>VZRO01007034.1:1816304-1886474 GCA_013397915.1 Daphoenositta chrysoptera | reverse complement strand
TTATTTATATATATATATATATATCTCATAATTCTATAATCATTTGCCAGTAACAGGGACTCTGACAGGTTTCCAGTGACATCAAGTGCTGGGTGCTTTATGCTACAGCCAGAGTGTTCTGTCTCAGGAGTGCTGGCACTGCTCACCTGCTTTAAATGTCACAGTATGTTCTCTGGGCACAGAGCCAAACCTATTATTAGACAATTACAGCTCTCAAAAATGACCATTATCTAAAAGATGAGTCTATCCAAACTGTATTATTTATGTCTGTAAGAAAAGGCATTGAAATTAATTCTTGTTTCTTGGGGAGAAAAAAAAAACAACCCGCCAACAAAACACCATAAATACATTTGACAACACTGAATAAATTCATTGTATGGAAAAGGTTCAGCCCATGCTGCCATGCAAATCTGAAGGTTATTGCTTCCCTAGATAGAACAGAACACCATGAAAGCAGGGATGCTCCTTTGAGTTCAGGAGGAATTCGCTGTAGCATTCCCAGAACCTTCACTGACATTTTGTTCCGTTCTTCCCTCCCATTAGAAGTTACCAGGAACAGGAATATTTTTAGGAATAACAAATTAGACATAATTGTAGGGACATAACAGAGTAAGACATAAGAAATTGCTGAAGACATCCACATTACTGACTTCAAATACTTAAGCAGGGCTTAAGTTGTTTAATTAAATTCACAAAACTCCAAAATATATAGAAAACAAAAATAAAATGAATCTGTATATATGAACTTACACAGATGCCCAGTCCTGTTTCAACATTCCGGTTCTACATTAATACATTTCATCCATGTAGTAATGTAATGCAAAAATCGATTAATGTATTCATTAATCAAATTAATTCAATCAAGATCTGAGTGAAAATTAAAAACCCCTACATATTATATCGTTTGCTATTTCATTTTTATGAGTCGCATAGTTTTTCAGCAGCATACACATGCTCCACACACCAGTTGTGCTGCAAGTGATTTGAAACTCATCCTTTATTAAACCAACAAAGCTGCTGTGTTGGAACTTGACCCAATCCCCTGTGCAGTCACTTGCCCAGTTCCCAGAGCTGAGAGCAGCTCCTGCTGGAGCAGAGCAGAGCAGAGAGAGCAGAGCAGAGCTCTCCCTGCCCGGCTGCAGGAGCACAAATGTGTGGAACAGAAGCCCATACAAGCTGTTGGGAACATTAAAGCAAACATTTTAATTTGTGACGACACATAATATTACCATAAAATGGAACTATAATAATAAATTAATGTGCTGTTCAATGCTAATTAAACAATTGAGTAACACCTATGTTTCTTTGTTTTTTCATTTTTTTTTTCTTTTCAACAAGATTTTTGTTCCCACTGGATTCTTTGGTGAGGCTCAAGGAGCAGCCTTGTGCTCCCCTCTTTCAGAGGATTTTCACTATCACACCATCTCTTTGGAGGGACACTGATTTGCTGCCACCAGCTGCGTGAGGCAGAAAACAAGAAAAGGATGCATGGGAGATGTCTGGGAAGAAGAAAAGGTTTGTGGAAGAGCTTTGGTTCTGGAAGCTTTAAGCACATCAGCAGTGGTGACGTTTGGCACCTGAGCCCATTTCCATGGGAGCCATCCTCTCCCCAGGCCGTGGGGAGGAAAATCCTGCTTTGCTCCCTGAGCCAGCTCCAGCCTCAGCCCAGAGCCCTTCCAAGAACTGCCTCACCCTCACTGCACCTCCTTCCTGCTACTTTCATCGCTTCTGTCACTGATGTTTTCAAGCTCACAAGAAAACCTCAATTTTTAAATACCACATTCATCAACTTTTTCAGTTCTGAAGTTTGTTTGGCCACAAATCTTCAACAACAATATTTTCAGTGAAATAATTTCAATTATGTTTAAATTTTCTCCCAAGCAGAAGCTGCATTCCTTTAGTATGACTTCTGTACTGCACATGTATTTCATGTATTTAACTAAAAACATCTTTCATAGGAAGGGCTTCTGTTATAGACACAGGAGCCAAATGCTGAATGTAGGTACTTTCTATTCCTTAAGCTACTGTAAAGAGTCTCCTTGACTACAGAAAATAATGGCACAAAGGACTTTTCTAATTAAGACTGCCAGAACATGCTTAGGGAATGCACTTTTTGCTGTTTACAGCTGATCAAATTAGTGCTTATAATACGGCTATTTTTCTGCCATTTGTCCAAGAAAAAAGCAGAACATCCCAGAAATAAAAACTCAGCCTGAAAACAGTTAAAAATGTTCTTTTAGTCTGACATGAATTTAATCTGTAAAACAAACACCAAGCAATCTACCATGAAATTCTGCACCATGTACCAAGGCTCGCTGTCCTCACCAGAAGCAATGTAAACCAAGGTCAAAATAATTCAGCTCCAGGTCTGCACTTTATCATTAAATGTGTGTTTTGCAACAGCAGGTAGGCTACTCAGAGAGATGGTTTTAGCACAAAGTTGTTACTGCCAAGCTGTTGCAGTAATAAAGAGTTTTTGTCACAATATAGTAAACAGAACAATTGGTAACAGAAAAACACAACTGGCTCAAAGCCTGGCCAATTTTTTCAGCCTTAAATCATAAAAGGTACCTATAACCTTCTTTTCATTGGGCCCAATTATCCACAGCAGAAATCTAGGTAGTACTTTATATTCCAACCTGTAAACAAACACCTACTTTTATTTACAAGCAAAAAGTAAAGGGACATTTTTTTGATTTGGATTTGTATCAGTGACACCCACCCCCTCCTTTTAGTACATGTCTTTGGTGATTGTATGAGTCAATATAAATCTACATTTGCATATGTACTCACACAGAAAAAAGCCAAGATCTTCCCCTAAGGTTCAACATACACATTTATGTACACTTGATGTGAATGTACTTTGAGGACAAAGTAATTTTGTTAAAATTACAAATACATATACACTTTGCAAAAACCCCTTGCGTTTTCACATTATTAAAGATTAGATTACATAGTTTCATTTTAAGGAAAACAAATACATACACAGAAAGATAAAGTAACAGTACTTAAATAAAGACCCACTCTTAAGATTTCACTAAAGATTTTTAGGCATATTTTCTAAAAAACAAACCTACTGCTGTTTCTGCACTAATTACAGTGAAAGTAATTTCCTAGCCCACGGTTCAAGAGCACACAGTTTTGATTAAGAGACCACAAAATTTCAGTTAACAACCAAAACTCCTTCAGATTACAGAAGCATCAAAGCACATCTGGGAAAATATTTTTAATCTGGAATTCATGTCTCCCAAAATGTTGTATGAGATTCTTCTTGACTGATAATTTGCCACGTTTCTTCTACCCACGGGAAAATGCTAATACCAAATTACAAATCTCTGAAAATTGTAATTGATAATGGAAAACTTAGAGACTCTCAACATATATTAGAAGATGATGTTAAGGTGGAAAACTAAGAAGCAGAGTCTTGAGGTACCATATTTTATGTCATGCTGTTTTGCAGTTTTTCATTACAAGCCAAGTTCAATCCCACTTGCAGTTTAAATTGTTTCACACAACTGCTGGTCTTTTATACACACTGCTAGTATGGAACAGATGGCAAAACACTGATATTCTTCATTATTAATGGGACAGCTCACTTAAGATGTTTCAAATATTTTCCAGGAGCTTTTTGAAATGCTATGATTGCCATGGTTACCTGCCATTATTTAGGGACAGATAAAACACTTTTAGATTCTGGGCTTGGTGATGTTGCTATCAACATCAAGCTCTCTGAGGTTCTAACAATTACTTATCATTTAACCAACCTCCTGTTGGTAGCACCGGGGAAAAAATAACCCAAACAAAATCAAACAACAAAACAGCTGAGGGCTCAATATAACTCAATTAAGATAAAAGAAAATATGAAATAAAAGGAAATATGGCTTGAGGACTTTAATAAGCCTCTGATACCACACAACTCATCCCATCCTAAATAAAGCTGACAATAGTGCTACCCAAAGTTGAACTTGCAAATGCAGAAAAAACTCAGGTTATTCTAAAGTAGCCCATTATTTTCCACCGTCTTGGCCAACCAGTCTTAGCAAAATTATCATATCAGTTTTTATCTATTTATGAGGCACCAAATGCTAACCTCAAAAAGGAGGTGGAAATCAGAAGCTAAGATGGGAGCTAATTAAATATTCAATTGCTGAGTCATTCTCACTAGTTTGTAATTAAAAGTTTTATAATAAATATTCATTTTACAGGCTAATTGACACCTTTGCACAGGTCACAGTAAAATATAATTTCACTACATCTGGCCTTCAGTAACTATTGCATCATAAAACTTTTAGGAAGGTACAGTTTCCAATCCTAAATATACCAGATTCCACCATATTACACAAAAATCATCTCAAAATTATTGAAACTACATCAGCTTAAAATTTCCATCTTACTTGTATTGCCAGTTTCTCTATGGCAGAACCAGGCCAGCGTTATACAACATAACAAGGGTATACAATACATTAAATTGCCATTTTCCCCTTCCCAGGATGAGATTTTTTTGTACATTTGCTGTTCAGTGGAACAAACAGGAATTTAAGAGGATGAGATACAAAGAAGAAATCAAGGAACTGTCAGTTTTGAAAAGAAATCTATTTTCCTTTAAACAGAGATTTACTACATAATTGTAATTATTACTCTGTGTTTCTCTACTAAAATAGCTGATGCTTTTCCATCTCCAGTACTGGGTTCATTTCAGTGGTTCCAGAAAAGTCATGTTTTTAGATAAGTAGCTGGAAAAAGACATTGCTGCAAACCCATCCAGCAGCAGACGTGCTGAGGGTGAGCTACAGTCCTGCAATGCCCTCAGTCAGGCACCACTTTAATAAAAGCAACATTTTAATCAGTAAATATGCCAACAGAAAAAAGAGAGCTTGAGAATAAATCTAAAACTGGTCTCTTTTTACTGTTGTGCTTAATGCCACTGTTAGAAAAAGAACTCGGTAATGTCATGCTAATAAAATCCAGTGTCATCTAAATATTTTGTTATTTAAAGACACATGCCAACAATGTGTTAATTTGTCAACTGGTCAGGAATCAACTGTTAATTAAAAAGCATCAATAAAAAACTGCAGCAGGACCCCTAGGGCTTATCTTTTGCTCAGCTATTGAACAGGGAAACACTATTTCTGTTTTCTCCTCAGATAAAGTATTATCAGTCTACCCTATAATTTTATTCAGGAGATTCTGCAAACTACAACACAACAGTTCATGAAATTGAGATCCATTTTTTCACTAGCCTATATTACAGTAATAACTATCAACAATATTAGTTAAAATGTGTCTCAGTTCAGTGCTTCTCTCCAACACTGCAGTTTTCTTTCTTAATTTCTTTCTTTAATCGGGTTGAAAATGCCCTGAAGACCAATAAAGACAGACTCTAAATTTAAAATAACAACAAAAATCCCCACCTCAAAACCCTTTAGAAACATGGTACATAGAGTGCTTACAGTGTACAAGCTTATATATACAGTAAGCTTACAGTGACGCTTTCCCTTAAAAAACATTAATAATGAAATAAAAACTTTACTCCCATGTAAAAGACTAGATTCTCCTTTAACAAAAAATTTATTTGGATACATTCTGATGGTATGAATCTGTTTTCTAAAATAAAAATAGAATTAATGAGGAATATTGATATTAATTGCCCACTATTTATTGTGCCTTCATGCACAGATATTTGAAATGGTACAATGAAGAAAATCAGATTTTCCATGCAGGAAGTGGCTCCAGCATTTCACACAATCTGAAGTATTCAATATTTAGTTTTCTTTTAAAAAAAATTAGCACTGAATATCTTTAGTACTAGCAATTGCCCAAAAAGCTGTAGAGCAAGTAAGACTAAAATTTGCCAATATTTATAAGACAATACATTTTGGGAAGGAGAGAGGTGAAATCAAGCACACTGATATGTAAGGAAAGGGAAAAATGTGGGTAAAATTTCAAATTCAAAAAAAGACGGGTTTACTTTTATTTTTGTAATTAGGTGTCCCTGTTAAGATCTCTCTGAAAGGAAGTTTATTAATCCAAGTAACTCGGTAATTTAGCATCACCATCACAATAAGAAATAAATTTAGAAAATTTATTTTTATGTTTTCATTTTATACCAGGAGGCTACTAGAATATCTAAATGACGCATGAGTTGTTATAAAACTGCCATATTTTTATCTAGCAGTTGTCCAAGCAGCATGTAAATTACTTTCCTTTTTTTCCCCATAATGTCATGATGCAAAGCAACACCATCTGAACTGTTTCTATGGGCTCTATATTCAATAATTTGTTCGAATAAATTGCTTCTCTTAATTATAGCATTACAAGACAGCAAGAATAAAAACATCTCTTGACAGGCAAAGTTTTGTTTTGTAGACTCTAAATAGTCTGTATTCCTTCTTCCCAAACTTCAACAGCAATTAGCAGGAAATTTTTGTAACTTGAAAAGAAAACGACTCAATTCACTATTTCATTGAAATGGTGCCCTTGAGCACCAAATGAACAGATTAATTCAGTGAGACATTCTGATGGAGATGGAGAAGCATGAGCTGGAGAACTGTTTACCTTTTAAATTAAAGCCCTGAAAATGAAATATGCTGCTCTGCACTGTGCTCAATTTAACCTTCATGCCGAGTTTCAGGTAACCCAGACATTTCATACCACACAATGGGAAGCATTTACTATAAAGTATTTGTCATATAAAAGCCAACCATTTCCTGCTGACTTATTTCTCTTCTCTTGGATACTGATATGACAAAAAAATGGAAATGAAGAAGAACTGAATGCTCCTTTCTAAGTGCTGTATACATAAAATATCAACTGCAGTCTTATGCAGTAGAAAACCCAGAGGATCTGGATTAAAAATCTGAAATACTCTGTATTCCCCCTTAGTGTGCAGGTGACAGTGCCAGGAAACAGGTGGGCTGTGACTAGAAATCTTAATGATTATGCCAGGAGTCACATTATTTTCATTTCTATTTGTATGGCACTACAATTAAGTTACATAATTGAAAACCAGATTGTATTCATTTATTCCCAAGGGCTACTTTAAAGGTTCTTTGAGAATTGAACTTTTCAGCTACAAAGTAATACCGTGAACTTATAGGGCAAAGTTTCTTTTGTGGCTTTAGAATGGCACAGAAACGGTGTTATATGACAGAATTATTACATACAGCTATATATGAGATTAATTTGAGTTCCTTTCCTGGTTTGAGCACAATACAAATGGATCAATTTCTTTTCCTTTTACCCACACTACAGCACAAGCATATCTGTCAAATTTATATTAGCTACAGTTTTTCCTATAACCCACAAGGCAAAAGACTATATGAAATAACTCAATACACTAGTTAAGACCACTAAGAGGGTTGAAAATTAAAATCTACTTACTTTGAAAATCAAGAATAATACAGAATTTAAGCTTCAATATTACATCATCCAAAAATCAACCTAAGAAGCATTAATGAAAGCAATCTTTAACTTCAAATTTTTAATATATAACTTGAGGATTTATATTTTCAAAGCTTTCCCCCCTTTAATAAATGTATTCCAATTCCAAAACATCAGAGAGTCATAATTTTCTACCAATTCCACGTGAAGACACTGGATATCAAAGCTTAGTACCAAGAAACATTATTTAGCTCCCTGTCCCAAGTGCATTAACCAAAAGTTTTGCTTTCTTCTCAGCTCCCCCTGACAGCCTGACTTTGACAAACTGATCTGATGAAAGATAGTTTCTATGAGCTCCTAAATCCCAGAGAGGAAGAAAGCACATATACCTGTACTTCTGATTCCAATGCAAGCCAAACACATACTTGAATTTTAGGATGGCCTGAATTGCTTTGCTGAATTTGGACAGAAAAACACCCAAATCTAAAATGAAATTACTTCCTCCGCTAAGATTCTTCCTGCACCGTCCTCTTTCAAACATTCCGTATGTCTTCTGTTATTGTCCATGTACTAGTTAAACAGGAATTGTTATACTTCTAATTTTCAAATACATATTTTACGTGGGAGGGGTGTGTGTGTTCCTAAAAAACCTTGTACCTATCATGCTGCTACTCCTTTCATCCCTTTCCAAAGGGACTTTAGTTCCTCCATCATCTTGTCTAAAAAGCAGCTTTAAGGGGGTATTATCTCTGAATAGCCAGGTCCTGCTTGCCAAAAATGGCAATCAACTTTTACAGGAGGGAAATGCATAACAGGGGTTACACATCAGTGAGACCATGTGAAACCCTTAAGAGCAAAACTATTAACACTCAAATTTAAATGGCTTCCAATCACTTTATATATTTATACACACACACAGAGCCAGACAACCCTTTACTTGACAAACTTCTCTAAAAACCAATAAACATTGTAAGCACAAGAGCAAGCTCTATTGTTTTCTTTTACTTGCAATAAAATCTTTATCTTCTCTGATTTTTAATCCTAAAATAGTTATCCTGCAGCCTATCTTAAACTCTTCACTATCTTCAGCAACAGGCAAACAGACCAAACACTGATAAAAGGCAGCTTTGCTGTTGGGAACAAAAGAAAAGAAATCCATCTGCACTCTGTGAGCAAAGGCAGGATTTCCACTGACATAAATGGGAGAAAGATGGAGCTCCTGGGGAACAGAACTTGCAGAATCACAAGATACATTCCAGAAGCCAACTTGATATATATCCTAAATGCTGTCTGATGTTGCCACATGCATACTTGAGTATATGTGTAGATACAAATAGCTGTCTTTTTAAATACATGTACATATCATTCTTGAACTTTTAAAAACAGGGACATATACAAATTAATCTACAATTTAGGTTAGTTGCAGACAGGTGAAAAGTACATATTAATTTTATTTAACTAACATTTGGGCATGAAACAAGCTGTGGCTGGAGATACAGCTCACAGACTTCAGTTGCATGGGCTAAAAATGATGCATTATGTTGCTCTTGATGTTTTCTCTGAGACAGAAACTTATTTGAGAGTTCAGTATTGTTCCCTCAATGCAACTGAGAAGTCACAGCAAAGTCACTCTTCTGGTCTCAGGCAAGTGCTGTGCATTCTTCCCATATGGGGTATCCAAAGTTTTAAAGGAAAGCAGAGGATATCATGCAGTCAAGTCAGCACTCAGTGTAAAGCTACCTGATTCAATTTCTCCTCACTTAGACAATCACTGAATTCAAATCTTCAGTGGAATTAAAGAACCATTTCTATTTTGATATGCTCTCTACTGGGACAATACTCTTGCAAGAGGATTCTTAATTAGATCTTTACTCAATTACTATAATCTGCCCAATGTATAAGCAGCAACTGAGATTTTAAGGATGCTGCAATATTCAAAAAATTAGACTAATAACTCCAGTAAATATTCATGTATTAATACTTAATCATTATTTTGAGAGATACCAACACAGCACTAGCAAAGGTTCCTCAGCTAAACGTAAGCTAAATGTTAACTAAAATGAAAAAAATTGTATTTCTATGCAAAAGCATACAGGGAACCCTTTACAACCAAGTTCTGTGATTGTATAAAGCTCCTTCTCCTGAACTTCCCATAGCTGGGCACAGTGCAGAGCTGGAGTGCTGCCCCACGGAACCCAGCCTGTCCTGGGGCATTCCTGACAGGGAGGCAGCAGCACAAAGACAATCAGTGAGAATGGAAGGATGAGTTCAAAACACCCAAAGTACCTGAAGGCTTACTAAAAGGCAAAAATCTATTTCTTGCAAGAAAAATCAGTTTGAAATTACAAATCTTGGTATATACAGCTACATATAAAATACTGAGCAAATCACAAACCAGGCTGATACATGGGGAACATGTTTTAAAATTACAAAAACTGAACTCTTCAAGTGTTAACAATACAGTTGAAATTTTTAAGTTTTAAAGAAATTGATCTGCAGTTTAAAAAATAATTAAAATATATGATGAGTATATGACATTTCTCTTATACACACAACACAAAGGAACAAATACAATTCTTGTTTTACTCAATCAAAGCATTGATGGATTGAAGAAAGAACACTTATTCTTGCCAGGATTACTTATAAGGATTCTGACAACCATTTGATACCAGCACTTAAAGATCTTTAGTAGAACATATACAGAATGGAGACTAGTATATATGAAAATTAATACATGGACTCTTGCAAGCACTATTACTTTCCTTCAGTAAATATCTAACTTCATTCGAAGCAACATTTATAAAACAAATTATTCTCTTCCCTGCTTTATTTTAGTTCTAACTTACTAAATTCAAATGTTAAACTAATATGCTGAAAATGAGGTTACCAAGCTGAAAGGCAAATACACACTCTTCTTTGTAATTGTAAAAAGGTTACTTGTCCAAAGCAGTATTCTTTCCTCTTTTCAGTTATTTTTCAACTAATTGGTTTTCTGTATATTAAATTTATGTTTCCTCAAGCATTAAAGCTTGTTTTTATTACTACATACATAACTTGTTGAAAGATCATGAACATGAACTTTTAAGATAAATGTCCCAACTGAAGGCAAACAATTGAAAGGCAAAAATGTATTAAAAACATAATTATCAAAATTAATGTATACTATAAAAATAATAATGGTTTATAATTGTTAAATATTTTCAAATTCCACTGCTACTTGATGAATGTAATACTAAAATGCAGTAATACTTGATGTTCTGACTTTTAAAATCCTCATTCAGCTGAAATTTTGCTTTCCTCTTGCAGTTTCCCAATGTCAAACTCTGCAACTTTGCATTTGAACCTGACCTCCCTTGACTTCTACTGCAGTAAACAGGGAAAATATGCATGAAAATTAATACTTCTCCGTATTTTATTCTACATTACTCTCTATTCTAGTTAAGTTCCCTCCTCTGAGCTCCACTATTTTGCATAGCAAAGCACTGGACAGTATTTTGTCAGTCTGCAGGAGTGATTCTAGGTCATTGTGTAGAATATGGTGTTTTCTTGTGGTCCTGGAGGTTCCCTAAATCTGGGACATGTAACTGAACATGGAATTTAGTGCTGCTATCAATTACAGCAAGACCTTTGGATGCCTCTGACATTTACAATCACCTTCATTAGCCCCACAGTAGAGAGTGCAGTGAAGGGATGCAGTGAATAAACTCATCCAAGTAGTGACCTGAAGGATATAAAAACATCAGTGCCATTTTCCAAAAGCTTTAAAATAATAACTTTTAGCCATTTACACATGGAGGGCTGTTTTTTACCAATATGTTATTTGGGCATTTAATAACACTGAGGAGTTGCAAAGGATATGAAAACCATAGATAAATGTAAGAGATACTTTTGTTAGCAGAATTCAGCTACTGAAACTGTTCTTTAGGCACTGATTTAAAATTGTGTTGATTCATCTAGGAATGAGAAGACAGCTCCAATTCTATCAAAACCCACAAAACTAGTATCAGAGAGAAAAAATACCTTTTGAAACCTAAGTTCATATCTAAAGGAGAATGTGCTTTGGTAGCTACTAAATTTAAAAAGCACTATTGAAAAAAGTAGTATTGGCAATATCCCTTCCAATGTTTATTACAAAACGTTTCCATGTGTAACGTCCTGCACAAATCCTCATCCTAAACTGAAAGTTCTGCAGAATTCCAAGACAGACATTTCCCCATGAATTAATCAATTTTATACTGAATTTTTAAACCTTCCTTTTAAGCCTTGAACTGGCCATGCAAAGCAGGGCCATCTCAGGGCCTTTAACCCCTCTCAGTCAGTCCCACAGCACAGTTATTTTCCAAGGACTACTGCACAAAATGGTACAAATTCCTAAGGACAATGCATTCTGTGACACACACACAGGAAACAGCACCACTAAAAGGACAAAAATCTGCCTGCACCATGGGCTGTGCAAATAAACTCCTGTGTGACAAACTGAGCCTTGCAGAGCTGAAAGCATCACTGAGACCTGCAAGCTCACAGCCACAGCACTGCCCCACATCTCATCACAGGAGTCCCTCTGAGTGCAAGGGATGGCACCCACTCCTTACTGCAAAGAAAAGACCCTTTTTCTGAGATCTGATACGTGGTTCTGGGTTTATGCAAGATTAAGGTAGAATTTTGGCTCAAAGCTAAAGCACCGAAAGAATAAGCAATGCAAATTTTTAATGAGTTGCTCAACTGATAATTTTGTATGCATCAATTGTGCAACTGAAGTTGTAACTCAATTAGTATTTAAAGTAATTAAGGATGAAAGAGTATGAAAAAAAGCTTAAAAGGCGGCTTTTGTAATTTACTGAAGTGGCTGATACTCCATCACTTCAAAAAAGGAGAATTAGTTATGTAACAAAGAAGAAAATGCCTGGTTTCCATTACAAAACCGTCCACTAAAAATTAAATGAAAAATGCATGATCTTCTAATAGATGAAAAAAAAAAAGCAGAAAATCTCTCGTAAGTACTTCCATTTCCTCAGTCAGCAGGCAGTGAACTACATTAACTGGACCTAAAGCCAAGCAAACAGACCTATGGATTTTATTGATAAATTTCACATATATTTGTATCACCACCATCCATTCCAGATTATGTGCAATGCTGTCATTTCACATGTGTCAAATTTACCTATTTGTTTTTACAGAACACCTGGGAAATCATTGGAAGTCAATCAAAGTTACTATCTTTAAACATTCATAATCCACATTCACTGACATCTGTATGCCAGTAAGGAATTTCTATTTTTTTTCTATTTCTTTTTGAAAATGTATATTACTTCATACAAACTGGCAAAGATAATTTTTCCAACACAGACAAAGTTATAATGGATATAATAAGGATGATTGTGGCATTTTAATGGTGTATGCTTTACAGTGGTCTTAGACCAAACACAATGTCATGAAGATCTGAGTTTTGCAGTCATTATGTCAGCTGTGTTACAATGACTGCACAGATCACTATGGTTGGAGCTCCTTAAATACTGAATACAAGAACTCAGTGATACACAGGCGAAAAAGTAGTAAAAAGAGAAAACCCTATGTAAAAGCTAAGAAATTTGATTAACCTTACAAACTCTAATTTAAGAACCCAGCAGTTTAATAAAGATGTTTTTAGTCATAGGCACAATTTAAATCTCCGGTATTTTACTTGTGATAGCTAAAGAAAATTTTCAGATATGCTGCAAAGAAAAATTACTTCAATTACTTTTCAGTCCTTACTGGACTTGTGGTGTACATTGCAATGTGTATTTAAGCTCTTGATCAGTTTAAGGTTTTGATGGCTAAGGTTTTAATTACATGGTACTACATATTTTACTACATACATACTACAATATTTACTGTTTCATTTCAAAATCTCTATATGATAGGAAAACACAAATTCCCATTTTAAAATAGCAGGGCTGACACAAAGACACAGATTATAGGAATTAAGCACTTAAATGTCTTTAAAAAGCTAGTTTAAAGAATTTACAACTGTTGATGAAGAGTGAAGGAAATTTAAGGAATTTAGATTGATACCTTTTAAAATTTACAGAAATATTTAATGAATTAGTCACCATTGTGAATTGCTGGCATTTTTTGGAGAGAAATGGAGTAGAGACTTCATTTTACATATAGGGCTGTCCAGTATAGTTTTTGAGGGTTTGAGCATTTGTGTATGCCATCAGTATTTCATTCAATAGAACTTTTCAGTAAGTGGAAAAACCAATGCATTACCTCTATCGGTGAACCCCCAGCTGGTAGGGGGAAAGTCTATAAAAACAGCAGGTACTGCCTAGCAGGTGTAAAAACATTTATGAGTCACCTCATTTTTTGTGTATGGATAAGAGAGGTTTTTCCCCCAACTTTTACTGATACTGTCAGTTTTTTCAAGTACCTTGTTTCCAATGGCCTTTTTTGGTGGGAAGTTAAAAGTCCTCACTTGCTGGTATTTACTCTGTAATTTATGATGCAAGCTTCTGAACTCGGCGTACCTTCGATAGACATTCCACTCATCATCCTTTATCCTGATATAAACCTGCAAAACACAGACAGGGAAGGGAATAATGTAAAGACAAACAGAGCTGATGTGTCCTTCACTCTTTCAAGCCTCCTGGCTCAGCACCTCCATGTGAGGCACCACAAGTTCCAGGATCCCAGAGCCACAGATCCATGACTGACTCTGCATTTGCTGTTGCACAGGTCATTAACCTCATCCATATCCTTCTTCCTTTTCCTCCTCTTCCCCTCTCTTTCTCTAATTTTAATCAAGACTAACACAGCTTGCTCATTTTAACATGACTCTGGGGCAACCATGGCAGCACTTCTCGTTACTATGGTTTCCAGCATATTCTACTACCCGGTGACCAAAGGAAAAAATAATTTAATACCATTATAAAATTGATTTCTATGTCCTCAACACAGTTTTTCAACTTTGTAAATTAGCTTTGTAGCAGCAGAATTGCAAAACCTAATTTTATCTGTAGTATGAAACTTAATTTACTTCCTAACAAAATTACATTGAAAACTAAACTAGAAATTTTATTGTTTGGAAAATAAACACAGTTCATTCTTTCTGCTTGTATAGGACATTAAGCATAATTTAACACAGCTGTAGTTTTTGTGATTCTGTTTTTGTTTGGTGCTCATTATTTCATGAGCCTATTACCAATTACATGCTAAATATTCGCTTTCTCTAGGAAAATGTCATGCAGAAGTGAAATATACTTCGAGAAAACTGAGATTTCCCTCTTTGCTAGGGAATGACACAGTTTAAAAGAATGCTGAAACAGCACAAGTCAAAAACTATAAACCAAGCATCAGAACTCAAGATCCAGAGTGACCTTTCCCTTTGCTTCTTCAATGGAATCTGTAATTTATTCATTCTCGTGTGTGTGTGTGTGTTAATAATCTCATTATTTTACATCAGAAATTAAGCTGGAACAGTACTGATGACACTGCCTTGCCTTGCTGCTCCAAAACACCCCAGTAATTTAGTAGTAAATTGTAAGGCAAATATCAGGAGAACACTTACATAAAAAAGCAGCACCAACCACCGTGACACAGAGTGGGCAGTAACAACTGTATTTTTGTGGAAATTAGATAAAAATAAAATTTGGATTTTGACGCAGCCAATTTCAACACTAAATTGCAGCTTGTCCTGGTGACAGAAGCATGGTCCTTCGCCTCAAGATATTGCAAGTCCTTAGGAAAACAAATTAAATTTTTCTAAGGACTGGTGGTATTTCAGAGATGAAGTGAACATCTCCCACCAAAGCAGCCCATGCCTTGGTCTTTGGGAAGTTTTATCTTCAGACACCTATTTTCTCAAATTTATAGGAGGGCCTCTTTGCATCAAAATACGATACATTATGCTAATACCATGCAAATTCTGTCAAATTAGAATATTTCAGTGTAGAAAATACGAATACATTTTTTACAGGGATACTATAATTCCAAAAAAGGAATACTATAATTCCAAAATTAGCACATCTAAGAATTTAAAAGATTCAGAGTATTGTGAATTACAGATGCATATGTAAACAAAAATTCAACTAGTTTTGGTAACAAGAATTCAGATAGTGTCACGATGGAACCACAATAGTAAGTCTGCAAGAAGTATTCAGATTTCTTTCTCACTTTGAAAATAAAGCCAGGATAATTAAACACCTACAGGACCATCTGTTTTAACAATTGAGTACATCTTTGAAGGCAAATGAAGGAAAAATTAAATGCAACTATTTTGCATAATTCTAATCAAATTTATTTAATGTAGTAAAAACTATATTAAAATCTTTATTCACCCAGCTCTAAGCCCTGTCCCTGCCTATCCTCACTTCAACCAGTATATTGTTTAGAATTTCGTATACATTCCCAAGATTCATGTTTCAATGTCCCTGTGGGGGAGAGGGATGACAAAAAAAAGCTTAAATTATTTTTAACTAAATTATTTAATATGGAAGTCCTACTTTAACTAAGCACTTATCTTTGCCCATGTGATTTGGTGAATCATGCAGTTCAACATTACCTGTTAAGCTGTAACCCATAGTTAACTAAGGAATCCTGTACACTGTAATATTTCAGGACTGCAAAAACACAGATTAATTTCTTAGTTAAAACTATTGGAAAATTTCTTACTGTTCTTCTGTGGACATAGATATTGATTTCATTTAGACAGCAAGACATGAAAATGCAACACTTGGAGCCCTGTGACATATTGAATTTATTGACAATCAACTAATAGACTATGAAAGGTATATTAAAGCTCATGATGCAGCACACATTTAAACTTTTATTATCTCAGAGCAGAATACTATTCCCAAGCCACGGGACTGCTACACACTTAATGCAAATTCAGTTGGGAAATCAAACTAAGTAAATACTAAATATAAAATTATTTAGATAAACTTAACCTAGTCTAGGCACTGAAGGCATATAGTTATCTTAGGGTCATGTTATAGAAAGTTGAAAGGACTACTCTCAGGCTTATTTTCAGATCAATTTAAAAGATCAATTCTAGATCATTACATTTCCTTTCTGATGCCCCTGTTTTCCTGGTATCATCCAATTCCTAACCTGCTTAAATAATTTTCAGGGTAATGAAAATGTACAGACTAAATCAAAATCACCGCTAGAATATTTATTTGCAGACAAAAGATTTCACTTCAATATTGTCTTGAATATAAAAAAATTAATTAAGCAGATTCTGTTTGTAATTTAGGAGCACTTCCCACTCGGGTCTCCTGTGTAAAGATTGATTGGTAACCTTTTTGTAGTTCTGATTTACAGCAGCTCTAAGAAAAAATTCAGTTAATAAGCATGTTTAATGAATTAGTCTGTTATTTTCTCATCACAAGTATGTCTGAAGACAGATTTGGAGAGCAATAGCAGTAACAGTAGTAATTTAATATTGTGTTTGTCAGTCTACTACCTGCTAGCTTAATATTACTGAAACGCCGAAAATCTTGTGAGAATCAATGCAAAATCACGAGTTTAATGACTGCATACTGAAATGAAAAATCCTACTCCCATGGCACTGGGTTTTGAGCCAGAAGTTTCTTAATAGGTTAGGAATCTTTAAGCAGTTCTGAGTCAAAAATTCTGTTAGCAAGTCCTGGTAACAGACTGGTACCAACTGACACAGCTCATCACCACTTACGTGTCAAAGCCTGAGGAAAATAAAGGACAAATGCCAAAATTCCAACTTGCTCCAGTTCCAGCGTACACAGACCAAATGCCTGTAATCAACACTCATCCTTCTGATCTGCAGAAGTCCCACGTGGCTGCTTTTCTTTTTTGATGTAAAATACAGATTGGTATATTGAGGATTCACTTTTGTGTCTCTCCCTCCAGTACAGTGGGCAGCAAGAGATACTGACTGAGCTGTTACAGAACCTTCTTCTGTGGCAATGACATTCATGGCTGCAGAATTCCAGATTAAGCATCAGGAAGGATATTCCCTAAATGAAGTTATTCCTGTATCTTCCCTGCAAATGTGGCTCACATTTCCTGGAAGGATGGACTGAATACATAATGAAAAATGAATTCTAAGACAGAACTCTATTGATGGGAGCTCCCCAAATACAAAAATGCTGAAGTCAAAGTCCTTGGGAGTCCATGGCCCATTCCAAAGGGAAGGTGAGCAGTGAAAACTTTACTAAACCACATATAAAAATGGCACAAGATGCAAGAGAACTCAGGACATTTCAGCAGCAGAACACTTCAAAGGACATAGAGAATACTGAGAATATTTGTAAAGAATCAGTCCAAGGCTGTACAAGTTCACAGTTTTTTGAGCATGGAAAAAAGTGATGGACAGCAGAAGGAATGCAAAAGAGACTGATCCACACTAAGGAAGCTCCTGTGACATTTACCAGCTAAGTAAGCATTACAAGGGTATGAAAAAAGGGTGAGAGAAAAACTATTACTTCTGTATTACTGTAATTCTACTGTATTACTGTATTTTTAAGTTCCTTTCCCTCACTAATAAAAAATGGTTTTCTGGAGATCCTCTTGTTTGTTACATACTTTTGAATCAATGCCCAAGCATGTGATAACAAAAGGGAAAATTAGCAACTGGTTTGGTAGGAACAACCCAATCAGCAGGAACACAAAACCAGAACAGAAAATTGGCACCATTATTTTTTAATGTTAACTCAGCTAAGCTTGACTAGTGAGTTTTCCCCTTACACCTGCTTTTAAATAACACTATAAATCTTGGAGTACCATTGGTCCGTAGTTTTACACTTCAGAGAATAAAGTTTTTTAATTCTTAAAACTCTGGTTCAACTTTAATGTATATCTCAATTATTCAGGAATATGAAGTTAGAGATTTTGATCAAAGTTTACCATTTAAGAAATAATTGTTTTCAGGGGACTGGAATTACCTTTTTTCCTGTTAGAGAAGCACACTATGAAATGGGAGTGATGTATTTCAATCTACTTAGATTTTATCAAAATTATGTTTTTCTACACTCAAAACATATAGAAGTAAAAAGTATTAATCAAAAAAAATAAGAATCAGTTTCATTTGGCTTCACCTCAGGACAATGGGATTCTGTTAAGAATATAAATTCAAGCTCAATTCTCCCAAGTTACCTCTGAAGTGTGAGAATTGAATACAAATGCAACTTATATTTTGAAACAGCTGCAGGCCTGCATTTATGGTTAAGCTCCCCCTTTGAAAATGATCCAATTTAAGAATTTTCTGCATAATGAAAAACAAATGGAACAATGAAACTTTTCAGCTGTGATAGGAGCAGCTTTTTGTGTGCCATAGAGACATAACAGGAATTAGAGTGAATAAGCTTTTATTTCAATATGACCACTTATTTTTGCACAAAGACTACCAACACTAGAATATATTTTATGTTAAATCTTCAAGTTTCTGTTATTTAGTTTAGAAAAATTAACAATACAGTTTCAAATATATGACACAATGCATATCAAAGCAGGAACCTTAAAAACAGCCAATATTGTTCCACTAAACAGAAAAATGTCACACATTTTAGGCTTATCCACTCAATTACAGACATGTACAGCAATGATCACTGTGCTTCTGCAGTCACAGTTCTGCTTCTATTCACCAAAACAGCACTAAAGTGACTGCCCACTAAAGAACAAAGGCAGCACTGCCTCCACTTTTGCTGCACGGAATCAATATTTTTTGTCTTTTTATATACAAATCAAATCAGCACCAAAAAAACCCCAGCCATTCAATAGCATAATAAGCTCCTTTTGACAGTGAAATATGACTTATAATAACCCAAGATAATTAACGTCATTTCACAAACATGCACTTTGAACCCATACAGTCATTGCAATGCATGACAATCACTGCAGTGAAAGAAGTTTCTGCAGAAAAGAAAATAGGTAAAATGACAATAGTGCTGCCTTTTTCTCCAAATGAAGTGTTTCGGGTGCTCAGGCAAGGGAAAGCAAGCTACCTCATCAATCAGTTTCTAAAATACATAACTCATATTTATTTCAGATATTTATTGAATATAAATTATTTGCTTCTTTCTGCAGTAGTTATAAAATAATCTGAAAGCAGAAATTCTAATTTTACTTTCCTAGTATTTTTGCATCCAGCACTTCAATAAACAAATCAATGTAGTAAGATGTATTATGGTTTCCTTTAGAAAAATAAATATAGAAGTCTCCAAAGACTGATCTCATCTCTGTATACTCCCTCCAGACCAGTTATTTAAATTTTTTTCTGCTTTATGCTTTCTCTTATGCTTCTTTGATACCTCCTTGGGTCCCACTGCAGAAGAAGTGGGATATTCAACCTTTTTGGCTCACACACTCTCAAATCACTCTCAGAATACCATGAGCCACATCTTTCTTTCAAATTCTCCCAATCATTCCAGTTCATTTTCTTCTCTACTTGCCCTGAGTTGCACTGAAATGGAATATGATTAGAAGACTATTTATTTCTCCTTTTTGCCTGCTTATTGCTGCAGCTGCTGAAGTCATCCAATTCATCATATATCAGGAAAATAAAATGCAAATTTGGGTTTAATTTTTGCAGTTTGTTGCTTACCTTTCACATCTTAACTGCCAGTCCATTGTCTTCCATTTTCAACCTTTGAGGAAATACCAAGGACACGCTGGCTTGTGATTAAATTCAAGGTCAACAGGCCCAGCTGGCAGATCCTGGACTCTGCTTTCCCTGTTTCATCTGTCACTCAAAGAATCTGCTGCACACTCTCCCCCTCAAACATTTTTGGGTATCAGATACTGTTCTCCTCCATCTCTTTTATGTTGTGTTTCTGCAAAAATTCTTCCCCCTCCACTGTAAGAAAGGCACTGAGGGGCTGAAGTGTGTGCAGAGAAGGGAATGGAGCTGGGGAAGGGGCTGGAGCACAAATCCATTGGGAAGCAGCAGAGAAGGGAATGGAGCTGGGGAAGGGGCTGGAGCACAAATCCTTTGGGGAGCAGCAGAGAAGGGAATGGAGCTGGGGAAGGGCTGGAGCACAAATCCTTTGGGGAGCAGCAGAGAAGGGAATGGAGCTGGGGAAGGGCTGGAGCACAAATCCTTTGGGGAGCAGCTGAGGGAGCTGGGGGGGCTCAGCTGGAGAAAAGAGGGCACAGGAGGGATCTTCTCACTCTCTACAACTCCCTGACAGGAGCTTGGAGCAGGTGGGGGTCAGGCTCTTCCCCCAGGGAGCAAGGGACAGGACAAGGGGAAAGGGCCTCAGGCTGTGCCAGGGGAGGTTTATGCTGAATATTAGGGAAAACTTCTTCATGGAAAGGGCTGTCCAGCACTGGAACAGGCTGCCCACACCAGGAGTGGAGTCACCATCCCTGGAGGAACTTAAAAGCCATGAGGATGTGGCTTCTGGGGACATGGGTTAGTGGTGCCCTTGGCAGTGCTGGGGAACAGTTGGACTCAGTGATCTTAGAGGTGTTTTCCAACCTAAATAAGCCTGATAAAAGCCCTTTCATAGGAAAGTGTATTGCTCTTCCTTCACAGAAGAAGTGCAGAGGAAAACATCAGGTTTTAAAAGATCATTTTAAGTAACATAAAAAGAAAAGGTATGAGCAAATATGTCAGTCAATACTAAACAGCAAGACTGAAGATAGTCAAAGGAACAAAAAAATTAAGCAATGTTTATTGATTATAGTGTTATGGTGTCCTATTCATATGGAAATGGTAACAGTCTTGTCTGATTAGCATATTAATCTTTAAACTTATTTGGTTTATAATGTAAAGTTTTCACTGTTCTGCAAACAAGGCGGATTTGCAAGAAGCCATTTAAATATTGATATCACTTTAGGAATCATAAAATCTCAGTTTCATTATCTTAAGTGTCAGGCATTGGTAATTATAGCAACAAAAGGCATGACTAATGGCATTTGCTGTACACTTCACAGGAAAGTGGAATCCATATGTATACAGAAAATAAGATACTCTACAGTTGAGAAATATAACAAAATATTATTGCAATAATAAACTTGCTTCACAGATACTAAAGAAACTGCATCTAACTATCACCATCTAGAGGTAAAATGAAAATGCAATTTTTTTAAATTCTGATCTGGATTCTGTCTGTATGCCCATGAATATTTTAGACAAGTAATTATTTTCTAATGGTAGGCTGACTGAGCAATGTCTGCCACACCAAAAAGATGGGCAACAAACTGGAGAGATCAGAAATAGCAGTCACCAGAAAGCAACCAGTTAACTAGAGGCTGTTTGGAAGAGAAGGCTTTTGCCAGCAAGACCCTGTCTTTCCAAAGTGGCCTAATATTTAAATTATCTGTTTAATAGACTAGGCTTCCTTAAATGTGACTTTGCACACAATATATTCCTTTCTCCATATGTGGCTGTGTCCTGTAATGCTTATAACTAATCAGTCTGCCACTCAGTAATAGCCATCACAAACTTTGTAAGAGAATAAGCCTCTGAACCTTCTTTTGGTTGACTGCAGTTGTTCTAATGTCCTTGCTAAAGACATGGATATGAGTGTCTAGGCTGAGTTCCTGTCACAGCCTGGATAATTTCATCCTGTGAAGTCTAAACAATCCTTATGATTTGTTGATTGATAATACAGACATCAACTGGTCATCTAATTAATTTTTCTACTCAGGTGCAAAATTAATTGTACTAGCAATTTGTCAGTGCTAATGAATGGCAAGACAGAAGTCAAGATCTAAACCTGAAGCAAAACAAACTTGAGCAAGTACAAAGAGAGAGGATGTGCTCTGAAAACATTTAGAATGAACTTGCCATGCACAGAAGATAAGCATTAGTCTGAAGGAAAGATATTTCATCATCATACCTAATATTTCCATTTTAGGACTAAATCAGTCATTATTAGCATAACATTGCAAGGGCAAGTCATGTTTAGTTATACCTTGACCTCCAAGTTTCTTGCACTGTGCTCTTACAGCAAGGCACACTAATTTCAACAGCTCAGAAAATTCCTGAATTATGAAATATATTTTATCCAGAACACTTACATATGAACAAAAGGTATAGTGGTATTCATTATTCCAAAATATCACTATCCAGGGATTTCCTTAGACAGAAGCCGCATCTTTGTGTTTGGATTGATTTTTCTTCAACTTAATTAGCTCAATTATTTTCTAAACCCACATAAACTTTCAGTATTCACCCCAATTATACATTGTGCAGAAAACCTCTGTCTTGCACTTGTTTTGAAATTGCAATGCAACAGTTTCAATCAATGCTCCAATTTGCATTTTGAAACAGTTAAAAATCTCTCAATTTCCTTCACAATTTTAAAGACTGCTATTGTACTCCCCTCTCAGTTGCCTTTCATGCAGGCTGAGAATTTCTAATATGCTCCTCCAGTGAAAAAGCTTTTTTTTTCCCACCCATATTATTTGCAGTTGATATATTTCTTTAGAGAGGAGTAGAACTGCACACAGATAAACCACAGATTGTACACAGCATAATACCATTTTCTATTTGTCTATCCCTTTCCTAATGATTTGTAACAACTTGGTTTTTAGACCTCCTTAAATCCTTTTAAAAATTATGTCTGATTAGCTACTTTAAAATCTCTGGTATGCAAGCCAAAAGCTATTTATCAGTCACTTTTCAGCTCTTTCACCTTTGAATTCCTGGTGCACTGCATGTGGAGATTTATTCTTTATTTATGCAGTAAGATCTGCTACTGGCATTTCATTTAAAAAAGACAGTCTGCTATTCTCCACAAGGAATAATCCAGAATGAGAACAACCCATAACAACTCCATGGTGAACAGAGATTATAAAATATGCATTTTTCTGTTACTATTTTATATTCTGAGAAAACAAGCGAAAAAATATTTTTAATTGAACTCAGTAACTGCACTGAAGTGCACATCCAATTCTAAATAGCTTTTCCCCTAAAATTTATACACCCTCTAATTGTTGAAACATCCACAGTTGAATGATACAGATCTACAGCTCTGTTAATTTTTAAGAGAGTAACAGATAGTGCTAAACTGGGGCACTGAATTATCTGCTGCTCACAACTGTCCCCTTGAACTCAGCCATTCAAATTGAGCATAAAATTTGGCTACGTTTCCACAGCTTGTTTTTAAATCCTTAAGATTCATAACCAGTTAATTCTGCCAGTTAAACATTACTGCAAGAGTGCAGTGTAACTCTACAAACACAGAGGTCTGATTGAAATTTCCACATCTAATAGGATTCATTATAAAATGCTGCTTGCTTTCAGAGTTCACAGTCTTATTTCTGAGCTTGTCCAGAATCCTTAATCCGTAACAGAAATTAAAGAAACTATTTGATGGTTGAAACTATGTGACAAGTATGCTGGTGCTGGAAACTTTTCCTGCTATATTTACTGAAGAGCAACATCTGGGTTTTTTTAAGAAAGAAAAATGCACTGATTTTGAACATCCGAAACAGATGTCAACGTGACACAAAAATAAATGCTTTGAAATGCCCTTCAAAACAGCATTACAAATCTGCATTAAATTGAAAAACATAAAATTATATTTTAAAAAGCAAGCAGAATAACAAAACTCCTGCAGGAGTCTATTCTTATCCTGTCCAGGTCAGGCCCTCCTGATATGCAAATTAACATGTCATTAATTTCTTTTCCTGGTTTAAGAAGCACAAGTGCAAAATTGGCATTGATTTCGAAGAGGCACAGCAACCCATATTTATTTCTCCTAATTCTTATATTCTTCAGAAGCATTTATAAATCCATGAAAACAGATGACAGATACTGTGGAACTGATAAGTTCATAATTTTCTAAACTACTTGAGATGCTCTGCAATTCTTTCCACCCTCTTTTGGCTATTTCCAATGCAAGTGCTATGTACACAGTAGTTTATTTTCTGCTACAAAATACCTATTTATAAGCAAAAAGGGACAGAAGAGGCACAACCATTTTAAAGTGCATCAACAATAATTGTGACATAGCCAGTCTCCCCTGGCAAAGTCCTGCTCTCTCCATCAAGTCAAGTGCTCCAGAGACACACAGTTCCAAATCAGCAAAGGTTAACAAGGTGGCTCATTAGAGGAGGGGAGAGAAGGACAATCTCTTTAACTTTGTAATAATAGAAAATGCAGAAGAAATTAAGCCATGTCAGAAATGCACTCATATGAACTGCATTTGGAACACCAATGGTCAAGGCTCACGACCTTTTGTAGCACCTTCATTTAGTAGCAACATCTTACCCTGATAGTATCACACATATGATCTGATTTTCAGTCAGGTTAAGCACCTTAGGGCTGATTTCCAATTAGCTTTAAGTACAGTCATAAGTATTTAGCATATCTAAAAATCATGCTTAACCAAATCAAAATTTCAAACTTCACCTGTTCCAGCTGGCACACTTTAGCTTTCTCCAAAGCTCATTTGATGTATTTTTCTCAGAATTAACCAGCACAACCAAGAGTCAGATTTTACATCTATTTACTCAAGTACTCCCAGAGAAATGTGAACTCCAGAAGGTGTTGGTAATGATTTCACTCACACCAACATTCTGTAATATTGCTACTTTCCTTTACATTGATATACCACAAGTCATTTTTCATGTAGCTGATACAAAGAGTTATACATGCATTTTAATTTTCTGCCACTAGAGAAATAAATGATAAGGCAGTAAAAATTATGTTTATTATGAATAAAAGGACCCTCAGAAATGAGCTCAATCATTTATCCTAATTGCACTCCCAGTGTGGGTCTGTTCAGGACATACTGGTAGCCTGGTAAATATCCTCTTCCACAATTTCAACATTGAATCAAATTCTCTGTAATCAGGAGCACATGTTTTGGCAGAGATTTAATAAGATAAATGCATAGGGCTGTTATTGAAGCTATTCTAAAGTTTTCTAAATTAATGCTTTCCTGGTTGCTATAAAATGTAAAATATATATTCAGCAATATGTAATTCATCAGAGATGTGGCACTCACTTCAAACATTTCATCACAGTATTGTCTATGTCTGTCTGGGAAAATAATTCTCTTTCACATGCACAGTGGAAGAAAACCAGTGACACTCCTGTTACTGAGAGCAAAAACTGGCAGCAATGATATTAATGAATACTTCCATAAGGAAAGATCTCAACAGGTGCCATGATCAAAATTTAACAAGAATTATAGAAGTTTTAGGTCACTTCTACAGGTAATTCTTGGTTGCTTTTTCTCTTAACTATTAAAAGACAAAGTTGGAAATATTCTATTATATCCTGTGCTGTTCTGTAACTGAAGACAAACTAGTCTGACTATACTCAGTCTGTTATACATAGCTATATTTAACTTTCCACATTAAAAACATATTGTAAATTGCAAGTGTGAAAAGATAATGAATGGAGCATATTCAGAAGAACTTGTACATTTTTCAAATATACCAATACACAAAATTTTGCACACTATGGATGCCCAACATTATGACTTTATACTGTAGACATAAGAATTTCCAATCTTTTGGAAATATTTTGCTTCCTTTTTTCCTGTTCTCAAGAGGCTTAGCCTTCAATTACAAGTTCTTTGTTTTCCATTAAAGACAAGCAACATCTATTCACTTCAGCACAATTTGGGTAAAGTTATGAACCTCTTACAAATTGGGAAGCTTGGTTTATCTCAACGTTTTTCCTTTTGAATGTGCAGAACACCTACAGAATATGTGAATTCTGCATGCTTTGCAGGCTTTCACAATGCCCCTTGTACAATGATGTTCAGTCAAACTGCATGACAAATACTGAACTCTTTAGTAACCTAATTTGATACCAAGTTACAAGTAAAATTAAAAATCCATTAAATTCTTCAAAGAATTGACAGAATGGGTAAGGAAGGGACCACGGTGGGCCATCAGATCCACCCTCCCTGCTCAAGCACGACAAAGAACACCACAGAGCAACTTAAGAAAGAGGCAGTAGAAAGGAGAGCTCTTCTAGTGGTCATGGAACTGCCACACCATTAGAGTAACAGGTGGGGTGAGATATCGATGCTTTTAAGAATTTCTGTGTTGGCAGACTTGTGACTGGGTTTGAGAATGTGTAGCCAGTGACAGCAGAGTGGAGAAATATGTGAAAGCCAGAAAGACAAAAATAATTACACTTGTCAACAAGTTAGGTTTGCACACACCTGTGCATCTCAGTTTGATTGATTATTCAGTGCTTTTGAACAAATTACTAACTGTTCCCATCCTGGTGGCTTTTCTTTCCATTACCTCAAGTCTTATTTTTCATTGTCTTTTACTGGCCGAAAGGTGGGTGTTTTCCTGTATTTTTCAACTACCTGCCAACACTTCATAAATGATTCAAAATTCTACAAAATAAAACATCACTCAGAGTGAGAGGAATGTTAACAAGCTTCAGCAATCTTGTTCAGAACTAAGTACATGTGGCTGAAACAAAAGTGGAGAAATTTTGCAGCTGCTAACAATCTACAAATAAAGAAATACAAACAGCCTGGGACAGCACATTAGAGCGTGTTTGAAGTTCACCCTGCCATTTTATCCATGGAGCATGTCACTGCTCTGAAACCAAAAATGCAGGAATCAAGGAACAGTATAAAATTTCAATGCTTCAACTACAAGACAGGCTGGAGCACAAACCCCTAAATTCAGACCTGCCTGAGGCAGAACACAACGTGAACACATTCAATAACACAGTGAAGAATTGTTTCATTATTCAAGAAGTTTTCAAGTGAGCTACTACAGTAAACCACATCTGTCTGTCAAGCAACGTTTCTGGTCACTGTTGTCCCCAAAACTGAAGTAAAACATGTACATGCACAGTGAAGAAGATGTTACTGATTAATATTGAATTGTTGCACTCTCTGACCGCTGGACTCATCTTATTAGCATGGTTTTAAAGTATTAAACTACTAAAAGTCAACCCTCAAAATACGCTATTTGAATAATCAACACAATCCTATGGATGAAAATATTTGAAGTTACTGCTGCTGCTCATTAGCTGATCTCTAATGAAATTATACGGCGAGCTTTAAATTATTAAAATGTGCTATTTCAGTCAGAAACTTTTACACAAAATCCCTGCTAAGCTGTCTCACTTACCTGATAAACATGGAATGCATTGGCAGCTTTTCCACGCAGGAAGACTGAGGGAATCCAAACATTAATAAGAGCACGATTTGATCTGAGGAGGAGAGAGGAAAACTTAAAATAGGGAATCATATTTATGTATAAGAATTGCAAAGCAACTACATGCAATGATTTGATAATGATCAAAGTGATCAACAAAGGAACTTAATATTTCAAATGAAGTAGCAGAAAAATTGGAGTTCTGCCTGAACTTTTTATAGGTGCAGAACCTAAAAATGTTCCCTAAAATTAACCCAACTGAAACAATTCCTTCTGCAGATTTTCTGGGTTTTGGGGTTTTTTTTCACAGCATGCATTTGACAACATTTGATTATACACATGAAGCAAAAATTATTCACTTCAACAAATTCCACATTTTTGGCCACAGACCTCAGCTAAAGTTCATTAAATAACAGAAGAGCACTGCTCAATTATGCAGAAGGCATTTCCAGCCAGTCTTTGTCACCCATCTCCAAATTTCTATGATTCAAACACATCAGCTACCTTTTCACCCCCTCATTCACAAAAGCAAGATTCATTACTTTGACTACTAAAGGCAAAATTCCAAATCACAACACCCTAGAATGATCTGGGGTGGGTTGTTTGTGGAGGTTTTGATGTTTGGGGTTTTTTTTCAAGCATTGGTTAGGAGCTGTTCTGTAAAAATGAGGAAGTCCATCACATGATAAGTAGCAACCAGCACTCATCAAACCCAAAGCACTAAAACCAGTAACTTGTTGGTGCTGTGGCAGAATACCAAGACCTAGGGCACTTAAAAAACACTCCAAGGGAATTTTCCTAAGTCTAAACTCCCTGAGTTCAGCATTATTAACTACACTGGGGCATGGACTGTGCAGCTCTCCATACTTTTTAACAATGGAACACCACATCTAAGAATGCAGTTATTGGAAATAATATAGGAAAAGCAAATTATTGAATCTGTTGGCTTATTCTCCTTTCCTATAAAGACAGTATAAAGAGAAAAATTTGTGAATTATGAAACTTACATTTCAAAATCTGACAAACTCTGATCTTCAGATGTTTGACTCAAATCTCCAGGGACCTATATTTACAAAACAGAAATAATTTCCACACAGTGGTTATTATGTTTTCAATTAAGAAAGCATAATATTATAAGGAAATTACAATTCAACATTCAATTTTATAAATGCCAATAAAAACTATTACTGACAAACAATAAGAGAAAAACAAAATCTTGCAAGAGGATTGTGAACATATCACCCTTGTGAGTCCTTGATGTTAGAATTTGCTACAGTTTTGTAAAGAAACAAGTTGGGGTTTGTAAAAGCATATAGTTTTGAAAGATACAGAAAACCCAGGAAAGAACATCATTATTAGGCGTTTATGAGCAAAGGATGCTAAAACAAAGTACTTTGTGTGTATAAGCAACTTATGGGAAAACACAAAGCACATAAACCCTACTGATCACTTTCTTCTACAACCAATATTCCATTATTGGAAGGACACTTGAGCATTTTTTTTTAGCTGTGCTCTTACAAAACATTATATAAGTACAGAACTTCATAAAAATGCAATGTGGACTAATACCTGCAGAATTAAAGGAAGTAGCAGTTGTTAGAAAACCAGATTGCAAGAGCATTTAGAACTGAAGCAGCAATAGCTTTTTACCTTTATAGCTAGAATAAACATAAAAGGGTATCTTCTTTCCTTTAAAAGGAAAATGTAAAATGTAAAGCATGATCTACAATAGTTAAGATGAAAGGAATTGTGCAAAGCCAATTCTTCACAGATCTGTTATTTCTTACAAGCTAATAGATATTTCATCATGAGCAACATGTCTGAGCCTATTCCAGAGGGATATTCCACAGTGCAATAGACAAACACTCACTGGCCCTCTCAGATCAATTAGTTCTTGTCTCATCTGGGACACCAGAGCTTCCTTGGCCATCAGAGCACGGTGCAGCCTCTCATTGAATTCAATCAGCTCCCCATGCATTTCAGCCACCTGAAAAACAAAGCCAAGGGATAATCGTGTTCTGAATGGGAAAAAAAAAATCACACTATGTAATTTCTTAAATGTATATAAATTATTTTTACCATGCTCTCCAAGTACTGCTAATGCATTAGTTTGAACTGATCATTAGGAACAGACATCGTTGTAATTTTGACTCATGCCTTTAAATGTAGTTTTGATGTCGAATTCAATAGGACAAAATACAACTTCATGTCAAATTTTATTCCTATCAGTTGAGATCATATGACAACTGGTTCTAATAAAACACTCATTAACTTCTGTTCTCAGTTTAATTCTTTGATGAATGCAGCACTCAACAGGTACAAACTAATCACAGTATTTTGAACTGGGAGTAATGCAAAATGTACAAACTGCATTAAACTTTGTCAATAATTCATAAGTAATGTAGTCTTCACTCTTCGTTGGGATTTTAATAGGATTGGAGCCAGAAGTCAATCACTCCAAGCAAACCTGTGAGAGGTCAGAGCAGTCTAAATACCAGAGTTAGGCTGTGGCACAGGTTGTTCTCACAGGTAAACAGAGTGGCCTCTTTGGACACCAAGTGTGGCTGTGGCTGTGCTCTGCATTTTAAGCCAGCAGAGGATCAGGTGATGCAGGATGTTCTGAGAGTGCCAGGGGCTGGGGAATGACCAGGATGCAAAGTTCCAGCAGTCAGATGAGCACAGTGGGCACTGCTGGGCCCCTTCCAGCAGCACTGTTAAACCTGATCCTCAATTAGAGCAGCTCTTGGAACACCTCCCTCCCCCCCACACCCGCACCCCAAGGTGGAGAACAGCAGAGGCTGTGGAGTAACAGCATGAAAGCACAGCTGAACAACAGGAATTTCCATCCAGGCACCTCAGCAACAGCACAGGGACTTGAACTACTGCCAAGTCTTTTAAGAGTTCATTGTTTCCCTTCTGGAAGCAGTTCATTACTATCTGAGAATTTCATGATTTCCTTTTCTTGAATTACTCTGCCTTCTCCCTCTTCCCCAGGGAAGTTCCCCAAAATAAAGCAGTTGAATTCAGTTTAATTTAGTGCCTGCTTTTAATTTTGTGCTTTGTTCCACACAAACCTGCATCCTTCACGGAATCAAAGCAAACAGAAAAAACCAGCTTCAATTTGACAAGCCACAATCTGATATCATTGATAATAAACAAAAAATAAAAATAATTTTCTTGAGGTGAACTTCAAGCGTTCTTTTCCAATTTCTTTTTATATTAGAGGGAGTCCTTCAAATCCAGTAATTCATCACTGTAACATATATGCAAAAAGGAGCTAAACTACACCAACAATATACTAGAGAAAACAGTAATATAATACTATTAACTCTAGATAAATTATTTTCCATGCTAGCTTAACCACTAAGTCCAATTTAAACTAGGTCATGTAACATTTAAGAATATCAGGTTAATATTAACAGGTCAGTGTTAATTACATAGAGCCTGGGCTGGAAGGCAGAATTTCCTTGCATTTCAAGTACAGAGATACAGCACACAACTAGTTGCAAATTCACAGAGAAAAGCTGCAATACTGCTGTTGACTGGTCATCAAAAGCAATATAAAAATTTATAAACGGATACAAAGCTCAGTAGTTTACATATTTGAAATCATGTTTGGTTTTTCAGTGTCTGTCTATCAGAAGAACAAAACCCAGACTGATATGTGACTATTTTCTCTCCCTCTAATTTGGATGTCCTTGAAATAACTTTCTACTTGCAGACTCGATTAAAACGTAAATTCTACAACTCTCTCAAAACACTACAAGTAATGCAAAAATGTGTAAGTGTCCCTAGCAAAGCTAAATAATAAAAAGGAAATTTAACAGCAAATAAAACAGCAAATCACTTGTTATATATTATCAAAAGGACAACTGGCAGGTATCACTTATTAGCAATTGACTTACTTCAATACTTTTTCTTGTCAGAGAAAAATGTATTACTATGACAGCAAATCAAAAGGAGCAATGAATAACAATATTAATTTAAGTTCCTTTAATTTTTCCTGCATCAAAATCTGCTAAAACAATAAAGAGGTCTCCTTATAATTATACCCTTTCAGTTACATTTTATGTCATCACATCTTCCTTTACTCAATCCACAATGGAGCTTAAGCAATAAACTTCCCTACTGGGACTTCAATCATCTTCACAGTTGTTTTCCTACATAACAATATGCTTGAAGCAAAAAAATAAAGTATAAATAAGCTAAGTTTCCCTTGGACAGAGGATTATTTAAATTTGTTCCTTCCTATATGAGAAAACAGTTTAAAGAACCCAAACAAAGGTGAAGTGAAGCTAAAGGAACACTTGAGGCTCCACACTATGAGAACTCTCAAGACCTGCTGTCAAAAGAAAACCTGAGTGCCTGAGAGCACTGCAGCTACACTGCCCAGCATGACCTCGTTTGAGAGCAGTGTCCAGAGAAATGACAAAGAAAATTCCAATTCATGTTTCACAGCAAAGGACCAAGCCAAAAAGGCTTTTTCTGTGGTGACATCCAGAGCTGTGTCACCACTGACACTGCCACAAACTCAGAAGTGTCAGAACAAACTTGGTACAACTTAGGAGGCTTTCAAAGCTGAGGGAGGATCTACCTGTGTTCTTAATTAAGATAATCTTTTGATAGGTACAGAACAGAGGAAAGGAGTCAGAAGAACTCTACTAAAGGTAAGCATTAGGGAGAGAATTAGTTTCACATGGACCTATGAGAAAAGGATAGCCAAGTATGAATGTTTTAGAAGAACTGTATTAAGGTCTTTGATCCATGACCTGCATTTTAGTCATCTTCATGTTAATCAGTTAATGTGGGTATCCAATTTCAGGGTATTTCGGGTAAGGGAAAGACACAGAGAATTGTTTTACTTTTTATAAAAATGTTCTTTTAATAGTTAATAGGAGATATGGGTATTAGATATTAAATTTCATTACTTTTGTCTTGAAAATAATTTGTATTTAAATTTAGGAGGAAACCCTAATCTATCTTTTTTTTTCCTTTAATGAATTTTACATTAATCTTAAAAGTAAATCTTGCCTTAGGAACTTTTTCTAACATGGCCATATCAAGAGAAGTAGTAGCTTCTATCACACATTTCCTTAGTGCAGTATTCAATAAGCAATACAAAAATGAAACATGGTTTGCAATCAGAAACCACCATGAAAGCACAGAAAAAGGAAACATTTCACTATGTCCTCCTTTTAAATAAAGCTCAACTGCAAACACAGCCATGCCTGTAATTATGCACTGTAATTTACACAAAACCTCAAACCTACTGTCTGTGATGCATTCAACTTCACCACCACCAGTTATAACCCTAAGGAACTTGCTTATTTATTAAAACCTTCATTTTAATATTAGTGTACACCCCTGTTAGGAAAAGTACTTTTGATTATCTGAGGTTTTTCATTTTTGAAGAAAAAAAATGTAGATTTATCTTTTACATTCCTCAGGGGAAAAGAAAAAAACAACTAAGCAAAGCAACTACTTAAGCTTCAAACCTTGTTTTACAATTACAATTCCATAAAATCTGTGCAGTACAAACTTTACCTCAATCAATTTCCTTTCATAAGAGCTGGCCAGTTCCTCATTGTTTTCTACTTGCTTTTGCTCTGGAATTGTAAATTCACCATCAGTGCTCCAAATGTTTGGCAGAACTATAACGAAGAGATACCTCAAATTAGAAAGTTAAATTCCATAAACATCCAAGACATCCTGTTTAGAAACAATAGCTCTATAAGAAGCAGTTATTAAAAATATCGAAACAGACCACAGTATTAAACACTATTACAAGTACTAAAATACAGATTCTGCAGGGACCTTTTTTTGTAAGAAATATTTAGACTGGAATCTTAACAGGAAAAAAATGTAAACTAAAAGCATTTGGCTGTTCTGTGACTACAGCTGTCTAATACATGTATGTAGTACCTGCAATTCCTGCCCAAAGTCTTTTAAAACTAAGCTTATGCTTCTCTTTTAAGCCTTTTTTTTTTTTACTGGGCTTCCAAAATATCATTTCATATTACCTGCACAGATTGCTTACATATCATAGAAATTACAGAAAATAGGGCTGAGAATGAACATTCCATACTTCATCCAGTATTTCCACTATTTACCACAAGCAGAATCAGCTGGAGTTATTCCATTCCTGACAGTTAATTGTCTAATTTATTCCTAGAAACTTCCAAGAAGAGAGATATCATGCTTCCCTGCATAGCCTATTTAAAGTTAAATATTCTTCTGACAAAGGTTTTCCTGATAGTTAATCAAATTCCCTTCACCTGCCATGTCAGCCCATTACTTCTCCTTTTATCTGGAGTGAATGAAAACCACAGTTTATTCTATTCCTGTTCCCAGTTACCATTTATGTATTTGAAGATCTCTTTAAGGCCTATTCTAAGTAAATCTCTTCCAAGTTACACAAAACCCAATTCAACTTTTCCTCATAGCTCACAGATTTCTAAGAAAACAAGTTAACACATAAAAGTAAAGCTCTAATAAAAGAGAAGTTGAACAAATCATATCACCATTCTTCAAAATCTGAACTATATATACAACCACCACAGGTAGATAGGAGAGACCATAATTTATCTGACTAAATATTCTTGAGCCTGGGAACTGATTTTTGCTTTGATGAAGAATTTAGAAGGTTATTATTATTTAAGTGAATTTGAAAGCTATTTTAAACTATCTTTTTCTTGGTAATGTTGCTTCAAGTTCTTCAGCCAGACTTCTAAGATCAGCATTTTTATATAAATATTCTATCTAAGCAGGTTTGAAAAATGGTACAGAGCCAACTCCTGCTGATGGCTGAAAAATCAAGATGCTCATTTATTAAATATTTAAATCTCAATATCCAACTGCTCAGGCTACGGCAGTGATCACTCATTTTGAAAGCTGATAGTTCTTACTTTTGGGTAATTTATTTATAATCACTTTGCTGAGTGGGGTTTTTTGGCCTTTTTAAGTCACCACAAGGCAAAGTATCAAGCTGAGTTTCATTTATTATTTTAGGAAACTATTAAAAAGCCATACTCAATAGCATTTGATCTGATTATTGTAGCAAACATATAGAGTCTTCATTATTTATAGTGATAAAAATAACAGCAGAAGCCAAATTTATTCTCACTCTTTCAAAATAGAGTCACAGAAAATCTGTGTTCTAAAATCTACAATGCATTTAAGACTTTTGTTTTCATACCATTCTGAAGACTAATTATCATTAAAATCAGTCATTATGTATACAAACCATGGGTGCAATAGTTTCTATAAATCTAGTAAAAGAAAAACTCCTTTTTTTTCGCTCCTTTTTTGCAGCTACTTCTCAGGGATTATTTACATGCTTATGTACTTTGAGTCAGAGGCCCCAGTACTACTAAAATTTCACCTAAATTTTCAGTGACAGCCAAGGAAAAAAAATTTAGTTTTATAAAAATACAACACGTGAAGTTAGAATGCAAGAAAAATTTATTACAAATATTGCATGTAGCTGACATTTATTCTGGTCACTATCGATAAATATTATAGAAAATTACTGTGGATTGATTAAATATCCTTCCAGCATAAAGCACACATGTGCACATTTTTAGAAATGTTGGTACTGTTCCATCCCCCTTTTTCATCTATAAAATCTGACCATCCTACTCAGTTTCTATTCTTATCACTCACTAATTTGCATAATTTTAACATGGTGGAATATAGCTAGCCTAGGAATATTTTTTTTTCTTTTCCTATAATTATGCTCATCATGGAAACTGTCACTACCTAATGAAGGATAATTTCTGCTATTATAGGAAGCTTAAGCCATGGTTTTCGTGAATAATTCTTAATATGAATCACTACACTCCAGCAAAGTCGGAAGTAAAAGCATGTGTTCTCACTAACAAATATCCTTTTAGGGATGAATGAAGCTTTGAAATTCCAGATAAGGACAGTGACTAGACCTTAAGAGCAGTAGTATTCATTCATACAGCCACTTATATGACCAAAATATTCACAATTTTAAAAAATGAGACAGATGGTGCCAATTTCTGAAAACCCCTCTGCCCTCTCTAAACACCTTCTGTATGTAACCAGTGGAAATCCAGGTCCCACCAGGAGAGGATTCAGAATCACAACATCAATTCATCCCCTCATGGATACTTCCAGCACAGACCACACGAGGCAAACAGGTAAAACTGCTGAGAGCTTCACTCGTTTTCTTTCAGATATAAAATCTGCTCATTACTACTCAGTACAGAGGCTATTTCAAACAGTCTGCAAATACTGATCTCCAAAACAACAGTATAATCTAGAGATACTAAATGTATTTCTATATTCCAATATCACATTAATTCACAGATTTTTATTGAAACTAAATTTTCATCTGACAGCTTTTTCTGGACAATTTCTAATTGAAAAAAGAAAGACCACCTCATCTACCAGAAAATGCTCTGTAAAAATAAGTACAAAAATTTATATGAGTATTTTTCTCAAAAGGAAAATATATCAAATACGTTATTTTCACTATTGGGAGATATTACTCCCTCAAAGGCAGCAAACACAAAAACAAACCATGTGCATGGATTCTTCCCCTGCTTCATTTCATCCTTACCTTCCACTGTTTGACCTTCTCTTCTGAGCATCTGGACAGCTCCTACATACTTCTTAAGTTGCACTTTTAGCACCTCATTTTCTCTATTGATAAAAAAATCCAGAATAAATAAATATTATTGTTTTCTCAAAATAGATGAAAAGTCCTTTTCAATGGAAACAAACAGACTATCTGTTATAGTGAGCTTTACCTAAGTTGTGTCACCATGATGCAAGGAAAAAAAAAATCTTACACATTAAATAATACATCAACAGCAGAGTACCAGGAAAATTAGTTTTCCAGGACCAGATAAACACATCAGTGAAACAGATTATTACATAATCAAAAACTTTTCATTAATTGTTTAATTTAAATTTTCTATCTTATGCTATTTTGATGGCAAACAAAATCAGCAATCAACTAAAACATAAGGATAGGATACTACACAAGGAAATTCAGAATGGCCAATATAAAATGAGATCATTATTTCACCAGTTTGCAACTATCTCATTTCAAGCAAATAATAATTCAGCTCTAGAAACAGGCTTTATCATTGTAAGAAAATGCCAGCACTTCAGCAACAATATTCTAGGCAAAAGTTTTCCACAAACCATTCCTAAATGAAAACCACAAGACAAGAAATTTAGGTAATCCCTTTGGCTGTCATATTCCAGTGCCTGTGCCTGTCTCATTTCTCTTTGGAGTGTACAAGTATCCAAACCAGGTACTACCATGGCTCCACTCAACAACATTAAGTGCCTTAGCTTAGATTTGGGGGGCAAAAATAAAATGGGCTCCAACTGATTGAATTTTAAACAAAGCTGACAAAACACATATCTGAAAATTCAATTATCTGTCTATGCCCATTCAGTTAAGTGAGTATGACAGAAATGTTTATACCGAAGAAAACAGAACTAAAATGTGTTTCCAGACTGTAAATTCAAACAACTTTTACTCTTCTTTAAGAAAATATCAAGGTAGAAATATGCAGTTGCCACAAATGCAGCACAACATGCACAGAACCCCACAAGTGTTTAGAGAGAGGAGGGAATTTGGGCCATCCAAGGCCGTGCCCCAGGCATGATGGAAGCTGGACATGTAACACAGCACAGAGAGCTGTAAATAGGTGATACCCCAAAAATTTGGCATTTTATTTATGGGAATTTATTTAAGAATTAGAAGTATTCAAAAAAGCATGCAAGTATGTTTGATGGTCCTTATCATACTATATATACACACATACATAAAATCTACATATATTTTATATATATACACACACAAACTGCTGCTGTGACCAATGCTATACTGCTCCTATGAGAAGCCTTGACTGGCACTATATTCCCATTCCTATGGATTTCAAATCAGCTTGCTGAACTTTGTAACCTCAATTTTATTCAGCATTTTAGTAGGAGTTTGCTAAATAATTGACAAGCTATTGATTGCTTGACAATTGAATTTTAAGTCCTTGATGATTTTATGCATTTGATGATATTTTTCAGTTCTGAGACTACAAAGAACAAATCAGTTTTCCACCAGAGACAGAAGCTGATATTCAGGTTAAGGAAAAAAAATCCATAAAAAAACACAGTTTAATCCTATATACTACATTAAAACACACCTAAATAATTCATTCATGAAAAAAAATTCTGTGACAGCTAAAGAAAAAGGTTTCTCACCAGAACTGTAAAAATGTCTGCATGAAAGTAACTGTGTACAGTTACAATATGTTGTATTAAGGATTAATACAATATGAGTATTAAGGATTCTTATGAAATAACCATGTATCACCTCATTTATACATATGACAATACACTCAGTGCCTTCTGTCTGTGGCAGCATTTGAAAAAATCCATTTTTTACTACAGAGCCTTAAAATTGACTTAAAAATGATACAGTACAGATGAAGTTGAGAAAGACTTTAATTCACTTAAGGTTTTTTATAAAAGACTGAAATTCAAAGCAGGATAGTATGGCCCAGTCACAACTTTCTAATATGCTTCTTTATCAAGTTATTACTTCTCATTCTATGACATCTCTTTCTCACGACTACTATTTAGCTGGATTCCAAAGAGGGCCTATCCTGATGTATATGAATTTATATAGTTCTTTTAATCAGAGCATATTAAAGAACAGTTAGTAAGCACTCATTAAAAAGGCTTTAATGACTTCAAGAGGCATTTTATCAGATATATTCCTAACAAGCATTTCAGAGGAGGAGAAATTCCTGTACAGGAGTTAAAGGTCAGATGTGCAGACTGAAGGATGTTAAATGTCTCTATAAGCAGGCCCCAGCTGTTCTTCTGCAATGTATCCAAACTACACCACCTAATCTGAAGCAGAACTGTTCACCTGCTATGAGCCCAGAGATCAACACGTTTTCTGCATCTTTAAAGTGCTCCAAAGAGTTCCACATTTTGTGCTGAAGAATAAGCAACAAGACAAAGTACAAGTTGAAGGGGATAGAGAGAGGAAAAAAAAAAATCAGGCTGAAATGGCCAGGAAAACAAAGGCAGAACTGCACCACTAAAAGCACACCCTTCTCCAAAACCTCAATTATAACAAATTTCCCTGCCTGATCATTTCTTCCATTTAATAAGCTGAAAGACAGATGGTAATATGAGCTGATATGGGGGAAAATGACAATGATAGAGGATAACAATCTAGTATTCCTACAAATTACTCTATTTGTTCAAATAGCACAGGTCTAGTGAGTGTTGTTGATTAAGCTTTATAGCTTATATATAGGAATGATCAATTATATAATAAATGTAAGTTGTCAAATACCTTCAATTCCCTGCCTAATTTTGAATCAAAAATAATGACACTTCCTCTCTATTTTATTATTTTAAAATTAGCATTTAAGGAAACCCTGTCTAAAAGAGAATCAAAACTTCTGTCAGAATGGTAATTTTTTTTACTAGCATAAAACAAGCTTTTGTTTAGGAAACACGTACTTGCCTTTTTTGTGTCCAGTGAATGAACACATAGCATACAGTTTCTGTTGCAGAAAAAAAGGCCTTATAGGACTTATTTTCTTATATCTTAGTAGAAAAAATGAAAGAAACAAACCCAAACATAACTCCATCACACATCTGCTTCTTGAAAAAGATATAAAAATTCTCTACGGCTTCTGTAGAATGAGCATGGTAAGAAAAGAATTTGAAAAAGAGTAATTTCTCATTGATCTCAAGTATAGTGGCCTGAAGAATAATGTACTTAAGTTTCTGGCACAAATATCAGATTCTAGCAAGTGCTTTCTGTGAAGCTTACGCCAGAGAAGTGTCTTATTCCTAAATTCAGCATTGGGAAAAATGGTAAAAAACAAAATAAAACAAAACAAACAAACAAACTACAAGAATCCAACAGATGTCTATGTTTTGATTGAAAAGTTAAGGTTTTTAGGAAATACTATAAAGATACCAAATATCCAAACAATAAAAAAAACCTGCAGGAATTAAGAACGAATTGAAATAAACAATGTCCTGCAACAATGTGTAGAATATAAAGCAGAGGTTGAGCTAGAGGACTTCCAGAGATGCCTTCTAACCTGACTGATTCTAGTATTAGGAGATGCAAGATCACAGTTAATTGTCATCAAATACACCCTAAATTAAATAAGGAAAATGAGAACTGTTACTCATAGAAGTGGTAGTTGAACTGTATACAACATAATGAGATTATATAATAAAACCAATCTCCAGGAAAAGCTGCAATGAGGAATAATGTGATAAACTTAACTGCTTGTCATGGACAGGGGCTGCAGCTGAAGCAGGGCCATCACTGAAACCTTTTCCCTGTCTGGGGACTCACTCAGAGATGGAGGCTGGGGGGTTATCACCTTGTTTAGGAGTTCTTCCTCTTCCTCCTCCCCATGCTACAGCTGCTTCTCTTCTTCCTGCCTTGCTGATGCCCTGCTGCCAAATAATCTTCCTCATCCACTTCTTCCTCCTGCTCTCTCTAGGAAGCTCCTTTGTCCCTTACTAAATGCGCTGACTTCCACTTCCAGTATTTTTTTTTCATGTATAGGAGCTACTGATGACTTGAGAAGTGTCACCAACTAACTAAGCAGGAAGAAAAAGTCATTTAATATAGAAATATTCAAATTAGTTTTCACAAGCAGGAACAAGAGGCATTTTTTCCTCTCTCTAGGAAGCTCCTTAAGGGAAGTGATGGAATCATTTCAAGATGCACCACACATCATTTCATCCATCACTGAAGGGCTATGGCTGTGAAGGAAGTGTTGTAAAACAGAGTAACAGAAAATGCCAAATCCAAAACCAGTGTGGTGTAAGTAATACAGACCATAGATAGAGGGGGCAGATTAGGTTACAGAATCCACAGTAAACAGGATGTATGTAGAAGTGTAAGATAAAGTAGGGCCAAATTCTCATCCCCCGTTTCCCCACACAGACCATTTTCATCTTCTCTATCTGCTTTTCTTGCTGCAAAGCCTGTCCTTTGTAACATGCTTTCCTCCAACATTGCTGAATATGGTCTAAGAATATGCAATCTGAGATTATCCAATTTCACAGTCAACTTCAATAAATTTCTTTGCCTTGCAAAGGGATGTAATAGTATTCCACACAGAAAAAAAGAATCGCAATTAAAAAACTTCAGTATTGCCAAGAAGCCACTGGCACAATATGTCCATGCAATTTGAGAAAGGTTTGTTGATGAGAACAAAAAAAACCAAAATCAAAACAAAAGAAAAAAAAAATTTAAAAGACCAGCTGACAACATTATACTAGAGAGATTACTGAGTTTATTCTATCAGAAGACTAGCAAATAGGTTGAACCTGAGCCTGCTGCTTTTTGGAACAATATAGCAACTATTATGAAAGAGCTATTCAAGTATTTCACATGGAACAATGAGATTACCACTACTTGAAACTAAACTGACCTGAAACTTTTTCCATTTTTCAAACAGAAATTGGGAAACTTGGGAAAATGTCTCTCAGTAAACTAGCTTTTTGTCTGGGAGGCAAGAGACTCTTGGGAGAGTCCAGGAGACCAGCTGAATAATTGCAGATTTCCAGAAGCCATCATTTCAGCACTGACTGATGTGTCACTGAAATTTGCGTTCTCAAAGCCTTCAGGAAGCTATTTATGTCAAATTCTTCAAAAGAGCTTTGGGGACACACATAAATATCAGCTCTCATAATCTGAAAAACATTCATTCATCAAATCACAACAGTCAGATTGTTACTGAATGATTTCCCTCGCCTTAAAATATTCAGAACATTGCAACTGAGGAAAATTTTCTGCTCTGGTCATGTGATCAATTGTTTTCAAGGGAAACAGTGAGAGTTCACTACTTCAAAATATCTGAAACTTAAGTTTCCTCTTACTCACCTAGTGTATTATGCAGCACTCACAAAGCAATCCCAAACTTTTTTGTTTGAGATTCAAACTTCAAATTCTTTAGATTATTCAGTTTGCTCAATTTCTTGAGCATAATATTTAAAATATTATTTATTTTAAAAATTTACTACTCTTATTATTGCATCAGCATCACCTACAGCATACAAAGTGAACCAATAAAAAAATTAGAAGAGAAACCTTCATTCCAAAAAAACTCTATGCAAAGTTTCTTATGTTAGGATGTCAGAAAATGAGTTCCAATGAATCATTAAAGAAATGCCTCCCAAGTCCAAAGCAACTGGTGACACATGAATTTATCATGCCCAAGCAGCTCCCAACACTGTTTTTATCACATGACAAGGCAAGCTGACTTTCAGAAGAGCAATCAACAGAACACACCCATATAGCAATAAGAGAAACTACATAGACTTGTTTAAAAATACCTCATTAGTCTAAGTGAGCATCTCTTCAGGTCTGGTTATAAAAGCTCCTTATTATTCTTTAAAGAGGTATGTGCATGACAAATATCTGATTCACCCATATGTCACTGCAAATTCTAAAACTGTGGGGGAAGTGAGTCAAAGAAATACGAATATACAACTACTATAACCTGAAACATGAATATTAAATGATGAAGTATTTGCATTGTCTCTATTGCCTTACAGCACATGAATGTCAAACCCACTTATTCATATCTCTCCCTCCTCAAAGCAAGTAGTTTGGTTTGACATGTCATCAAAAGCAGAATTAGTAGCATCCTAAATACCTTTAAGAAAGCTTTATATTTATTATTTTCAAATAGGCAATAAAAAGCTTATAGGAATCTCAGCTGTGGTAGTTTGTGATTGACACTAAACACTCTGCCTGTACATGCAGAAAACACCTCTCTCTGGGTAAGGCAGATTATTTAACTCTTGGATTGTTTGTTGTTTGTTGTTTACTACACGTGAATCACCCCCAAGATCTTGCGCATCATGGTTACTCTAGAGTTTATTTTGAATTTTAAGAAGAAAATCACACTGTTACAGCAGTATTTACCTTCAAAACACTTTCTTAAGCTGAATCACATTTAGACAAGGGGAGGGTTAAAATTCTTTCCATTTCACTGTAGCACAAAATCAAGCTGGAGGCAACCCAAGGCTGGGGCCAGTGCTGTTTAACACCTTCATTACTGACCTGGATGCTGGGCCAGAGCACACCCTCAGCAAGGTCACAGACAACACAAACAGGAGCAGAGACTCTGCATGGTTGTGCTGCCATCCAGGGGGACTAAGACAGGCTGGAGAACTGGACTCAGAAAATGTCTGTGAAGTTCAACAAGGATAAATGCAGAGTCCTGATTTTGGGGAGAAATAGCCCGGGACACCCAGGCAATGCTGGAGGGCTGGAAAACAGTTCTGTGGAGGAGGATCTGGGAGCCCTGGGGGAGAAGCAGCTGAGCAAGAGCCTGCAACAGCCCATCCATGGCAAAGAAAGGCAAGAGCAGCCTGGACCCCACCAGGAACAGCACTGCCAAGGAGTCACTGCCAACAACGCTGCCCAGAGGGGCTGGGGACTCTCCATCTGTGCAGATATTCAAAACCTGACTGGAAATGGTCCTGAGAAACCTGTTCCAGCTGACCTTCCTAGAGCTATGGGAAAAACAGCTGCACTACTTCAGAACTTGGTACTTGCTTGCTGATAACATTTAGCAACAGCTAGTGCTTATGATAGGATTTTTAGTCCTAAATCACTTATGTTCTTCTGCAAACTTAGCTACTTGAAAATTATTTCTCTTGTATACAGACTCTGTTATTCTCTTGCTCCCCTGCAGTTACTTTTTGAGACATTTTCAGCACTTCTTACCGTGCCAAGGCTTGGACTTTCGTGGCATGCCGCTCCTCCTGTTCTGCCACCTTCCTTCTGCAGTTGTCCATCTCCTGCCTCAGTGCTGCAGAATGCTCCATCTCTGCATCCAGCAGGTTTCGCAGGGATCTGCAGGAAGGCAACAGCCTCTCTTAGAACACTGCACACACTACCTGGTAATTAGAGTATACTCTGGGAATCACAAAGGAGGTTTCCTGAATGATACCATTAATGTCACCCTAAAATTTCGTTTTTCAATGTAATAAATTCACCTGATTTGATTATACAAAGATATGAAAAGGTACAAGGAAAAAGCAGCTGCAAATGCTTTCTATTAATTTGTATTACTATCTCGTCAACAAGCCCAAAGCACAACTTATTATGGAATCTACTGTACCACCATGTAAAAAGAATTTGTTTTTTAAAAAAGCTTATAAGCTGTTTTCAGTACCTCAGTGCAAGTCCATACATCTTGGGAATAATCTATAAGCAATATATTTATAGCAAGACAGGCAGGGCTCTTGTCTTTGCCAAGAGCACTGCCAGAGACCTCTGTGTAAAAACCCTTGATGAGATAGCAAAGGTCAGCATGATGCATAATGGTAAAACCCAAAGCATCCTGGTCCTTCTGCCAGAAAAACCCACAAAGCTGAATGAGGCAATAACTTGCAATTATGGGAGTGGGAAGAACAGGAGGCAGGAAAATAGGGTCACTTGGTAGGCTCAGCATTAAAAAAACCAAAATACCTATACAAAAATACAAATTACAAAATAGCCCTACTAAAGCATTGAATACATTCGTATTTTCATTCATCTAACTACATGTTTCAATAAACTAAATAAATACAAAGAAAGTTTGATGGCATTTTATATAAGCAACTGATCATTTCTACATGTACATCATCATTTTGGCCCAAGTGAACACAAAGACAGTCAGAAATGAAAGCCACCTTCAACATTACATTGTCAGCCATCCTACATCACTTCTTCAGCAGAAGGGGAAAACCAGAAATTTTCTGAATATTTGTGTTAGGAGAAACTTTTGCTCATTTCGAAGGCTATCTTAAGAGAGCCTCAGAATTTTGGCTGTAAGGTTTGGTTTTGAAAAAACTATGACTGCAAAAGCTCACAAGAGTTATCTGATTCAAACTAAAAAGCAAAAAGTTGCCCTCTAAACACTATTCTTCAGTATTGACATTTAAATAGCGAATTATTACGTTAACCTTTCACAGAAAAAATAATATATATATCAAAAAGGTTACATAAATATTATGTATAGCTTTACAGAAAGGACAGCTTGCATTAGAGAACAGACTTTTTTTAAATTACAGTCCCTCTTGACTAAAAAACAGCAAACTACCTATTCTGCTCTTCCAGCTCATCCTTTCTATTCATCATGGCCACGATAGCTTGACGAAGTTCATCTAAGAAGAAGGAACAAAAAGGATTAATTTCTGTGTGCATTTTCACTCATTTCAGATCTAGAAGTCATGTACACAGGCAGCACACTTAAGATGATTCCAACACCATTTGCTATTCAGCAAAGCACATAAAAAAGCTCTTAATCTCATCACTAATTTGAGCAATCTTTCAAAAGCGGTGTTATTTAACACCACATCAGAAGTATTGATCAAATCAAATTAGTCTGCATCTGGCTTTAATACAAATGTTGACAAGTGTGCCTGTGGCTGCAGCTGTTTTGTTTTCACCACAGATGCAGGGCAGAATGCACCTTTTCACTACATGCATATTAATGAGACACACTGTTACTTGTTCAGCTTCTCCAAATTGCTTCTTCTCCTGGCTATAAATCCTGAGACAGGAAATGTAACTGCTACAGGGAGATGGGAGTAGAGATAATGTCATTGCTTCTTCATGGCATTGCTTCTCAAGCTCAGCCCTAAAGATTATGGGATTTCTGAACCTTGTCATTTCCTATAAAATCCTTCCTATTTTTTACAAATACCTTAAAAATACTTTCTGCCATTAAATCAAGAATAAAAATAAAAAAAACCTCAACTGACAGAATTTTAGAATCTTTAAGGATTCCCTTTTTGTTAGGTTTACTCTGATACCAGAACAGCCAAATACCATACAGAAAAGTGTCAGCTCAAACAATTTCATTAACAATTTCACATATTGTAATCAGTAATTTTATGAGTGCTACAAGGACACAATTATATTAAACCACCCCTCCCAACAGCTAAGTGAAATGTTTATATATAATAAATCAGCCAACTCTGTTCTGCAAGTATTCGATGCAGATGTCATTAAATTTTGTGTGCTTTTACTGAAACATACTAACAGAGCTGGTATTACTTGATTTCTTCAAACAAGCAAAGCCATTGGACAACTTTTTTCCCCTTTACATTCAGTTCACAGACTTACTTAATCTTTCTTCACATTTTCAAGAGTTACAAAAGTTTTTACCCATTTAAAAAAAACTTAACATTGTCCTCCGGAGTGTGACAAACTCTAGTAGTAGATAAAATGTTAAAGATTTTATTATGTCAACCAAATGTATCAATCAGTACTGAAGACATCACAATTCCAGCCTGGCCTTGGTATTCTGCAGATAAATCCCACTCTTGCAGGACTGCAGGGTTCAGCAGAGTTCTCGTATCATTTGAAATCAGCCAACCCAAATTTCTTCATGCTAGATTTTTTCAAAAACATTCCTGCACCTTTGGCCATGGAAAAAGAAGATGATCGTTTTTCTGCCCATTCCATAATACCCATATTACAGCTTAAGAGCTAACTGATATTAGCAGGAAACATTTCAATAGATCATTAGAGGGAGTTTGCACTTCATTAATTCAGCATAGAAAGAATAATTACTTTTCTACAGTAACTTAGCATCTTTTATGGGTTCTCTATGTAACCCTTAAAAAAAATTTTTAAAAAAGAAAAGGAAAAAAATCCAAATCTTGGAGAAAAACCAAAAGTGAAATAGTGAAATTTCTGGGTATTAAGTACTAGCACAAAGGATCACAATCCATCAGCCTATCTGTGAAATACATAAAGGGTCCATGGATGAGGAAAATAGAATAATCCAATAAGTGTTAGAGCATCATACAAATAAATAACACAAGCAAAAGGATCAACAGTAAGCTTTCTGTACAGTAACACTCCATAACAAAATAAAGACCTCAACTATAATGTTGAATTCAGAATCCTCCTCAAGGATGCATCAAGCCGATGACACTTTAAATATTTTAAGTGTGCCATTAAAATATGATAGTGCACGATCAACAAGTAGTTGCTATTATGTCTCTAACTCTGAATAAATTAAAGCTGTTGCTGCTCAGACACGTTATTGCAGCGCTGGCTCTGCACTTGCACTGGGGTGCCCACTCTGCAGTAATTGCCTGTGTGTGTACCTAGTGCTTTAATGTGTACTGATTTATTAACATTTATACAGCTAAGCCATTATAAATTGTCTTCATTATTTCAATTTTACCAGCCTATTCAAATTGTAACCTTAACTTGCATAATAACTTAATCTTCTTTTCCTTATTCCATCCAGAATCTTCTGCATGAGTAGAGACCTGAAATCCCATCTTTTCTCACTCCCCTCTCCCACACACACACACAAGCAGAAGCACAAAAGCAAGATTTTGCTAAAGACCATGGTATGCACAAAAGAAGAAGAAAAAAAGCCTCTTGAAATAGAAGACTTTAAATTGCTTATTTATTTCTATTTGCCTCATTTTTCTGAGAGTCATGGAATTGACAATGCTATAGAGACACAACAAAGCAGAAACTCCAAATTTCATTATCATATATAGGGCAAAAATCAATGCTTAATTTAGGACCACAAATGCAAACACATTTCATACTCAGGATTTCTTGCTAATTTAGCTCAATTACAGATACCACTGGGGGTGTGGATGAAAGCATCAACACAAACCACTAGTCTGGGCTAAGAGACCAGAATTCCAAGAAGGCTGGTCCAGCCCATGCCTATCTGAGCAGCAAGATTGCTCCATGGCTATAGCTGTGCTGGTTCTTCTTGAAGTGATGAGTATTAAGGAGTCATATTTTCTATAAATTACTCAAAACAAACACAAGAACTATATGGTTTATCATCAACACTTCTTTAACCTCTCTATCCATAGTAAGTACGAAACAGGAAAACATTATTAGTGTCATTAAATGAGCAAAAAATTACCAAGAAAAAAAATCAGAAACCTTAATTTCACAATCTTTTGAAGCAAGGAACTGAGTAGAACTAAAAGGAAACCATCCTATTTAATTCAGGTATAATATTTAAAACTTCCAAAAATTGTAATTTCTTACTTTCACTTACGCTTCCTGAAAAACTTCAGCAGTATGTCAGGGCAGTCAGCTGAATGCAAACAAAGGAAATCCAGTATCATAGACTGCAGCAGGTTCCCTTCAAACCTGCCAGAACATCCCCAGTGCATGAGCTTTTGTCTGTCTGTTACACTTGCCTCCAAGATGAGTGTATGATCATAACCTAATTTTTCCAGCAGACTTATGTCTCATACATTGTGTGGGTTAGAAAAGAGAATAAATTAAACAAAAAATGTCAGGGCTGTAGCAGCAACCGTAAATTCGGTATTTTCCAACTTCTGGACTGGGCAACCTCAATCTTTCTTACCCCCTTCTATTTTTTTCTTTTTTTTTTTTTAATAAAACAGTGGGAGGGTGGCCAAGTACTCCTACTTCAGAAAAGTGTTTGATGTCAGACTTCATGTCCTACTTCTGAGCTGTTTTGTGCTTGATGACATTTATGTTCTGTAAAGTATTATTAATGAAAGGCAATAAACTACTGTTATTAAGGATCAGCATTCAACACCAGCATATCTAAAAGTGAAGTGATAATCAGAGTTCCATAAAGACAAAGATAAGATGATAACTAGCAAAGTTTTTCCTAACAGACAGTTTTGCAACAATTTCTTGAAAAAAGAATTCCCATATACAAACCAATAATTCCAAAACATTCTTTATCAGCCAAAAAAAAAAGATAACATAAAAATCAAGGAATGTATTAATTAAATTTTTCATATTAAACCTCACTTTTTCAAACACTAAAAATCTTTTTTTTATTGCTGAAAATAATCTGTGGTGCCTAATTACTCGTGAACTGAGTATTTGCTCTGAAACATTTTCTAATTCAATTCCATACTTCATGCAAAATCTAGCTTCTAGGAAGCTTTCATAAGGTCACATTCAGAGCATGAAATATATTCTGCTTTGAGAAACACCTGCCAGTTTCCAGCAACCTCCAGAAAAGTCATAAGTTTCACAACTCTTCTGCTGTTTAGCCAAAGATTGGAGAAGTATGATTTGCAATCACCTGTTGTGAAGAATGAGCTGTAAGTGAAATCATCCCTCAGAGTACACAAGGTCATGCAGCCTCCTCTGCAATCCTGCAGATAGAATATCAGGGTGGGCTGGGAGCAGTTTACAGGAATCTTTTTTTTATTTTATTTTCATGAGTGAAAATTTACACGGATATTTTCAGAGAGAAATAAAACTTCCAGCAGACTAGTTACATCTTAAATCAGAAGTCTGACCTTTAAAGACATAAAGAGCTTGATGCTCCCTAAGCTGCCTACACGAACACTGCCTTTTAAGGCTTAATTTAGTGCTCAAAAATCTTGTAAATATTATCCTGTCATGTCACTATTCACAGGGCAAATTTTAGTAGGAAACAAATTGTGTTGGCCTTCTCCTGTATAGAAGAATCCTGGTGAAAACCAAGTCTCTGAAGTGAACTGCAGCTTTCCTCTCCCTGATTAAATACAAACACCCTCCCTCCACAGCAGTGCTTTCAAAGAAGACACAAGAATTTAGAACCTGCCAGTGACCTGTGGCATCTGGGTTACAGAACAGGTCAGCAGCTCTTGAGAGGACACAGAAAGTACAAAAACATACACCTTATTCACTTACACAACCAGGATAAAAATATAACATGGAGGTTTGATTATTCAGTAAAGTTCTTCAGTGATCATGAAAATCTTGGGGATTTCTCAAGAATATATGAAAAAATATGGAATGATGTACAATGTTACAACCTTTACTAACCTTTGTGGTTAAGCCCAATTTTAAAAACTAAAGAAAATGATAGTGGAAAAACTAAATTACCAATTATTTCCTAAAAGTAGTACTATAATAAAAGAACCTTGTAAAGAAGAACACAAGTATCATCCTTCTAAAATGAAAGTTTTGGAACTTCTTTTTTTTCTACTGCAAAAACAAAATGGGGAGACTCGTGCTGGTGGGACAAATTGTTCTGGTGAAAAACAATGCTGAAAATACAACCTTCCAATGGCAACATTTGAAACAGTGTTGTTTGTGATTCAAGTTCAATAACATACATAAAACTTTTTTAAAAACTGAAAATTACATAGTAGAGTAGATGCATAAATGGAAAACTTCTGACCAATTTAACTCTTTATAAGCTTGGTTATGACGAAACAATCTGCAAAGCAGGGCCAGTTTTCAAATTATGCCTAACATAAACAGCAAAGCTCTGTGGATTAGGATTTCTCTTCAGTGGTATTAGTATTTCTTGAGATGTATCTGCTTCTAAGGTGACCTATACCTTACAAATGCATAGTACATAATTCAGGAAAATAATTTTAAATGGCAGAAATTTTAAATTACAGCTTCTCATAACGTAACTTTCTAGCCTGCATATCAAAAGAAGCAAGAAAAGTTTAGTACTATACTAATAGGTTGGAAAGAAATCAGGAAAAGAATATATTTTAAATAAAAATCATTTCAGGCTTTGTCTTCAGATGTAAGAAACACAAAAATCCAGTCACTGAAGATCTGGCAGCTTTTCTCACTGCACTACTGCATTCCATTTTTCTTGCCTGATGTGTTAGAATCAGTTGCTATGCAACCAAGCTATAAGCCTCAGCATTTAATAATTCTTCTGCTAATTGCAATAGAGAGAAAGAGCTTCAGTGCCTGACTTTGTCATAGCACTGAATTCCTCCTGTAGAGAATCTACGACCAATAACAATAAACTTGAAAAAAGCATTTTTATTCAACATACCCAGGATCAGCTATTATAAAGGTATTGAATAATTCTATAAATGTATAGTCAGCTGAATTTTAATTATAATTATGATTAGATTATTTACTACGTGTTCTACTGGCTTTATAGATGGGTTTGACATGCTTCCCACCCCTCCTTTCACCAAAGCCTTCTCTGAACTGGGAAACTAATGATAGTGTGCATGCTTCTGTTGATCCTGTGTTTTCATTTCATTTACAAATTGCTGAGTATTGAGAATTTAAAATCTCCAGATTTTCTTTCTATTTTATAGCTGTCTTACCTAGACTGGGAAATAACTGAGCAACTGAAGGAGACCAACGGCGGCCCCTGCTGGTACCTGACACCCCTGCAAACAGCAGAACCAACAGAGTGCAGGGGCACCAGAAAATTGTCCCGTGCAGGTGTCTAACTGAGAAATAAGTAAGAACGAAAGGATATTGTAGGAATAACATTAGCAGAGAATATCTAGTGACCAAAGTATCACTGTAGCTAATAACAGTAAGTCCATTCTACACTTCAATTATGGCACTTAAAAGTCTCAAACTAGTTTGCCACTTCATGAAATACTTTGCAAGAAAGGATTTTTCAGCTTTGCAAAATTCAGTCAGCAGACCAGTGCCAGAGCCTGAACACTGCCCAGTGAAAATGCTTGCTTTATCTCCTTTAACACAGGTTGATACAGCATTTGAATATTACTTAAAAAAATGAGATTAGAATATTTTAAGATTTCATTCATTTTGATGATTCTATGAATCAATTGCAGAAAAGAATCTTGGCTGCATCACTTGTAATTTCCCAAATGTCATAATTTAAAACTTGTACATATTGAACTTTATAAGAAGAAACAAACACACACCCAAGAGCTTTAGGAACAAAGCCAGTTCAGTTACAGAACATTCTGTACAGTGAGGAACATAAACACATATTGGCTTACATGCTTAGACACAGCTTAAGAACTAAGTGTTTGTTCTACAAGTTTTCACAAAGAAAAAAGATCAAATATGTGATAAACAAACTGCCTGTGCTTCTATTAATCTGTCTCTCCAGCAAAGACTATTTTATCTTGTCTAGTTCTACTCTTAATATCAGTGAAACATGACTGTCCTCCCCCTTAATCTTAACTAAAGGTTTTGCATATGAAAGCCCATATTTGTTTGGAGCAGGTTTTCATATCAAAACCACAGAAAGAGTGGAGTTTGTTTGTTTGTTTCTGACTAGGCATTAATGAAATCAGGCAAAAGAAGCAAGACAACGTCAGAACCAACCCTCAGTGCTTTCAGAGCTTGTAGAAGTTTAAAGATGTTAATCAAATCATTATTTTTCATTTAACTACTGAAGCCAAATTTAATATAAGGATATATCAGCTGCAATGAAGCATAACCTGCCAATACAAACATCATTTTAGAGCAGTTATTACTAACATGACCAGCACATCAGAAATTAAGTGGTCTATGACTGTCTAAGCAGACCTTATTGTAACAAAAGTAGAAAGAGTTACAGGACTTTCAAAGTTCTTTCCATCAATCTAGATACATCAAGGAAGTACTTACTAATTGTCATGGATTCTGGCACAGTGGCTGAAGGCAACATACTGCTTAAAGTATTCACTTGAGCTGAAGGACTGACTTCCACTCTAGTCATAAAAGTACAGTATAATCAATATAGGAAAAAAAAAAACCTGAATTCAAAACTTAAGAAAAAAGCATTCCAGAAACTACAATTGTTATCCTATTCACCCATATTTAACCAAAATATGCTGAACAACCCTTTAATGTATCTCCTGGGAGTCTGATTTAAGAAGACACACAAAAATACCAAATTAAAATGCTATGGAGAATATAGTTTAAAAATAACATAAGAACCAACATAAAACCTATTTTCAAAGCCAGGAGGCTAAGTCTGTCTGTTATTTGACATCATTGTGTGACTTCTTCCAGATAATTAGGAAAAGTTCAGTACTTGAAATTATGCAGAAAGAGAATTGTAGGTTTTTTGCATTTGTCTTTCCAAACATATGCAGTAGTACCCTGATAAGTAGTTGGTTTTCCATTAATAAGTGCATTAGGTAACAATAAATTGGCAGCTACAGGGTGAAGGTTTTTTTCTTTTAAGAAAACCATATTTGGCACATACCTGTAAGGAAGATCAGATCTTCTTGGAACCAGTTCTACCGGATGAACAGCATGTTCATGCCCCTCTCCATTCTCCAAATTATCTAAACCAGAATGCACAAGCATTAGATTTCTTTGGGTTACAGTACTCAATAAAATAAAAACATAAATCCAGAAGTAAGGTAGTTACACTTTCAAACAGAAATGCTCAACTTGCTAAAGCTTTTAAACTCTTTTAATTCTATCTCCAAAATTGGCTTCTGCAAATTCACCCTGAATGCCAGCAGGATTGTCAAGCCTCTTAGGAAGCCAGCTATCATAAAAAAGTTAGAGTTACACAATTCCTAAATTATATATGTACAGAGCTGCAAAGCTATGAGGAGGCTTCTTCCTGAAGTTACTTTCACAAGCCCCTGGACCTGAAGCACCACATGGCACCTGAGGCTCACTACAAATCTGGTTCTGACTTGCAGGAAAAGAATTTGTGGTTAGTACCCAGCACATGAAACCTTGCAAAGACACCGATGCTTTCTGTATTCCCAACAGAGCACCATGGCTTTTCTCTGGCTCCTTGTGTCTCTGTACCAACCATCAGGAATCAGACAGATGAGATATTGTGTAAAAAGCATGAATAATGTGCATCTGTCCACAGAGCCACAACTGTCAACAGCAAAACATCCACATCACTGAGCCTGTCATTAAGGAAGCTCAGGTGGAAACAAACAAAAATCATATTTTATTGATGTGTTCTGCATCTCACTATGTAAGGGCTACAAAGCTACTGTAAGACAATCCTAAATAGCACAGACTTAAAAAGCAGAATTCTAGGAAATAAATTAATGGGAAATAGAGTTATGTCAGAAAGTCTATGGAGGAGAAAATTCATTTTTGAAGCGGAAAAGTTTACTGAAGCTCAGTTCCTAAAATACATACTCCAAAAGCAACTGCATTTTGATGGAGGCTTTCTCATTTCTAGTTACATGGAGATATGATATGCCCTGACACATCCCTGGAGCAGTGCAATAGATTAATACTGAAAACACATATTAACATACAACACTACAGATTATGCTATTTCAAACATATATGTATATATATATAAATATTCTTTCTCAGTATTAAGACCTATAAACCAAAATATTGGGTTAAACTATGTATTTTACAGGAACTCATTAAGCATGTTTGAGCAAAAATATCACGATAATAATGAGCTTGCCAGTTATGGGGCTGGACTGCCCTCAGAATAAGCTAATGCACGTTCCTTCTGACATCATTCATCCAGCACAAGTGCAACTTCCAAAGTCAAGCAAACAAGTAGTTGAGGCAGCTTTCCATCTCAGCAAACAGTCAGTAGCTGAGGAGAGGTGCCTGGAGCCGTGTGCATCCCTGTCCTTGGCTGCCTTGGGTTGAACAATGGCACTTGGTGCAGCTCTCCTGGCACACCCCATGCGCTGCTCCCTGTTCAGAGAGGTGAGAGCAGGAGAGCAGGAGAGCAGTAGAGCACGAGAGCAGCAGAGCAGGAGAGCAGGCAGCGGGGTCTGTGGGGCTTTCCCAGTGCTGGTGAACTGACTCCTTTCACCAGCCCAACACTGAATCACTCTGACTGGCATGACAGACCACAAGGAGGGACAGGAGAAGGACTGGAAGTATCTGTCCTGTGCCCAGCAGGGATCTGAATGGGCCTGTTCATCATCTCCAGTAGGCTGAGCATTGCATGCAAAACAGTTCTGAGATGAAGCACCATGAAACAAGGGGCTTTGGTATCTCCTTGGTAAGAGTAAGGCCCTGTGACAGTTATGTATCAGATGTACACAGATATATAGAGATGTCCTCTTTGGTCGTCTGCCTCCAGAACTAAGCCTTGGCTTGCACTCCTGATTTTTGATTTCAGATGAAAACCCCCAGCTCCTGCTCCTAATGTCTCGTGACATCTACTGACAGCAACTGTGAGTTCCCACTCCACACACCATGCCCCATAAACAGGAATGTTTACTTTACTTATTCCAGATTTCAGCCTGTGGATGTTCCCCAGCAGTTTCAGTATTACATTTAAGAGACCACAATGCCACAAACGACTCAATGTTTTCTAAATCCATTCCTTTGTAAACTGAAAAATGTGGCAGCACAAGAAAAAATTTTAAATGTACTTTTTTTTTTAACCACTGGCATTTCTTATGAAGTACATATTTTAAAATACAGCAGAGGGCAGTGCAGCATTATTTTATGATTCACATTTTTATCACTGAACTTACAGAACCGAATTACAGTTTTTCACAGGCCTTCAATCAACAATCCATTTAAACCCTTGGACATATAATGCGTATGAAAAAAATTGAAATATTCTACAATTAAAATATTCATTTGAATAACACTGAGAAGTTTTTAAATGGTCACTGAAATGAGTATACCCAAAGTTCTGTAGAAGCAATGTTTTATGAATAGATGGAAAAATATTAACAGGGTGAAGGGGAGGGCTGGTGAAATTTTTTTGTTTGTTTTTGGTACTAATACGGGTACTGTAAAAGCACCAGGTCTTCTTTTCCATTCCTTTGACCATTTTTATTGCTTGCTTTAAATGGTCCACCTCATCCTTGAAGTGCAGTACCCCTCACTGCATACAATACTGCAGCTGAGGCCACAGCAGAGCCAATGTGCCTGCATTTACAAATGACACTTTCACTTATGTACAGCTCTGTTAATTCACTATAAGCTTGTAACCTGCAGAAAATTATTTGAGTATTTTAGCACATGAAAAATTAGATGTGAGCTAGCAACTGGTGCTCAGAGCTCAGAAAGCCAGTCTTAGAATAAATGATGTCTGAAGATCCCTTCCAACACAAACCATTCTATGATTCCTATATCCTTTTCCTAGTATTTCCTAGTCAATCTTTCCTTATCCTGTATTTCAACAGTTAACAGCTTCTATTGAACTGCTTCCAGCTGCTCTCCAATCTGTCAAGAATAATTCGAATTCAAGTTCTCAAGCACACTTGGAACTTCTTGCAGCTTAGTGGTATCTACAAAACAGATATGGATACTTTCTATACAATTATCCTAAACTTTAATAAAATACAAGACTACAGCTTAATCACAATGAAACTCTGTTTTATTTTGACAGTGATAAATCCTCCTTAACTAAATAACTACTCAAATAGAGAACTCTGACCCAGAACTAGAATAAATTTTAATTGAACTTTTTATCCCAGTTGTGCAGTATCTCCTATGTCTTTACAATCCTGTTATTTCTTACCACTGTCCCATGTTAGAATAAAGGAATTCTGTGAATTCAAATGCCCACCTGTCTGGGAGTAGGAGCCAACAGCACTGACAGGAAATAGAACATCTGAGTCATCATTCAGGACCTGCAGAGGAGTCCAACTGCATATCTGAGAATTGCATGTGACTATTTCATGAGGTCTATTTAGAACAAACAAACAAACAAAACAGTCTATTTACAGAGTCAGTATTAATGTTCATAATGCTTATATTTCTTTCAGAGATATCACTGGAAGAAAAATCTTTTTTTCAATCTGCCTGCCAATTTCTTGGTCACCCATACATTAGTTCATTAAAGATCAGACATTCCAAAGCAGATGAGACAAGCAGTGCTTGCCTTTTTCTCTAAATAAATTCCTGTGTCAGAAATAAAGAAAGCATAATAGTATCTAAAATTATTCTTTCTCTCTCAGTTTTGTTCTGCCTTGTTTAACTATCTATTCTGGTGTAACAAGCTCCCTCTGTTTAAAATACACATTTTTACTGTGAAGCCAAAATAGAATTGTTACCATACTAAGAATTAGGAAACGTTAAGTAGGCTGGAAGTATAGCCTGGCTATATCATGCAACAATTTTAACAACTGAGAACTTAAAGGAGAACAAGAAGTCTGAAATCTCAAAATTTGGAATTTCAGTGAAACTTAGAAGCAAAATACCATCATTGCAGTGGCCCATGTTTTTTAACAGTAGAAGGAAAAAAAAAGGGAAAATAAAGAAGGGAAAAAAGGTGGTGGGGGGAAGAATAGGAAAAAAAATAAAAGAGAAAATCAATAGTTCAGTTCAACACCTCGATTTGCTGGTAGCCATGAAGGAAAGGGAGGGGTGGAGGGGAAGTGTGGAAAGTTTACCACTATCTCCTGCACCAATACTTACTTTTCAGAAGCTTCAGTTTCACCTTCTGTGCCTTTATTTCCTAATGTTTTTCCATACAGCTCATCCTCATCTGCATCTTCATCATCAATGCTCTTCACATCCAGTTTCTGGTATTCATACTCTCCATTCATGAACACTGAATTGCTCTTCCACGAATGGTTACTTTCACTCCCATTCAGATTTTTTCCAAGAGTGCTTTCAGATGAGGATAATGCAAGAACTGAAGATCTGTCTACACTCTCCTCTGAACTTTCTCCTGTAATCAGAGTCTTTGTGCCATCCCCCATGTTTTGCTCATCTTCCTCTTCATCAAATGAGATAATATTAGTCACTCTCTTCTTCTTTTTTCGATCTTTTTTGTATTTCAAATCTAGTAGCAATACAAAGTTTTACACAATTTAGAAAAGAGAAATAATACATGAAACCTGTTTTTTTCTTGAAAGAGTTCAGGTACTAAATTACTCCAGTCAAGAAAAAAACACTTAGATCTACATGGCATTCATTATCTTTCCATGAACATGAGCTGTAAAATCTCTAATTACCGGCTTTATTTTATATGCCTTAGACAATTCAGATTTTAGAAGATATTTTGGAGATGCATTCATAACACGATTCAATTGAAACTGTAAAAAAAGTTCTACAAACTCATGAAATTAAATTTAAAATAAAAAGTTATCCTTCCTGTCACTTTTCCCCATGGACTACACCTAGTGTATAATGCAGAGCACAACAGCAAAAACATGAAGCACTTTCAGAGGAAAAACTAGAAAGAACAAACTCACAACATGAACAAAATCCACAACCTGCAATCAAATAGTTTTGTCTGTACTCTAAAAATTGAACAGTCAGTTTTTAACTAATTAGCTCTAGGTCTAGAAATACACTGAAATCTCTGATTAAACCAGATGTATCCAGTGACAGCACTTATTTTTACACCATTACCTATTCTCACTGAATCTGATGTGCACATGAAGTTAAATGCAAAGTTGAAGCACTCTAAGAAATATCAGAAATTTACTCACCAAGACACCTCACACTGGGACTGAATTGCTTTGTTTAATTCAAGTCCAGCTGTTATATAGCCACAAAACACACTAACATACTTTTAAGAGGATGTTAAAACCCATTCTGGTTGCAAAAAGAATTCCAACAAAGAACACAGACTTTAATGAAAACATCTGACTTGCTCTAACATTCCACATATAATTGCATTTGAACAAACTCAATTTTTTTAAAGTGACATTTTATTGAAGTTGTACCTTTCATGTTCTGTATACACATGTACTGTACACATCAGGTACATCATGTTGTGGAGTCATATGCACCATATGGTCAATTACTGTCTTATTTCATCTTGCAAGCCTATTCTATACTAACAAAGTTATCCCAAATCAAGTATCACCAACGATTTTAATCTCATTTAAGTGCTATACAACAAAAGCTTTACCACGAGTTTGTTCTAAAAACCATGTTTTAAGACAAAGTCTATTTTAAATGCCAATAAAAAACATTTTATCTCAACTTCTATTCCTACCAGATTCCCATTTGCCTTTTTCTCATAACCAAAACAATTTGGTGCCTAGACTCAAACCTTGTTTCTTAATTGAAAAACACATAAATCTTCCTGCAGTTTCATACTTTCACAAAGCAAAACAAACTTTTAGCTCAACTTCCAGAAACAAAGATAATAAAATATTCCTTTGTTAATTTTGGAACTGAAAATATATAATGAAAATCACACTTTACTGATTTCATATGAGAAGAGATTAAGACTTTGGGTCTTTGTTAGTAACTAACATCATACAAGTAACATACAAGTGGTTGTAACACTAAGACCTCCAAAGATAAAGACTGTATGAGGAAATTTTCATTTCGGTAATTATCTGCTTTGCATAGGAATTCAGACTGTAAACACAGTCACTGCTTGAAGATTACAAGCTAAGATTTGTATCTGATATAGATCAACAGAGGTACCTCAGTGTATGTCTGACTGGCAAGGTGCCAAAAGAAAACATACTAAAAATGAAAAATCATTACATCACAAACTCCAAAGCATAATTTTATGAGTAAGAAACTGAAATTCAGGTCACAAGCAAAGCACTACCAATAAAACAGTTCAACCTCTCTCTCACAGTGATACAAGAATGCTGAAATACACAGTTACCACCCAGTATTCACACCCAATATTTCCAATTTCATGCTTTTTAATTACAACTCAACTGGTTTGTATGTGTAGTGCACTTATTTTTAAGACTTCTGTTCTATAATAGTGCATTAAAAATAAATTAAAAGGTTATTTAAATACACCTGAATATTTTCTAAGTTTCTGAACAGCACTAACATTGCACAAAAGCTTACCAGCATTTACATTCCTTGACAGAACAGGCAGTGGGTCAGAGTCCTGGTCAGGTTTGATGAGAATGGAGACTGCAGAGGAGGCAGTGATCTCCCGGAGGAGGCTGCTGACACCCTGAGTGGACTCTTTCAATAAGGAAGTTACATTTTGTGTGGATTCCTTCAACAAATCTGACACAGTGGGTGTGCATTTGCTCTGCCCATTTAAATCCTTATTATCAATGTTGATAGCAAAAAGAATGGAGTTCAGACCTTCAGATAAAAGAAAGGGGAAAGAGAGACCAAAAATGGACCATATAGTTCACATGGAAGTTATGAACACAGAACCTTAAGGATTAACAAAGCTGTGACATGTAAAACATTTTTCCCAAAAATTTCCCACAGTTCCCAATGCATGAATTCTTATTCTTTCATGTACCATTCATTCCTTCCTAGATTAAATTCAAGCTGATGCAATCAGTTCTGAATTCATCTTGATGGCTGTTCAGCTGCACATTAAATAATCAAAAAGTACTGTGAACTCATTTATTTATAATCTTTTACTTAAATGCATTTCACTGTGACTTTAGTATTTGTTGGTTCCTATACTCTATTAGCAAAACCACCCATGAACCTTGTCTTGCAGAATGAAGCATGTGACCATGTATCTGAGAAAAGGGGTATAAAATAATACATCACTTCTGTGGCTGAACTCTAGGAAAGTAAATGATTTGTTACCATTCCTTACTCTTACTCTCCTCACCCGTATTTACCTGTAATTTGGATCTTACTATAAAATTCCATCATTTTTCTTTTCTAGTCAGGAATAATCCAGTTTGCTTTCTCTAAATTGCAGTGGTTTGAAGTTAGCCTTGACTGCCGAAGAGTTGAAAAATTTATGTGGAAGATTTTTGAATTGTAGGAAGGCCCAATCCAGGTTTTAAACAATCCATTAATTCATAGCATAAATTGGCATAATACCTTGACTATTCACCCTGGTTGTGCCTCTGACACACATTCTCCACATAAACAGAATGTATTAGAGAAGCTCCTCACAACCAGAAACAGATGTAACATCCCAAAATGCAGCAGTTTTCCAAGAGCAGGAATACTGAAGAGAAAGTCTTACCAGCTGCCATCGTAGGGATCATACTAGAACGTTCTTCATCCATCATAAAAGACCAGTCTTCATAGAAGACACTATAATTAAAGGGGGAAAAACAGAACATGCAGTCCTATAGTAGCAGGTATTTCACTTCTGAAAGACAAGAAAACTCTGAAGAGTAAGTAGAAGTACCCGAAAGGATTAAATTTTATGTCACAGTAACTCCCTGCAGTTCTGAAATTGATAACTGTTCAGCCAGTTCCATAGAAGACATGCTAAAGGGTATTTTTTTCTTTAGTTTTAGCTCTGCACTTTTTTGGGGAAAAAAAACCACTCAGGGCCTGGGGGTTCACACTGCGTTAGCAGTCACAGCATCTCTCTATACCTATTGTTGTAGATGTTTTATACAAGCTTAGAACACATGAACACACACAAAAAGGTTCCCTTTGTCTTGAGCAACGTGCTCTGGTGGCAGGGGTCCCTGCCCATAGCAGGAGGGTTGGACTACACAATCTTTAAGGGTCCCTTCTAACCCAAATCCTAATATTCTATTATTCTGTGACCTGTTTCAATACCCAAACCCACACCAATTACCCTAAATAGTTAGGGTATAGTAAACTATGAATTCAGATGTAAAAATAACCCACTTTTTTCACTGCCAACACATAAATTTAGTTGTTCTAAGCCTGGTTCCTTCTAGTAGCAGAATGTTGTATTTTTACTATCAACATTCAGTTAATTAAGCAACAAACAGATAGCAAGAAAACCCTCAATCTATATATTAAACAATTTTGACAGATTCATTTAAAACTTCCCAAAACATATAACTGGGGATGTAAACTGATTCTGTAAATGTCATTTGAATCTGGGTAACATTTAAGTCTTAAATATTCTGGAATAAACCTTTTTAGAAACAGCATGACAATGCAGTGTGCTGATAAACCTGACACTGTGCAAGGATTGTTACAGGCGTGAGAGTAATTAGCAACATAACAATCCAAGCCACTAATTTCCTCACAATGTTTTTCAGACCTTCTTCTTTATTGTTCCATTTGCCTTTATTTGATTTCATCAAAATCTGTTTTGCAAGAAAGCTACAGATGACTGGACCAAACTAGAAATGAAAAGGAGGTACTAATGAACCCAGTTCTGGCAATAATCTTATCCAGTAGATCCATTAATCGATGCAAATGGAAAAAACACCTTTCTGCTGAATCCACTGGACTTGATCAAGTGGTTTGAGCAAGCTCAACACTTATTGATAAAAAAAGAAAAACCCCTCGAATTTTCATAAAGAAAAGGAGTTGAAGATCTTTTAGTATGTATGAGAAGGAAGTAAGTAAGAAAGTAAGAAGCATGTAAAGAAGTAAAGAAGTAAGTATGAGAAAAAGGCAGGACTCAGTTTATGAACTTAAGTGCATTTTGCACTTCCAAAGTACTTTAGGATTTCACAATGTGTAGTAAATTATTCTCAGTAACTGTAACAAAAGGTTCACAAACTGCTGCCAAACCACTTCCCAGTGATCTGCAGCAGCAGCTCCCCACTGGTGCACTGCTGGAGCTTTGCAATTACAGGACGAGCATCTCCAACAGGCAACAGGCAATTACCACTGATGGACTGATCAGACACGGCTGCAACTGCGAACTATTTTAGTGGAATGAGAGAGGCACCTTAAAGCATAGTGTCAAGGCTGCAGTGAGGAAAACTGTTGAAAGAACAGGTAAGGGATTCAGGGAAGAGGTCACACGTTGATACAGATACAAGCCATTATCTTAGTGGCTGACAAAAATTTTTAAAAATGATGTTAAATGACTTGACGAGCACAGCAATTAATATGGGGGACTATTACAGCTGTAGCTTTTGGTTGGTTGTCTAGGGTTCCAGACAGTGCTTAATTTGTCAATCCCTTTCCTGCATGACAAAGGTATCAGACAGAGTACCTGAGGCGATTCTTATCTGCAAGCAGCATATGCACGTATCTTTCCAGGGAATGTTCATTCAAGGCACAGCGCAGCCAAGCCCGGCCTCTGCCAATGTCTGTAGTGATGGCCCTCAGAGAGTAGAAGCGCTGCAGCTCGTGCTTGTTCAGGACTTCCTTCACATAATACCAGAACACTGGCTCTGAAATATTATAATAACAACCACCCCACTTAGAAAACCACTAAGCTCATACCTGAATGCATTTACATGTAAATTTATAAAACAAACAGGTAACAATATAACTTTGAACAAAGGTGAATCATTTACCCTCTTCGGGCAATCCACCAGTTAAATAGGTTATTTATTCCTACAGAACTCGGGCTATTTCAGTGCTTAGAACTTTCCACTTCATTGAAAAAAACCACACAAATTAAAGGATTCAATCTGATACTTTTACATAGAATTCATATTTAAAAGCACATTTAAGCTAGTATTTTATCCACAGGTTCATATGTTCAACTGGAAACATATTACAGAAAGGAAAAGATTTCTTTAGAGCTCTATGTTACTGCTGATGTGAAATGTTAGAAGGTAGGTCCAAAGGAACAAGTAGCTCCATATTTGCAGACATGCAAATCACAAATTCATGTTACTTTAGAATACAAAAATGTTGCATTTAAAAGGCAACAATATCTCTTTCCACTAAAACACTTCCCTTGTGCTGTTCCCAAATATTGATAAAAACTTATCAGAATCTTCGTATAGTTCTGATTAAACAAAAGAGAAACATAGTGAAGAGAAAAATAAAGGAATCTTTTCTTTAAATGTGGAGAAAGTAATAAAAACCAACCCAACCAACACAAGCAAAATAACTTTATTTCTAAAATTACATCAATAATTAGAAGTTAAATATATCTGATCTATATAAAATATGGCATTTAAAGAACTGAGTAAGACAAGATCAAGAATGAAAACGTTGTTTTAAAAACTTAGCAGCACAATTACACAACATCTATCCCTGCCAGAATTCAAAATAAATTTGCCACTATACATGATGCAACAGTAGGAAGTGCAGATTTCCTAACAGCAGCATTTCCAGAGAAACTTGGAATGCAAGTTAAACTAGACTAAGAAGCAACAGTCATTTTCACTGCTACTTCTACAACACACCAAGTGTAAAGTATCCTACCAACAATCTGCAGTTTGGTGCAATGCTTAAAACTTCTAGTAGAAATTATATAACTTGACTGAACATATGAACTAATTAAAATAGGATAGTTACAATTAGCAACTTACCTGTTTCAGTTTTGCTGGAGAAACCTGCTGCCTGTTTGATGGCTGCTGCTGTCAGTGCTAACCCCCGGCTCCTCCTCAGGCCATGCTGGAACACAGCTTCAAACTGAGCACACAAACAGGTCACTCTGCAAGAGAATTTTTAATGAATTCGTGTGAAAAGAACAATCACCTACGTCTCTATACAGCAACTTTATTCCAGATCTCTGACTAGGGAATGGAAAGCGAACCATTATCTTATAAGCAGTGAAAGATCCCTTCTATGCAGTAATTTCATTATTTGCACGCAGTATAATCTAATTATACCCACAGTCTCATCATAATGATTGAAAGCTGAGGCAGAGATTACACTTAGAAAAACTGGCAATCAATTTGAGAAATCACCCTCATCTGCCAGAAGGGCTGTTAGTCATGTTATTTCAGCTTCAGATCACCTATCTTTCCTGCAATGTAATTTTTTGATCTTGTCAAATATTTTGTGCCATATATTTTATGTTGTTAGGATACAAATCTAAGCATGTTAATCTTAGACTATTTTACCTGCTATCAGAGTCTGAGGCAATTTCTTTTCTTCCTCCAAACCGTATTTGACACTGCAATGAACAGATTTTAAGAAATTTTAAGAACTTTTTGTTAGACTAAATAAATTCCGTTTTCTGAGCTATTTCTGTATAAGAAACAAAGTCGTATCAAAAAAGGAAGCAGCACAAAATAAAGCACTGGCAAATATAGCCTGCATCCAAAAAGTGTTCTAGAGCATCTAGAACTAATGGGCTACTCTTGCAGTTCAAATATATCCTTGCTAGCCAGAGCAACACACCTGCAGGTCCGTCAATAAATTGAAAACTGAGTGGAAATTACTACTTTTAGTTTTAAATGTGCACCCACAAAACCAAACACTGCTCCTACCCAGCTCAGTGCTACAATTACAGAAGAACCACTCTATAAAATGTTTCACTGGCTTACTTCTGAGGCATTCTTCTGCCTCCCAAGCTCTCCCAAATTGAATCCAGTCTATGAAATTCTATTTGCTGAACTCCACGTTGACACAAATACAGACATACATATATAAATCACATTTTTACATGTATTTTAACCATTCACTAAAAATCTAGTGCAAAGAAAAGAACCTGCTACTCTAAAACACTAAGTTAGACTTTGCAGTACACTGCAATTTAGTTCAGTCATATCAGGATTACAAGAACATATATTCCTAATATATATTCTATAGTATTACATATATTTAAAATAAATCTATTACAAATATAACCTGTCCAAAACAAGAATTTTAAATAAATACTGTATAGTATAGTTGTTTGCTAGCAGACAAAAACTCAGTAGGATGGTGTGAAAGCCACAATTTCTTCTTTGTTTCCTTTTTTTCTTCTTCCTTCTCTTTGTTAACAAGAAGGAAAAACACCAAAGACAGTCCCTGCTAGTAGTGACTCTAGAACTCTGAGCGAGCCACGGCAGAAACGTGTGTTGGGTATCTCACCTGTTTAACTGCATCCAGTAGCCGTTCTAGAAGAAATTGTCTTTTAGTATCATTGGTCTGTGAACCTGAAATCCAACAAAATCATATCATTTTAAAATAAATTGGTTTTTAAAATACACTTGGGCCAGCCAACATAAACTTCTTTCTTTTGGGCCCTGAAAACTTTCTTCCTATGACAATTATTCCACTAAATTAACTAATGTATTTTCTCTAAGTAAAATGACACAGTGCAAACTATGCTTTGAGGTTTCAAGTAGCCTTTTTTTAACAGGCAGCAGTACTGTTTCAAATATCATCTAGATTTTTATTTTAGTAATATTTTGAAGATATATTTCAGGAGTATTAAATACAGCATAATTACTCAAGCTGATGCACAGCTTGCCCTGAGCTTCCACAACTACCAGTTTAGTACAGCATCACAGTACTAGAGAAGACAACCTTACTGCAGAAAGAGTTTTAAGTCAGGTGAACAGAGAGCAACTGTTACAATAAATCCCTTAAAACTTAACTACCAGCATAGTTCTTCTGATTAACACCTATATAATCTATTTTGTTACTATGTAAGGAACTATGCAAGACAAACTTAAACTTCTCAAGCTATTTCAACAACAGCATAATACTTTGCTTGTTGAAATATCCTTTATAAACTCCCATGAATATGGTAGAATTTATTCCTTGAGATAATCTACATTTCCTCTGTAATTTCTTTTTTCTGAGTTTAAGTTCAAAACATCCATCAGAAACCTCTGTGACATCTCTGGAGTTAAGGTCATTCTATTCTCCTTTCTCTGTCAAAGAACATACAACCAATGTACATATGGACTGAAAGCCAATTATCCAAACTCTGCATGAGCAAATTCCTCCCAACACTGAAAATCAAACACCACACACTAAGCCCTCTAGTAAAGAGAGATGACATCAAAGATATGTGCTTCCTCTTGCTATCTGACAGTATGAGGTCCAAATCCCACAATTTCCTATCTTCATAAACCCATTCAAAACAGTTTGCTTTTAAACCAGCAGGACCAGACAGAATTTGTCTGGTTGAAATTATTCTGCCTTTGTTTAAATATATATACTCATGTAACATATAATTATACATCATATCGATATAATGTATTATATATATTCATATTCATCTATAAATGTATTAATATAATTCATATTCCTTATATTTTCATGTATTAATTTAATAGAAGAAAATCCCCACAGTATGCCAGAAGAATGAAAACCACAGGAAAAACATGTATAGTTGCTAACTAAGCTTCACAATGGTGATTTTGCTGATTACAGTGCATTTTCAAGAAGTTGTGCTTCCCATTTTGAACTCTGACTCAAACTGTGCAGACATGTGATGTGTGAGGTCTGGGGCTGTTAGTCAAGCACTCCAGATCACACAAACAATGTTCAGTGCCAGCCCAGGACTCTAGAAACAAACCCCACACTAAATGGGTTTTAACTTCCTAACAACTATGCCAGTTATGCCAGTGGGAAGATAAGGCTAAATTCACATAATCCCTCCCATTCCACTTTGTGCTCCTTCAGAGATTGCCATTTATTAAACTACATTCAATGTTTTTACTACACATACATTGCCAAAATGGAGATGTATACATGCCTATGTATCCATATACTTTATAATAAATCACATAACCATAAAATAAGCAAAACAATCCCAACTTATAGTGCAAGCCCTCATATTCAGTGACACTGAATATACACAACTCTGCAGATTTTCTCTGTTGTTTCAAAACTCCTTACTCTTACAGTCTCATACAACCCACACACCTGCAAGAAGAGGCACAACACAATATTTCTCTTTATATTGATAGCTTGAGATAACCAGAACAAATGCATGCAGTTAATAATTTCATGACCAGAAAAACATCTATCAAAGTAAAATATTAGTAGGTGGGCCAAGTTTGTCTTCCAAATGCAATACATGTTGGCTTTAAAATTCACATTTCTTTGAACTCTTTGTATCTATTTGGTAACAGAAATGGTTTGCAACTAGATTCCTAACTATGATCAATATAAAAAAATGCACAAATACAAAATACCTACAGATGTTCACTACACTAATTGATGTTCTAAACCACTAAAGCGTGTGATACCAAACAACCTTAACTTTACACAGACTGAGTGCAAAGTGTACTTTACACAGACTGAGTGCAATGTGTATTTTCTCTTTATTTCACTTGTAAATTTGCACTACTAACAATCACGACTGCAGGAGATTACAACCAATAATTTCTGAAGCAGCTCAGATCACCCTCACCATTAACAGGGCTGTAAATCCATGTAATGGCTCTAATGAGGGCTGGGCTGAGGCTTCTCTTCAATGAATGTTTAAAATTGTTCCACTGCTGTTGCTTAACAGAAATTTTACAGGTAAAAGAAAAAGAATATTCGCAAAATCTAACATTTGGTTTTAAAACTGAAAGAATAAGTTGTGTCTCTTTTCATGTTGAGGGTATATTTTTCTTTGTAACAAGCCTAGAAAATATGGTACTATTTAGTGATGGTTTTGTTTCAAGGAGGTAGAAGGTAAAAATAAATCTCTACTAACTCCATGTAAGATTTCGTTCTTTCACATCTTCACTTTCTAAACTAAGTCTTTACAGGAAAAAAAAAGCATTTTTTCCGACAAGAGCACCAATTAAGTGTGATCAACTCCAGCTGATTTGAAGACTAACAGTGTACTACGAACTGACTAAAATACCCTTTTCCTGATTCAGAACAGCAGTAAAAACTGCAGCAACACACATACGAATACAAAACATAGAATGCATTAAAACAGCATTACTCAGACAAAGGCTGTATTTAAACTACTGCAATAAAAAGGAAGTTCATACGTGGCTCTAAAAATAATTGTGAAAACATAAGTATAAGGTTGAAAAAACGAAGAAACTTAAAGGGACTCCTCCCACCAACATCTACTCAGTCAAAAAGGGTTTAAAATAGGCTCAGGTACTGCACCTGCCTCTGTGACTCTCCCCATTTTCTGTTGTTCAAGGTCATGCTTTCCTATTTTTAAAACAAACTTCTCTCCATACCCTGACACAAACAACCACACCTACAGCAGCAGCAAACTGATGTGCAAGAAAGGAAAGAAGGACTTTCATCCAGTTCTTCCTACGTAAAGCTCTCTTCAGCACCACATGCAGCATATAAGTAAAATAAATAAATCTCGTATTGCTCTTATATAACTTGCATTTATGTCCTGAATGCAAAATTTCAGACTGCAATCCCCTTTGCTTGCTCTAGTACAGGTTTTGAGGGCACAAGTTTAAGATAAAACAAACACAGACCTAATTTAAATGCTAACTTATACTACATTATTACCATTCTACTGCCTCACCCCAACATGAGTTGCATTTTTAAGTTTTTTGAAACTGTCATTAAACAAATGACAACACCCCCAATTCTTGACAAGCACATAAATCTTGTTTCCTTGTATTACTTGCCTTTAAAGTTAAGCTTATTCAGCACTGTACAATAAAATATGAGCATGTAATTACTAGGTAGCATTCGTAGTATTAAGATAATGCTTACATCAACAGGAAGTTACCTTCACATCCACTAGAAATACACTGTAGCCAAAGAAAATAAACATTAAACATAATTATAGCCATCAAGAAAAGAAGTTCTTCCATCTATATTTTAGGAACAGCTCTGTACTTAAAAGGGCTAAAACTGGGCATAGCAGTAAGTACAGACAGTGCTGTTACAGGCACTAAAAGAAGGATATGGTTAAAATTGATGAGATGTTAACATGAGCCATCTCCTTTATCTGAAACAAGCATGATAATGGTAGATATTTCTCTGTTCTGATCTGTCTGACTTACATTATTTTAGAGAAATACTGTACAGCATTTTATAATAGTAATGTTTGGCGAAGTGCAACATTAGTTGGGTTTTTTGTTATCTTGCTGTCTAATCAAAATAGTTGGAAAAACCTTATAATTCTTGGCAGGGGCTAAACATTGGTTACTACAGAACTGAACCACTACTGTTAATGTCACCCTAGGCATTACTCTGTTTTAAGTAATTAAATGTTCCTCTTCTCATAAACATGTATCACTTCATCGTCTTAAAAAAAAATAAGATTAATGGTAATAAAAATAACTACACGATGAAGCTTTAGGCCACATGTGGTGTTACCGTGCCTTTTGAGTCACAGAATCCAAATAGAGCTCTCAAAGATTAGTCTCCTAGGAAGATTTAGGCTCCAATTTGCATAAATTTGCACAAGGCTAGTCCCAGTCTGAATTCATCATTGAAGGGCTGAGGTTTTCCATATGAAAATGATGCCTCTTACAAATTTTGTAATTAGGATTTAGTCTATATTGTGTCAAATCTGAAATATTTGAGAAACTTTCTTTTCCCATGCTTTGAACAATGTCACTGTTACTTGCATTTTTCACAACAGGTTTCCCCACAATAATCTTTTCTTTTGCCTCATCTCTTCCACAAAAATCTTCGATTTTCTTCCTACCATAAAGGTGAGAACAAAACAGAGAAAAATACAAGTGAAGTGGTTTTATTTTTCAGTTCACTTTCAGAAATGACTGCTCTCCACAAAACATGTAGCATTTAGTTACTCCAGTTAAGTCCTCGGGTTTTTTCTTACTCCCTTTGGCAACAAAGATCACCACACATTAAATCAGGGTGGGAGATCAACGCGTGATCCAATTCTCAAGTGCAGAGTGTTGTCTGCAATTTCCATTGCTGAAGTTGTAAAGAGAGACCCATCAAAGTTTTTACTAAAGCACCTCCCTTCTCAAAAAGCCCTAAACAAACCCTTGCCAATGTGTTTTAATACTTATTAAATAAGTACCACTTATCCTTTACCTCTGCAAGAAAAGTCTACTAGAATTCCTTTCTCTATCCTAACAAATAACTCTCCATGTTGGCCCATTCAAGCGGATCTGCTTCCTCCAGTACTGTAGTTTATGGGTCACAATTCTCATGCAAAGCTTCAAGTATTTCCTTGACAAACACCTCAGAAAGCTCAGGATTTAACACACATTTACCCTCAGGATTTAGCACACCCCCCGCACCACTTCCCTCTGCCACAGAAATTACCACATCCGAACCGACACATCCTCACCGGGACTCAGACAGGGACACAGCAACAGGGACCCTTTTTCCACAAGCCGTGGTTCTCACCTCTCCCACCGACTGCATGCTCCTGAGTTCATATTTTTAATTTTTTTTTTAATTCTTATTTTCTCTTGGTCATTTATTTCCTCAGGATTTCCTATGATTTTGCATAGCTGAGGCAACACAGACGCCCGAGCCCAGCATCACTTGTGCTGTGAGCCAGTGCCACGCTCAAGGGCACGACTGAGGATTTCAAACACCACTTCGGGGGGACCTGGGGAGCCGGAATGAGGGGCGGGGTGTGGTGATGAGAGACCCGAGTGCTCCGTGCCTCAGCACGGCACCAGGGAGAACCGGGGAGGGGGAGCGAGGGCAGGGCCATTCCCGCCCGGGCCCCCCGGCACGCCCTGCCCGCGCCA
>VZRO01007034.1:1801025-1816293 GCA_013397915.1 Daphoenositta chrysoptera | reverse complement strand
GGGCTCCGCAGCGCGGCCCCGCACCCTCAGCGCGCCCGGCCCGGAGCCGCCGGCGCCAGAGCGCCCGGAGCCGCCCGGCAGAGGCGTCCTGAGGGGCACGGACGGGCCACCGGCAAAGGAAGCGTGAGAAACGTGCAGATAAAGGGTCCTCTGCTGTCGCATGTGCTCTGCAAGGTGAAAGCTCGGAAAGGGTCATTAAATAAAAACAAAAACCAAAGTGATGATAATAACACATTTAATAGGTCTCTAGGTCTATTTGAGAGGTGTTGGTTCCGTGTGGCCAAAACCACAGAGAGCATCTAACTCCCAACTGGCCCCAAACTTCGTGTCAGCCTCCTAAAGATGCTGTAACTGTGATCATTCGTAGATTTTGTGCAATAAAACGTTTTAATTCATCATTCATAGAAGAACCTGAAGTAGAAAGGTAGCTACAAATAAAGACGATTGTTGTTGTGGTTGCTTCTGTTCTTCTTGCAGATTTCCAGGAATAAAATTGTGGCCTAATATTAGGAAAGTAACATTAATGCTTGGAATGCCAGGTGGCAGTAGTATATTCCTAATTTTAGGCCACAGAGTAGTCTAGCATGATTCTAATCACCCATCCTTGTAAATATAACAAGGGTAACTAAAAAAAGGCATAAAAGAGAAAGAAATCCCAGTCTGAAAACACTTGGCACTGAAAGGAAAGCCTGTACCACCAAGAAATCCATAGGATTGCAGCAATTACAGTGAAGCCAAGGAGCTGGACTTCAGTGACCCTTGTGAGTCCCTTCTGACTCTGGATATTCTGTGATTCTATGGTCTGTGCTCCACAGCACCACAACCTCCCCTAGGGTGACCCAGTGTTACCCTCTGAACCAGGGGCCTCCATACTCTACAAGGTATCCAAGTGTTGAAATTATTCTTTTCAAGACTGGGGATGTACTGTAGGTCTTCATTTCTGCCTCTTGGAACAGTCCTTGTGTACCATCAAGTAATTTTTGGCACAAGATCTGAGTCTAACATAAACATATATATTTGCAAACTTGTTTATTTTGTATATATCTGGTGTAAGTAGATGCAATCTCTAAAGGTAGAAAAAGCTGTCCTATGTAAGGACTTTGCGAAATTAAAAATTCCAGTAACTAGTTGAGTGCTTGAGAATAATGTAGAAATACTTGACTAATGAAATACTAGAATTAGAAATAATATAACAATATTAATGAAAGCACAATGGGAGATCTATAAGGATGATGTGCTGCCTTCTCCATTGACTGCAAGTATTAAGGTTAACAACAGCTATACTGGAATAACTCATTTATTATTACTCAGTACAAATACACTTCTCTCCCAGTCATCCAACACCCAGAACGTAGTTGTAATAATCAAAAGATTTGGTGGTAACTAGAACAGTAGCTCGTTCTTCAGTAGCTGGTAATGGAAATGAAGTTTCACAGCCAGTCTGAGGTTTTACCAAGCCACAGTCACTGCAAGTGCATTCTTCCACTGAATACATTAATGTTTCACTTGGAAGTGTGTGTCTAATTTCTTCTGTATTCACACTGCTTTCAGTATTAGCCTTGAGAATATTACTCGGCTCCACAGAGGAGTCTGTAAATATACAGAAGTTAATTTAGTACATACATCATGCTATACCAAACAAAGAGCTATTAAAGATCCAAATTTCATTATGGTCCAACTATGTTCTAACCTTAGTGAAAGTTTTAAGATATAGTGAGAGTTTTAAGGTGTAGTTACAGATGCTAATCTTGTTCTATGACTATACAACCCCTATAATTCAGAATAAGCATTGAAGTAATCCAACACAAATTTTCTAATCAGTTATTATTTATTGTCTGAACACTCAAAAATATAGTATCTTTAAAATGGAAAAAAAACTTCCTTTTTTTCACCTTCACAAAAAATACCACATATGCTTCTCACAGACTACAATATTAAATAAAATTATTTAAAGTCTTATTAAATGAAAAGCTAATATTGAATGTGTATCCTCTGCCTGAGTAGAATTCCTCTTGCATTCAATGGGAAGAGAGTGAAACCCTTATAAAGATTTTGCTTTTGAGGGTTCATAAATGATTTCTCAAACAGCAGCAAGTAAGCCAGGTATGAATATAGAACAACACAATCCTGACAGGATCCAGAACCAACAAAGAGAGATTGCTGCTGTTGCAAGTCACCATCTGGATATTTATTCCCTAATAACTATGATAACTTCATGGAGACTATTTGAGGAATACTAAACAATCCAACAAAGACAGTCATCAGAATCTGGAATATAAATGATATGCAAAGTTTTTACATGCTAAGAGTAGCTAAAATGTACAATGATCTAAGATTATTTGATGAATAATCTTATCTATTCACCTGTGTTTTCCAGTTTTTCTTTTAGTTGCTTTAGGTGCCTCCATTTAAACAAGACCATTAAGATGACCAGAGTGAGTATTAAAATCATTCCTAAGCCCAAACAAATCCAAAGAATTCCACTTGAATCAGTACCTTATGAAATAAAAGAGATGCATTACATTAATCATATGCAATAACTAATGCACAGACAACATGTCCAACACATAAAACTTGAATATAAAATACAACATGAAGATGCCCAGCATAGCCACAAGTATTGCAGGAATCTACTTACTCTCCTCACAGTAGTTTTCACACGAGGGCGGTGGTGCACTGGAACACCGGAGGTGACAGGGAGTACAAGAGAGCAGCAAATTATCAAAGTATTCATTTTTGGGGCACTGTGCCATCAGGGGCAGTAATTATGGAACTACAAAGCCACAGAAATGGTAAAAGAGCGAGGATCATCTACAAAGGACTTCTCAGTTTGAGCAACCCTAAGAACAGCTAGCTGTAATAATGGACTTCCATCACAGCTCCACTACATGGGATCGTGTTACAGAAAAAGGATTACTCTGAGGTCCCCAAGGAATTACTGTTCCTTTTTTGGCAATTCACAATTGTAGAAAAACTGAGCAGCTGCACTGAGATAATTTTCAATGTAAATTTTGTCTGAAACAGAAAATGGTTATTTATAGAAGACATTTCTGGAGCAGGTGCTAAATACTACAAACTGTAGAAAAGAAAGATAACCAAACAAGAGTTCATTATAATTGTTCTTGTCTCTAAAACTTCATGGGTTTTTTTCATGGTGATTGCTTCTCAATTCCAAATTAGCCTCATTTATCATCTGTTAGGGTTTGGTTGGCCTTTTTGCTTAGTTAATTTTGGGGGTTAGAGCTATTTTTTTGCTTATAACCATATTTCTGTAAGAAATTTAATAAGATTACATTCTAATCATGAAAGAAGAGTTATATTAATATTTTTAAGTTTTGATTCAAAACATTATCTGCACGTTTCACTTATTTTTCCATAATACAGAACTGTAACTGGGCTAAAACTGCAGCACTCAGCATGGAAAAATAGGTTTATAGGACATCTCCTTCCCAGCCAGGTAGATGTATACACAGTGAATGTAACATTTCTGAAAATGTATTTTGTCTCCTCACAGGAAAAATAAAAAGCTTTGACTACAGACTGTCACAATGAAAATAGTTTACACATTGAACTTGTATCTTGATGTTTTATTCTAATAGAATTTATTTTAAATACAAAGTTAACCAGTAATTTCTAGCAAGTAGCAATAACTGCCTCTACCCAGTATCACTGCCACAGACAGAACTACAGGCTCTTCTCTTTATCATATTTAAGTTAATTGCCTTTTTGACTACAGAAATATAAAAGAAAAACATTGTATCAGGAGCTGTAATTTCATACCACGTTACTATCTGTGAGACTTATTTTCCCACAAAATGCACCATGTGGGAATACACAAAGTGCTTTCAGTGGAGCAGTCTAACAGATCTGTATTCTAGTCTCTACCAGATGGGAATGCTTATTGTGGCTTCTGCTCTTGTTTCTATGGGCCAGGTGCACAGCTGAAGGCTTTCTAGCACAGGCTTTTCTCCCTCTTCAAGATTAGTGGATAAATAGGAATAGATAAAATCTGATTTAGGTGTGACAGAAGAAAATAAGGGTAGAAACTGTGGGTTATGCCAAAACTTTCACTAGGAAGTCATAAAACTGGTTCTGACTTGTTCCATTCGTTCACACTGTGGGGGAAGAAACCTCAGTTATGGCTGGGATTTCATCCATGTTTCTGATGAAGCACCATTTGCTGCTTCATGCACAGAGTAATTTCAGTATTTGCTTTTAAGATGCTCTTTGGCCTTTTCAATCATGGAGAGGACAATCACATTCTCAGCAGTGATCTCAAGAAAGCAGATACTCATCAACGTATCTTCATGGTATCCACAGGCACAGTAAGTGAATTTCAAGACAAGCTAGATCCAATTCTTTAAGCTTTTATCCATTGACTTCAGTGAAAGATCCCAGCCTTTGCTGCACTCCTGGATTACTTTTTCATGGGTGCAACACCTTACATTTGTCTTTGTTGGACTTTGTTATGCACTCCTGCTCTACTTGTTACTGTGATGTATCCTACAACTGGTATATACTTGATATGACATTGGTACTATTCATAAAAACTGTAAAGGGACTTAATAAGAGAAATGTTGATCTAAAAGCAAGGAAAGAAATAACAAAATATGCCTATATGGTTAGATTATATACAGATAAGCTGATTACATGTCTTGGTGTTAGTGAAAGGGACAGTCCTGCTCTTCACTCTGTGTACCCCAAAGCATGAGGAAGGGCTGGAGGGCTCACCTGACCACATGGCAAGCAGCTTTAATTCATTAATCCAGCCAGTTCATGGAGTGTTACTTCCTAGGTCCTGGAAAAAAGGCCAGAAACAAAACAGAAAAAAAAAAGAAAAAGATAAACAGCTGATTACCTACTGGGGATGTGAAACTTAAGTCCACTACAGAAATCCAGATTTGATGAACCAATGTCTTCATTTGAAAAGTCCTGTCAAACTCTTAAGTACATAGAAATTAATTTATGCCCAATTATTTGAGATTGTATATATGGGATCATAAGATACTGTGGCAGAAATGCTTTCCCTCTCAGTTGGCCAGAAACATTTTTCCTGTGTGGCTGGTTAGAGTTCAAACATATTTCTCATAAGACACAAAGTAAATACAAAGTAATCTCATATTTTCAATCAAACCCTAGGAAACTTCCCCCAAGTAAAAGGCACAATGCAGTTCATTTCATCAGAGCTCTGGAGAATGATGCTGTCTCTTGCAGCAGTAATTCTCCTTCTACGGTTGGACTACTATTTCCCAAAGTTACAGCCTTTAAGGATAAACGAATTTTTTTGATAGATGTACTCCAAAACACAAATCCTTGATTATTAAGTAATCTATTTTTCACACATTGGAAACAGGGGAGCAATGACAGTAAAGGGTCTCTAATGTGTCATTCCTTTAAGCAACCACCATTCAAGTCCCAGCCTTTTTTCCCTTCGCTATATACAGTGCCAGTGATCTATGTAATGACAAAACACAGGCAACAAATGGTTTAAAAAACTATGAGGAGTTGCAGTTGTCATGGCCTGTTGCCATTGTTTTCTGCAAGTCCTAACGTTTAAGAGTTCTTTTCCTCAAGGGTGTGAAACAAGCATGTAATCAATAGATCTTGATAAGCAACAGCTCCCACTGACAGATCTCACTACACATCGAAAGCACACATTATTTCAAAATCTATGTCCAGGAGCAAGGAAGACATTTTCTAGCTTAACAAGGTTATTGTGCAACCTTCATTTTTGAGTAATTTTGATAAAAGAAAGTTCATATTAAAAAAAAAAAAAAACCACAAACAATGCTTTAAGCACTTTTTTGGGAGAAGTGTACTATATCAACTGACTTTAATATGAGATGTTTTATACCTGAATTGAGGTGTTTATAAAGTAAATTACCAGATTCAGCCAACAAATGGAACAAAACCCAGAAGCATCAAGAATAAATTCATTAAGTGACATTAAGGAAAGGATTTTGTTTCTTAGAAACTGTAGTTATTTTATGTTAATAATTTATCCATTACCTTGTATAATACACATTAAATCCTCTAAGCGGAACACTGTTTTGTTATATGTAGACTGTGCAAACACACAAAAAAATGAGATGACTGGAATGATGGTTCTCCTACAGTGATATTTACCTTTAGGGTATAATAAATATATGGCTTATTTACCAGTAAAGTTACATTTCAGCTCTCTTTCATTTATGGGATATACAGAGTTTGCACTAGCTTTCCAAATAGTTACGTGTTGATACTAATACATGCTCTCTTCTTGTCATTTGATTTCCCTTCAAAAGGATGGCAGAAATTAGCAGAGTTGTACAAAATAAGAAAGGATTTATCAACTACAATAATAATTTAACTATAAATCACTAAGTATTGCCAGGGAGGTATTTCTGCAGTTATATTACTGTAACTGAAGTTCAAAAACTTCCCAAGATATTCTCTAAGAATAATTCAGACAAGTTAAGTTGGCCTGCCAGAGTTGGCATCATTGCAGAGAACAATGGGAAAGGAATGCAAGAAGAGAAATATCAACAGCAGAAGCAACAGAAAGGGAAAAAAGAAAAGGAAAACCAATTCTCAGATTTGTTTCTAAAATGTTTCTGTCTGACTCAGGAGTGACACCTGGGGACAATTTATAAAGACCAGTATTGAATTATGTTTCTTTGTTCTCCTAATGTGATTCTCAACCACTGACAACTCTCTGAACTTCAAATCTACATTGGGAAGCAGTAAAACATCTGTTTGTTGTTTAGAAGAATGGTTTTAGCACACTAAAAGTCAGTTCTAGTAGGGTATCAGATTGCTGAACAGGTATTCAAGAAATCAAATCATTTTTACTGGTGAAGGGAGTACAGGTGAAGGGAGTAAAGCCCAGCACAGACCAGCAGGTGGTCCTTTGGAGTTTTACACAGACATACACACACATTTTAAACTTACAGCCTTCTCCCATGTGAGCAGAACACCTCCAGTTCCATGCTGCTCTGGCAAAATATGGGCACACCAAGCACTGAACATCCAGCCAGAGCATTTCCTGCCATGAACCCAAATTTGACTGTTGGTTTCCTTAAACAACTGGACAAACTGAAGACTTTCAGAAATCCTTGTCAGTTCTTATTTCTAACATGTTAAATTGATATTATGTGACAGAAATCAGTCACCTGGAAAAGGTAAGAAAAATTTTATCTTTCACTATTTAATTTGAAAAAAGCTGTTGTGAGTGTCTAAGCCAAAATAATAAAATGAAAACTCTGAATGGAAAATCAAAGTAAGTAATATTATCATGTCAATGATTAAACAGAAAGATTGAAATTCATCTGTGACAGAACAATAACTTGAGGTCTATTTACCACACATAACTTCAGCAACAAAGTTTTGTTCTGGCACTTCAGGGTTTCTCTGTTCATGCTCATGCCAGCTTTTTTGCCTGACTGTACTTCAGAAATTCTGCTGGCATAATTACATAGCACTTCTCAAGAGAAAGAGGGTTTTCTGCTAGGACTATAACATTCCCTTCACAAACAACATTAGCTAGGCTGACAAAGGAATTCTTCTGGTTGTATAGCTGCTTCTACATTGATGGTTTTGTGCTGGCACAGCTCTATTTTTCCCACTCACTAAGGCAACTGACTTACACTGTCAAATCTTATAGTACAGGCTTGGTCTGAGTCCTCTCCATTTCTCTAAAGCTATTTACAGAATAAATGCCCCCCCAAAAGTCTCTTATAAATCACCTCACCTCAACAATCCTACATATCTGTGAGGCCAATGTACATACCAAAAAATTCCACTGTTTCTTCTCAAAAGTTATTGCACTTCAAGGAACAGCAGTCTTACAGACAGTCATCTCCTAAAAAAGTGTTAAAATTTCTGCAACAGTTATTTTCAGAAATCCATGTTTTGTGAAGTGCATGCTTTAACTGTATGGTTGGGAAAAGATAAGCTGTTCTAGGAATGGGGTACACACTGCTAGTAAATAAAAGAGTGGAGCTATTAAAGAGTCCATCATGTTCATTAACTTTTACAAGCTGCACAGAACAATGCTGCTCTTAGACAAAATATTGTTTAATGTCATTTGCACAGAGAGCAAAAACAAGAACAATCTGGATTTTGCCTGTTTGGTTCAGCACATTTTAATTAGACCACAGCTTTGAAAAGAGTGATGTTGCTGGTGCTACATCGAGTATTTCCAAAATGGATTAAAGAGCAAAACAACAGAAGAGAAAAATGTTCCTTTAAAATAGTGATTAAAATAACAATAGTATACACACAGTCAATTAAATGACAGACAGCTTCTGTATCCCCTACTGTGTTCAAAGCTGACTTAGCTAGGAACCAGCTTATGGAACAGAGGAAGTGCATAGCTCAGGAAAGCAGTGCTAATAGACTACAAACCCTTGGGGGAAAGAAGATACCTTTTCATTTTTCTGACATTCCACATGTGCCAAAATAGTTATGTAACTACTAAGGACAATGCATAAAACAGTAATTGTGCAAGCAAGTTTGGATTAAGCCAGTGTTGTTAGAATGCCAGTGACATTTTTATGTTGGTACAGTAGTTTTTACAGAATGTAAATATAATTTATTTCTAAATTTCTTAATGTAAGCACTTATATTTTGTGTTGGAAAAATAATCTCCTACATGCTACTATTTTAGTACCTTTGCAGGTGGACAAAACAAACTAAAAATCATCAGTGGTATAATGCCAACAGGAGTAATAGAGTTACAACAAAAATAAATGTGCATGAACAACTATGAATGAAGTGTTTGGCATACACTAAAGTCTAACAAGAATTTTTCATCTGGTAATTTTAGCCAAGTTCTGTAGCTATTCAGAGGTTTGAGTAACATACATTCACTTTTTTCAAATTCTCATGTACAGCATCACAGTGCCAATGTGTGCTCCCTCTCAAGACAGGAGGGAAATTGTGATTGATTTAGCCACCACTACTCCAGAATAATTCCCCATGCAAATTGCTGTCTCTGGAACAAGAATACTGGCACAGAATACTTCTAGAGTAATTAAGCCTATTTAGAAACAAGCTCACTATTTCATTCTCACCATTCCATAATGAAGTAATTATTTTCTGCAACAAGTTAACATGTTAACTAGCCATAGAAGAACAGCTTTAAAAATCCCATGACACTGTTATTCTTTCTCCATAACAATAATGCCATTCTGCTTTAGTCATTACTGAAACTAAAATCTTAAGGGATCTCTAATGGACAACATGCTCCCTCAACTGGAATTTCAGAGAATTAAGAAGGTGAAAAGAAAGCACATGAAAATCCCACATGGAACCAGTTTTCTATTCTGCCCTCCCTTGAGACAGACAGTCAGCATGTAAAACTTTCCATATACAACTTCAGTATTATAAAACTCTTACATATTTATAGGCAGGAGATCTGGCCTAGAGTTATTGTGGTATCCAGCAGTGGACATGTCAGCTCAGAGCTTCTCCATGTCAGGGACTCCTGCAATAAGAAAGGGTGTGAATAAACTGTGTGTTAATACTCAGCCACCCCTGGTCAGACTCGTGCTCCAGCCCGTTCCCCAGCTCTGGTGCCTTTCTCTGGACAGGATCCAGCACCTCAGTGTCCTTCTGGTCATGAGGGGCCCAGAACTGGACACAGCACTCGAGGTGTGGCCTCAGCAGTGGCAGTCACTGCCCTGGTCCTGCTGGCCATGCTGCTTCTAAGGAAGCAAAAGGTTAATTTTATAATCAAAATATTGCTAATCTAGAAGAAAGCATAAGAACAGATAAACAGAAGTCTGGATTGTACTTAAAAAGATTTATTTTCAGCTGCTTCAGTATTTTGATTGACATGATGCCTTCTCCCACCAATCCTACACCTAGCTTTCAGATCTTTGAAACCACACAGTCTCTGCCTTTCTTCAAACTACATTTCCTCCCGTCTCTAACCCTCCTAGTCCTAACTCAGTCACTGTTTGCATCATTAAAGTGATTTCATTCTTCCCTTCCTTGGATGCGCGTTCGTTGCTCAGCACATTCCTTCCACATTAAGCAATCCCTCTGCTATTTACAACATTTTTATCTGTCATAAGGTTTATAAACTATGCATAGGTTCTTCACAATGTGCACACCTAAATCCCCATCTTTGTTTATTTTGAGCTTTGATAGCAAGAAACCCACACACATAACAGTTTTGACAGGAAAACTTCTTACCTAAACTACTCTCCCCCTCCTGTTTTTCAGTCTGGAGTCTCATGGCATCAAAACCACAGAAGAAATTCTGTCTAAGGAGGAACTGCACTGCCTGTGCGTTCAAAGAGAGGCACCATGAACAAAGATCCAACAAGAACACAACTTACAGATCTCTGAGATCTGAAAAATACAGGGTAACTATGCAATAGATCACACAGCTGAGAACTCTGAGCCTCCAATTAGAGTGGCACTTGCAAAAAATACCTTTCAGTTTTTATTTTTAGAGATAGAGAATCAAGAGGAATAAAGGTTGTGTATACACACAAGAGAGAGACATACATGACTATTTTCAAAAATAATGAGCTGAGCATTTGCTGAAGTATTTGAGAGCTGAGAAGATGGACACAGGATTATAAACTGGCATTTTGGTGTAGCAATCCATGTATTTCTTTTGGTATCTAAAGCAAAACAAATCAATTTTATGTCCTTTTTGAAGCCTGCAGTGTGTGTTTAATTGCTCCAAAAAGAGTGATTAAAAAAGGCTTTAACTCTAGATTGGAGCCCTCAAAAAGAAGAATCCAGCTCCAAAGTACTCATTGCCAACCCACAATGAAATGTGTGTGAGGCAAGTTCTAAATTCCTTTGCAGACTTGGAGTAATTCTACAATTGGACTCTGAAATAGAGCTTATGCTCTGTTGCTGCATTTGGAAAACCAAAGAAGACTTTTATTTGAAATTCTTCCAATGAAATAGCTTCAAATACATTTCTGTGAGAGAATTCATGGACTGCAGTTCTGCCAGTGTCCAGCACAGGGAGAGAACAGGCCAGAAAGAGCATTTGTTAAATAGCAGTGTTGGAACAACAAATCAGTGAAAAGATGTTTCCAGGGCAAGATATCTTAGCTTGGATTAGACATGGTCTTGTGTAAATATAAAAGCCTCTTTATCCCCTTACACTTCCAGGAGCACCAGTAAAGCTTAGGATAGACTTGGTTCTTAATGAAGCCATCATGCTGAAACACAGTTGTGTTTTCTATTCTCTAGTTCTCAGCTACATCTCCACAGACTACCTGGAAATAGAATTTGCCAGAGTTTAAGAAGATTAATTTATAAACTCCGGGCACCTAGTCAAACTTCTAATAATTTACCTCTTGTCTTTTTTTGTTCCTAAGCAAATGACTTGTTCCTTTGGCTTTGTTTTTAAAGGCTCTTTCTGACTTCAAAGCAATTCTAAATATCAGGCTACTCATTTAGGTGCATAACTACTGTACATATTTGAATACCTTTAAATTTCAGGGCATGGCTCACAGTGTGTCACTCAAATCCCAGCTTGCTGCCACACCAGAAAGGGAAGTTGTAATTCCTTTCCTGCTCCTCCGAGTCTCAGCCAAAATGTTTCTCTCCCATGCTGCAGTAGCTCGGGAAGTTACCTGATGTCAAGGTAAACTGAGTCAATTCAATCATAACCCAGCACCCTAAAACAACTCTCCTTCCATTTTCAGGCTGTTGGTAGTTCATGGAATTTCATAAACTTACCTGTTGGTGATGAGCAAGTAACTGCTTGAAGCTGTTAAACTGTTTGGAACCTTCTAGTGAAATACATCTTTCTCTTGTGCTTCAGTTCACGTGGCTAAAGCATTGCTGTTCCGTAGGGGTACCTGCCAGGCTGCAAAGTGCTTGTGGCAGCTTGGCTGGAAGTTACTACCAAAGTACAGAGCACTGTTCCTAATATCGTATGAATGGGGCCCTCCATTTCACTGCTACAGGACTGACTCACCACAGGCTGCAAATTAGTGGTGGAGCTGCCCAGGGATAGTTTATGGTATGAATAACTTGCCCTCACCAAAAGATAAGTCTTGTTCCCCATTCTTACCTTACACCAGCCCTGGCATTTGTCAAATGCATCTTATTTGATTCATCTGAGTAGTCCGGGAGGAAAAAGAAAGTGGATTGTCCTGTCACTGAATTTAATGAGTTGGACAGACTCAGCACAGGGTCTAACACAGCTCAGGGGCAGCACAAGGATGGTAGAACTGCAGCTGTGGGGGGCACAATTTCTCTGCACCACAGTCCTCACACGTTAAACCTAAGCTGGGCCAGACTCCTGTTTTCTAAGCAGTTTTGGTCACTTAAGTCAGTCATGACATGAGGATGGATTTATACGGATGGTTCTCAATAAGAAAAGCATTTTATTATTTATTAAATGAAGAGCTAGTATATTTATTCTAAATATTTTAATGAGAAGATTTAAACAAGAAAAGCTTTTATAATGCTTTAAAACCTCAAGCAAACAGGACCATTTACACTCCCGTAGATATTTTGCCAATAAAATTATCATAGTTCCACTTAGGTTTTGTTTTGAGTACCAGCTGTTCCTAAGTGGAAAAACAAACTACTAGCCCTGTTAAAAATTGAGTGTTTGAGTTTACACAATTCCTATGTGTGACAGCCTGCAAAACAGGTTTGTACGCTCTGAAGGACATCTGGCATCCTCTGAAATTCTGTGGACTAATTGTTTATATCCTAGCAAGTACCTAGGGAATAAGTGCTTGTCGAGGAAGGAAGAAAGGTTGTGAAACACAACTAATTATTTCCCCCTGAAATCAGTGGCAATATGCACTTCTGCACCTCTGATCAAATGCATATTTGGCCCTAGTCCACACACACACAAAATTATCACAACTCGGTGCTTCAGGAGCCATCAGACAGAAGCTCTATTTCAAAAACCTTCAAGAAGTTTTTTTTAAGGAATGCCAAAATGTGTGCAAGAATTGCTGTCTGTGTTCTGTGCGCTGGTCATCTTAAGGTAAGTCTTAAATGCTCTGAAAATGCAGCACCTGCCTCCAGTTAAGGCTTTCCTGACCTGTAGGCTGTGTCAGGGCTCAAACAAAGCACAAGCTTGCAGTACAGCATTGCAGTCACTATAAACCTGAGCTGTTAAATGCTTATAGTGACAGTAAAACGTGTTCAGTAACAAGTCACTCTGTCAGCAGAATGTAGCTTGCCTTTCACTGGAGTTTATCTATTATTCAACACTAGTAACCCATGAGCTCCATTGTTTGAAATTGTGTTACCTTGTTTCATTATATTAAATGTATCAGACACCTCCTGGTTAATAAATGTCACCTAACAAGCAAAGGTTAGAACTAAAAGAAAGCAAACCCAAACAATGCACTGGATACTACTCTTCTTTTTTCTGTGATTGCCACGCACAGCTGAGACTTACTTGTAGTTTGACAGAATTCCAAATATTACAACAGTAGCACAGGTGAGACTCTTCCTTAATTATACTCAGCTTGAAAAATAGAGACTGGCAGTGTCTGGAAACTGGAATGTAACTCTGTGGCAGAGAATAAATAACCAGAGAGTAGCTTTCACAAGGTCTTTAAAACTCATTCTTTACCTGGTGAAGGTAAGGTCTTGGTGGTGCTTGAAGGAAAGGTTTCCACTTAGCAGAGGCTTTTAGTCTCTCATTATAAGTGATAATTTTTCATCGAAAATGAACTTTGTATGGTGTTAGTGGGGAATTTTTTTTTTTTTTTGGCTTTTATAAGTGCTACCCTGCACACTAGTGTTTTCCCTGGATATGATCAGTTGGAAGTTCATATTTCCATTAACACACGTAGAAGTTTTTGCATGTCAAGGGCCCACATGATGCTGCTGGTGTGCAGCCAGAAACCCTCTGGTCCTTGTGTCAGGATTAGGTTACACAAATGCCCCTTCAGAAGAGTTTTTGTTCTCCAACCAAAACTGCACTGGATTCTGTACCAGAGATCTTTCATTTCTAGTTCTAAGCCTGCCTGCTTTCAAAACAACTCTGTAAGCTGTCCTACAGTGTTCTAATATGAATAATGCTGTAGATTACTCGGTCCTCGCATGTCAGCACTCCAAGAAACTCCCTTCTCCCAAGTATTTACTTTGTGTAGTTATAAACACACTGTACCTTATGAGGCAAAATGCTGCCACAGCCTCGTGCAAGCTCAGAAACCAAAATCTGCTTGTTTGCCCTCTGTTCCTCGCTGTTTCCTCCAAATATACGCAATTTCAAGCAATGTTTTTTGGGGTGTGTTTGTTGAGGCTTTGTTTTAAAAACTTCTAAGAGTCATATAAAGAGAGGGCCTCAGTATTTGGGAAGTCCTACTGTCTCTGGCTTAACTGAATGGGATATTTTAAAATGATAACAACCAAGTCAGAATGTCCTGTAGAACTACCAAAACGAATTTTCCATGCATCCTGCCCACTTTTGGCTGAACAGGTACGGCGGCGCTCCCTCTCGCACCCGGTGGGAGGGCGTGTGCTCCCGCAGCTTCCCCGGGAGCTCCGCTGAGCCAGCGCGGGCGCCGCCACTGCCCCGTCCCTCTGCGCCGCTGCGCTCCGGGTCCGCCTCGGCTCGATTTGGCACCGATGGGAGGGGAGGGGAGCTGAGTGGGCTGAGCCGAGCCGAGCCGGGCGGTTCCCGTCCCGCCTGAGGCGTTCGCGCCAACTCCGTGTCCCGCATCCCCCTGGAGAAGGGGCGGGGCCGCCAGGGCCGCACGGCGCGCGGGGGCAGCCGGGAGTTGCAGTTCCTGAGCGCGCAAGGAACGCAGGCAACTCCATTTCCCGTCTGTCCTCGGGAGGAGGGCCGCGGGTGCGCGCGCGGGGTATGACGGGTATTGTAGTTCTTGCGCCGCGCCACGGACGTGCGGCGGGGCGAGGGCCGGGGGAGATAAAAACTACTACGAGGGCGGTAGGAGAGGCTGCCGGGAGGGGGTACGGCGGCTCGCGAGGCCACAGTGCGCTCGCGTCGGGGCGGCGGAGCACACGCGGAATCGGCGGAGCGAGTGCTGAGTCGGTGCCGCCGCCGGCTCCCCCCTCACCCGGGAGACGCTTCGGGGCCGCGGAGCCTTGTGGGGCCGCCACAAAATGGAGGCGAACGGGAGCGGCAGCGGGAGCAGCAGCGACTCGGCTCCCGACTGCTGGGACCAGGCGGACATCGAGCCGGGCAGCGGCGCCGGCCCGGGCTGCGCCCCGCCGGCCGCGGAGGCCGAGGCGCAGCAGGAGCTGCTCGGGGCGGCCTTCAGCCGGCAGCTCAACGTCAACGCCAAGCCCTTCGTGCCCAACGTCCACGCCG
>VZRO01007034.1:1773847-1800859 GCA_013397915.1 Daphoenositta chrysoptera | reverse complement strand
GGGCACGGCCGGGGGAGCCCCGCGCAGAGAGGGGCTGGGGAGGGGCGCGGGGGCCGTGGAACAGCGCAGGGGAGCCGCTGTCGGTGGCCGAGGCAGCCCCGAGCTCGCGGGGCCCCGGCTGGGGTGAGGCCCGGGGCTGCGGCTCTGCGGGCCGGGCTGCGGGGCCGCGCCGGGTGCGGTGCTGTGCCCGGGGAGCAGCAGGGACGGGGGTGCTCCGGCTCGGTGGGGGTCCCCTGTGCGATTCGCTGGGACGTTTGCTAGCAAAAACCACGTAGCTCTGCTCTGCCTATAATACATATAATAAATATAGTACATGTAAAAGATATAATTTATAACATATAACGCTATAGGAGTTGTCGAAGATTTTGGAGGTAATAAATTTAGTGTTCCTGGGGAGAAAAGCACTGCTTCAGCCACCAGTGGCTCAGATGTATCTTAAATATCTTTTTGAAGATTATATCAAGTAATTTATTTTTTTTCTAACATAATGCCGATAAAGGATTAGTAGGGAAGGGAGTTTTGTCCAGCTGGCCTCAGCTGATGGAATAACTTGAAATTTACCCTGCTTTTAATTTCAAAGGATCTTTGTGTACGCAACCAATGTTTATACTAGATTTACTTTGCATATGGGAAATGAAAGGAGAGCTACTTTTTCATTTCCATCTCCAAACTGAAGGTTCTTCCAAACATCAGACACGCTGGTTAACTTTGTGGTAGTGTTTTAATGTCACTCCTGCAGCTAAGGAATTTGAGATCCTCCTAATTTTTCCGATAATCTTCTGTATACCTATTGGTATAATATGAAACAAACTAGTGTTTCAGGTGTTTTATCTAGTAATTTAATTTCACTAAAGACACTACTTGTTACATTATATTTGGCATGATTTCCTGTTGGTTGTGGCTTATTTTTTATTGTGCTTTACCTTAATATATTACTTGCTCTCCCTGGTATCTAAAGTTAATAGTTGTTAACAACTAAAATCTATAATTTTTATATATGAAGCTTTAATATTTTTGTAACAAAATATTAACCTGTTCCTTATTTTAGATTACATGTTCTCTACAGCTGTTTAGCACTCCTGGTTTTTAGCAGAAATTGTAGCTCATGTACTGTGCAGGCAAGCAGTGTCTAAGTGCATTAAAATAAACTTCAGAGAAGCCATGGGCAGACTCTTGAGTTCCATTTAGAATAAATGTATATGTTAAAGTTCACAGGTGTAGAGGTAGACTGGGCAGCTTGGGGCTGTGATGAACACGAGGTGCACATTTGACTAATCTTCAAAATCCACTCCTGTATTTTTCAGATACTGCAATCTGAATCGAAGGTTTGGGTTTTTTTAACTATGTAATCAATACTATGGCTGAAAGCTTTCTTGGTGTTTTGAATATTATTAGAATAATTTTGATTTTTTTTTTTCCTCCTGGCTACTATTGTGAAGTTTCATCTAAGGCTTCCTGTAGTAAATTTTTTTGGTAGGAAATTAAGCTACATCTCCTCACCTACTCATTATATTTATTTCTTCTTTGTCCTTTTCTCCACTCTTTTGCTACTTCTGAGGCCTGTGATGAGCTTTCTCTTTCCAGAAGTTAGGGATGACTTTACTGAAAGCTGTCAGGTCATATGGAGTGATCAGGATAGCTTTGCTCTGCGTCTTAGTTGCTGAGTACATTTCCTACATAGGGCTATAATCTACCTGGTTTGAATTCACCTTGATTGCTATATCTTCTTTAAGGTTTAGGATTTTGAATTTCTCTAAGTAGCTTCAACATCCCTAAGATTAGGCAGACAAAAATCTGCAGTTAAAAAAAATTAAATTTCTTTCCTAACTGGAATACTGTACTTGTTAGGTACTCTTCCAGGTCTGATGTACTTGGTTACAGAAGGTAATTGACAGTTTTCTCCTTGCAGATGTTTGTATAATGTGACAACTTCTTTCCTGGCTGGAAGAACTAGGTGGAGCTTGCTCTGGAAATAAGTCAGAACAACATGTGATTAGGCAGTGGTGCTGAATAGGTTACTTTTCAGCAACCCAGTTTGCTTTTGTTCCCATAGGGAATTAGGTGCTCTGTGACACTCATTCTTCGTTACATGGTTTGTAGTGGGAAGAAACTAAATTAACCTTGATTAATCTAAACCTTGAGAAATCTAAAAAGTTGGGTGTCACTTAAGGAGTTTCACTGGCCTAAAGTTAAGTTCTAGTACTGCTTTTCTTCTTGGAACTTTCTCTTGGTGAGGTTTTGTTCAAGTCATAATTCCTTAGTAATTCAGAGGACATTATAGATCAGTATAAATATGTAGTAGCAGCATGGCATATAAAAAATTCCACAGGACTGATTCAGTTGTGTGGCTGTAGTGTGTAATTGTGTTTCCTTTTATGCACACTAACTTAGTGTTTCTAATAATTTGAATAAAATTCATGTCACTTATGTTTAGAGCACAGAAGGACCATGCTCAGAAGCCATTTATGGAATAAGACATTAACTTTCTAAAACTGGGAAACTCCTGAGACCTGCATTCCTAATAGCTTACTTTAAAACTTCTGGTTTACACGTTTTCTTTTTATTGGAATTGTATATTGGGAAGAAAGCTGACTGATGTTTACCAGTATAATTTTTGCTTGCAGATAGTTTCAGAATTAATTTGGAATTAAATTATCATTTGATTATATGGGAAAAGCATATTATTTACATTTTTGCATCTAAGGAATGTGCTAAAACCAGTATGTTCCATATGTTGTAGCTATAGGGACTCGCTTTTATCAAATTGTGTCCAAGGCAAACTCATTTGTGTAAAATCTCTCTTTGTTGGATTCTATTGGAAATGTGAAATGAAGACTTTTGGTTTTCTGTCTTGACAGGTGGACTGGGAGGGTGTTACAGACAGGTTGTACTTCTAGGGAGACTTTCTGGCAGTTGCTGGACAAGCAACCTCAACTAAATTGAGGCCAGGTGTGATACTTAATGAAATGACAGATTGTGTTAGGGCCTCTAAACGTTCATAGTCACAATTGTACCTTGTAACTTCACTCTTCTTTAGCATCTATGACTTCTTTTTATACTATGTTTTGTTAATTTTGTACTTGTATGTAAGAGAAAATTACATTTGGGTGGCTTTTTCTTTGTTTCTGTATCAAGGCATGGTTCAGAGACAAAAGTTAACGCCAACCCCCGATTAATGAGATCTCTATTCTTTTTTTTTAATTGCATGTGAAGAATCGAAACATTTCTGAAAATGCAGTGTCAATCTGAATTTTTGTGGTTCAATTTTTGTCATAGTCCTTGAATACTCAGGGGATTCTTGGTAAAATTGATCACAGCTTCCTTGTATGGTCTTGACTATATTTTGTGTTAGTTTTTATTTTCAGAAATAATTTTTAAGTATTCACTGTCGACTGCTTGGAGCAGGAGACTAAACTGGCTAACTCCTGGGATCCTTTCCAACCTGAATTGTTCACTGATTTGAAGTATGCCGTGGTAGTAGCAAGAGAAAAAGCATCATTAGTACAAAAGTAAGAAGAATAAAAGCTGTGACACATAGCAGCTGGTATAAGGAAAGAGCATTTATCCTTTTGGTGGTATTAGGGCTACTGTTTCATTTAGTAGTTCTCTTGACCACTTCAAGTAAATTTCTGAATGTCTTTGTTAATGACTACTGTTTAAACAACTTGCACCTACAGTCCTGAGCCAAGCAAACATCTGGCTTAAGATTCAGTGCTCCTGTTTGCTTCACTCCCTAAATATACTCACTTGCCTGCAGTAGTCACTTCTGAAACAGTTGCTTCCAAGCAGCTGGACATCTTCAGCCTTCAAGTGCTGTAAATAAATGGATAGAGCATTTTTCTTCCTGCTTTTCCCTGCCCTCATTTTTTCTGACCTTCTAGCAGCTGGGACATCCATATGTCAGTCAGACACAAGAGGTGGAGTTTCAGTATCTTTTACTTCAGTTCTGAAACCTGGAGTTTCCAGAGCAGGATGATGAGTTATCTGTACCTCTGGGTTCCCCAAATCCTGCTATCTTATTTTACACTGTAAGACTTCAACATCTCAGTTCTCAGGAGACTTCACTTTGCATGTGAACTTGCTGAGAAAGGCATGTCTAAAACTAGTGGCCCACCATTCAAGAAGCTGTTGTGTTTAAGGGTTACATGTTCATCCATGTCAGCCTTGGAACAGCCATGTGGTGATGATTTCCTCACAAGTGTTGGTAGTGCTGCTGTAAATCCTTCAGAACTGCAAACTTGAACTGCTCACACGGCAGCAAATCAGGGTTGTATTGTGAGTGCCAGTGTATGGGATAAATTCTTCTTATCTGAAAATCTTAATTTGAGTTGTCACTTGACTGTCTAGACCAGTCTTCTGTATCAGCTTCTCTAGACAGATGAGCTGCACTTTTAAAACAGTCAGTGCAGAGAAAGGCTGGATGTCTTGGCACTGACAGGTGATCAGATATAGAATACCTCTGTCATGGACTCAAGGTGCCAATGTGTTACACAGATGTCCTTTGTCTACATCTAGAAGGTCCCCAGGAAGGTGGCCAGGACTCTGTTGCTCCTGTTGGAATAATTTACCACCCTTGTACCCTTGCATGACTCCAGCAAAAAAAGACACACAGACCACTGGGAGTTGGCTGTGGGCTGCATGAGCTGTCCTGGAGGCTACAGGCAGTCTGCTGACCATGTGTTTGGCACTCTGCTTTGGGCTACTGCTTGAATGTGTTTGAAAGCATGATGTTTTCTTAAAACTTGATTGCTCTATCAAAATCAGCACAAAAATAAATTGGGATAATTCTTGGATCTTATTTATAGTCTGGTTTTACAGTTCCACTTAAGGAATTTTGGGATTTTTCTCCTGTTTTGTAATGAGAGACATGCAAGCAAAAGAAGCAGCTGATTGTATGAAGCTAAGATAGAAAGATGGTTTTATTTTGTGTTTTTATTATGAAGGAATAAAGCAGTCATAATTTAATCCATTAAATTAATGACTACGTTTTGACGAGGTCTATAGGAAAACGACAGTGATTGAATTTCAGTACATAAGTTAGTTTAGGACAGGTGATGCAGTACTAAAAATAGGGGTTATACTAAAAATACTGGGTTATGAGAGATCTTTGTCAGAGTGGAATCCTGAACTGTTGAAATACTGAGCTTGATTTTTTGATTGTCTTAAAAATCAAGTTATCAACTGAGCACAAGCAAAAGGGCTTTGGCTTTAAGCAAAAGGGGGTTTCAATATAGTCCCTGAAAATCCCCATAAGCTTTCTTAAACGTAGTTGTTAAGCATGTCAAGTTTAGATAAGATAAACTTAAGGTGTGTCCTCAGTGGGGAAGGAAAAAGGTGGGTCTTTTACTAGGCTAACATGCAGTAAAATCCTAAGAGTATGAAAAAAGTGCTAATTTCTTTTTGTGAACCTTACAGAGTTGTGCTAAACTATGAAACCTCCTCTTGCATTGGTGCATTTTAAAAACTGGTGTGTCCACTGGTGAGGCTGGGGCGTAGGATATGAAGCAGGGCAGAGAGGAGAACATAATTTTGGGTTTAACTTTCAAAACAACTGCCTTAAAGTGAATTCCTGAAACCCTTTTCTTTCTGTATATTTTTGAGTATTGAATATAAAACACTTTGTTTAGCTGCAGCACTTATTTGTGCTTGAAGTAATTTTTGTGTGTTTTTGTTAACTAAGAATCTCTTGGGGAGTTTTTTATTCTGCTTCTCATGCTGTGTGTGTTTGATGCTGACTTTAATTTCTTTACTCTGATGGAATTCCCTGTATGCTTTCATTTTTAAAAAAAGGGGGGGCAAACATCTGTTATGTAATGCAGGAAAACCATTGAGGCTGTATGACGATTGTGTAAATATGTGCTGAACTCAGGTATTGGAATCACACCTACAAAAAGGTGATGGGAATCCTAAGGTGGGTGTCGTGTTTCTTCACTCTTCAGCCTTTCAGGAATTCCTGTGAAGGAACTTGATGCCTGTATTAGAGAAGCAATAACAAATTCACTATACAGACCAGCTAAGTTTTGCAGATAAGATGTTTATTTCATGCTGAATTTGCCTTTTTTTTTTTTCTTTTATGCCTTTATTTTTTTTAAATCTCTCTGCTCTGTGGTGCAGTTTCATTAACCCTGTAGTCTACCCCAGTTGTCAGGTTCCAGTCTTGTCTAGGTTCTTATCACTCCACCAGCAGAGCAGGCTGGGAGCTGTGAGTGCTGCTGTGTATTCACCAGATTTGTGCCTCACATCAATTCTGTGAAGGCATTTGCATTGTGGCTCAGGTAACTGCTGCTGAGGAATTACCAGTTAACCACTGAGCAGTTCTTGCTCATGTGGAGACCTTTATCAGCTTTTTCTGTGCATCTGGTAAACACTGAAATTTGTGTTAAGATGGAGTTTGTCACTACAGCTTAGAGGTTGAGTTTGACTTCAATACTGTATTTTAACCACAGTTCTAATACTGATTCCTACTTTGCCAGCTGTACCTGTTCTATATATGAAAAACTTGCTACATTCTAATATCAATTTAATTAAAAAGCAATGTTCTTTTGTTTCTCTACAAGGATTCTAATATGTTAATGCTGCAGAGTTCTGGCTTACACTCTTTTGAAACAATATTTTCAGAGGTTGGATGATAACTTCAAATCTGTTGTACTTGTGCAGCTTTAGTTATTGTACAACAAAAATGCATACAAGTACAAAACTTGGTGTGATATGCAACAAACTCATCAGCTGTAGTGAATGAAGTAGGCAGAGTGGATTATTAGGAATTTCCTTAGGACGTGAACTGTATTTTAAAGGGATCAATCACCATGTTTTAAAAGTTGTGCAGTTTTGGACTCTGTATTGGTAGTGTGCATATTCTTCCTGTGAATTTTACCTTTAAAAAACCCCATAATTACCTTATCCAGACAAGACTCTGAATTACACAATGTCATTGTCTAATGGCACTAGTAGATAAATGCAGCCTGTGTATCCATTTTTGCCTTTGGCATTGACAACAAAGATATTCCAAAAAATGTCCTAAGGCTCTGATGCTGAGCAGGACTAAAGATAAACCACTCAGTCCATGTAATAGCATGGATAAGGTTGCAACAGTAGTTCTTGACTTAGGGCTTGAAGGAGAGATGGAGTATGGAGGATGCTGTGTAAAATCTAACAGTTGCTCATCATGTGTAAATCCAATAATTTGAGGCGTTACTTAAAAAACTGGCGTCACTTAAAGCATGTCCTGACTTTAAAACCGGATTTCCTACGAAGTACGTTTTGAATCCCTCTCATATGAAAGATTCCTCTCTGAATGATCCTCGCAAATGAGAAGTGACAGACCAAAATGCACCAGCGCTGTGGTCTAAGGAGGCAGTAGGATTGCATCCTTCTTTTCAGGTGATGGTCTTAAGGCATATTTCAGGCAATCTGTTCACTTCCATGCAGAGTAAGTGGTAAATCTGAGCCTTTGTCTGAAATGTACCAATGTCTGAAATAACTTGACATAATCTGAAATTGTTTATCAGGAGTAAACAATTACTGAGGAGAGTGTTTATTTTTGTCACTTGAAGCATGTTAGTTTTGAAATTATGGTTCTTTATTTATTTACTTGGTTTCTTAACAATAATTTTTTTTAGAGAGTGGTTTATGTTTCTTTCTGCTTTGAAGAAACAGTATATGTTTGATATAATTCAGAGTCCTCTTCCAAAGCACGTCTGCCACTTGTGTACCAAAGTGCTCAGAGTTTAATAAATGACTCTGGTTATACCTGAATATCTGTTGCCCCCCCAGTTGTGTGGCACTAGTACTCTTTAGCATCCATGCACAAACTGTCTTACTGACTCTCGTGTGCTAGACTTGTGCAGAATTTACAGAGGGATCTTTTTTCAACTTCCTCTCTGTTAGTTGTAAAGAAACACTTTTTCTGACTGCATTCCTGCTGCATTGCAGGCCAGAAAGTAAAAACTGAGTTTATATGAATGCTGTTGATTGACAATATATTTCTAAGAGATTAACTAATTCTGCAACCACTTGTAGAACTTCAGTTTCAAGGCAAGTGCATTAATATTGCCATTTGATACATTTTTCATTATACACAAACTTCTGGAGTGAAATCAAAAGCTTGCTGAAATGATCTTATAATTAAAATATTTATGCATCCCAACTACAGTATGCATGAAATAGCCAACAATTTTTTGATGTGCTACAAAATGGAGGCTTTAGGTTCATGCCTAGATTTTGTGCCACCTGCTTACCACGCTTATGAATGGGCTGATTTGAGTCTTTTCCAGCTGCCAAATGGGAGTAATACATCATTTCTTAAAACGGATCTAAGGGTATTCCATTCTCATGCTTTTACTGACTATATTAAATCATTCTCTAAAGTCGTGTTGGTTTGTTTTTGGGAGTGTAGCTCACGTTTGATCCAGCACAGGAGTGCAGGGCAGGGTTCCTGGCAGGCGTCGCTGTGCCCCTGCACGGTGTGCTGCTGGCCGCCGGCTGCCGTGCTGTGACCCACATTCACCCTGCCTGCAAAGCCCTGTCCTCTGGCCCGCTGCCAGCTCTGCCGGCGCTGCTCCACTTTGCACAAGTCTGCAGCAAATACGCAAACAGTGCGAAAGCAAAGAGGCTTAGAATCAGGTCCTTCTCTGTATGGTTTTGTTCTTTTGAGGGGATTTGTTTCATCTTTCGGTCCCATCATGCGTATGGAGCAAGTGATGCTCTAAGATCTGTGTTTAGAATTCAGGTGAAGGAGAGCTGGAGTACAGCTAAACAGAGGGTATGAATTTTGTATGTGGTTGAAAAAAAAGATAATCAACTTGTTTCAAAGCATCATGAAGTTGAACTTATACCAAGAGAAAATGAAATAGGTTAAAGTTTTAGGGATAGTTATAGAAGGCCTCTTGATCATGTGAAGTAATGTCCTAGAACATTGAGTGGTGTAAGTGTTAATTGGAAAGTATCACTCCTAGTAGGTTGAATAATTAGTTACACCTCAGCATAAAATGTAGTGATATGGTTTAGTGCATGAGAGGGTTGAGTGATTTATCCAAAAACCCATACTTGTGGTTTTGATATATGCATGTGACTGTTGGATTGCTGTCCAAGTAATGGGACTGTGCTAAGGTGTTTAGGAGGACTGGCAAACTTACCAGACATCTGAATGAGTTTATCATCTCTTGACCCTAATAACTATGGAAGATGTTGAGAATTTGTTCTTAATGGCTTGTTTCTATTTTCTACTCAACATTGAGTGGAAGTGAGGCACAAGAGCAGTGTAGACATGCGTATAAGCAGGAGCTGGCAGACCCTTCCAGTGCAGTGGTGACACCACACAGGCGTTGTGTCTTTGGATACAATGAAACTGCTTCGATGTTTTTAAACACCAGTTAGACACTAGCACTTACAAATAACCCGCATGCTCAAAACGGATAGGCAGGTAAAATACTATGTATAGAAAAGTTGCTTGCTTTAAGTGTGTCTTTCCACGAAGAGGGGGAAAACAGGCTGTGTTTAGAAGCGGTGTATTATTTTCACCACGTTTAGGCAGTGTTCTTTAGCAGTATTTAGAGGCTGTGTTTAGTACTGCTTGGCCGGGAGGGAAGTGGTTATTCTTTCATACACTTCTTGCAATAAAGTTGGGAGATGGTTTTTTATTGCAGCTTGGAAATTGGTTACATCACTGTATTTTAAAAGATAATTTTTTTTTCTCTGCAGGTGCGCCTGTAGAGCCTTCTCCAGAGGAGCAGACAGCCTCTTGTGAAGGTAGTGCTTTTTGTGATCTTCAGTACACGATTTTTAAAAAAATATTGCAAGTAATCTCCTCTTTAAAATCTCTGAACCTTTTCCAATCTTCATTATCCTCATACTATTCTTGTAAGGCAATGTCATTATCTGTAGTTATTTACAGTTTTATAGTCAGTTGAGAAAGGCTCATAAAGTGGCTTATGGAAGATCATAAAACTAGCATGAAGCAAAATTTTCAAAATGAACCTGTATATTGAAAAGCTTTGGCTAGTGCCAAAACACTGAACTATCTTTTTATTAATTTAATCACTAATTTTTCTTTGTTCTTGATTGCTATCATGGTAAAAATGCGTCTTTAATGATTCATTTTTTCCCCTTTTTTTCTCCTAGGTTCAAATGCTGCTGTTAACATGGAAATTTCAGAATCTGTTGGTAAGATGAGAATTGTTCTCTTTCACTATGATATTACTATAATGTACTACTGCAGTGCTTTTGCTGAATCACTGCAAATAAAATAGTAGAGCCTTATACTTACAAATAGTCCTTACTATTTTTTGTTTTATCATTATACTTGGATGAGGAAAGAGGTACTTGAACACTAGTATGCATCAAGATGTGCATTGGATTACTTGGACACCGTGAAACGATCAGTGCTTTATTAAAAAATAATTTCATATTAACAAAATAGCCCCATTAACATGTGTGGAATGGTGATTAACAAAAAACTTCAGAGTGGTCAGTAATGTGAACATTTAGAACATGGAAATTGTATCTTTCTCATTGTTTTTATATGGTTTATGAGTGAACTTAAACTGTAATCCCTCTCCTTTGCTTTCTAAACATATGGTAGTGTATGTCTGTGGATTCAGAGCATTGTGCTGGTCTGAGTGGATCTTCAGATTTGCTTTTCCTTTGTAAAATCGTTACCTTGTTAAAAGAGAAGTTTCTTACTCCCTCTGAATCCTAGATTTCTTATGTCAGCACACAGCTAGCTTGAAAGCTCCTGGTATTAATAATTTCAGAAACAAGCAGCAGTTGGCCCTTTTTCTATAGGAAAATGTCAACAGATCTGGTAGTTAAAGCCTTGTGATTGCATCTGTGGGGCAGGGGCTTTTCCCCAGAGTAATTATTTTTAATTTCTTTATCTATTTGAATATATCTATCTGGTTCATTTTTAGTGGAAAATGGAGAGACAGAAATGTCCCCGGAAGAGTCATGGGACCACAAAGAAGAACCAAGTGAAGCAGAGCTGGGAAGTGGTCCCACGGGGGATGCGGGGCCTTCTGAAGAGAGCGCTCAGGAAATGATGGAAGAGGAGGAGGAAATACCAAAACCGAAATCTGTTGTAGCACCTCCAGGTGCTCCTAAAAAAGAGCACGTAAATGTAGTATTCATTGGACACGTAGGTAAGTTGTAAGTGAAGGTGAAGTAATTGGATCTATCTGTTGTGTATTATCTAGAACTCAGAGGATCAGAAAGCAATGCTGTTCTTCGTGTTCACCATATCTTCAGGCTCGCAGAAGCATTCATTCTAATGAAGCTGCTCTGGAAAATGAAAAATTTTAAAGGTCTTTCGAGGCAGAATGCCAAGGGTAGAGTGTGTTCTCTTGGACACAACAGTGCCTGTGTTCATGATTTCTCAAGTACCTGCTCCTGTTGAGTGCTGAAGTGACACATATCTGTGTTTATGATCTAAAGAACAAAATCAGAAAGCAGTGCTTCTCTTCTGCTTATTTTAAATAAAAAGGGTTCTTGCTATTAGATTAGATTATTATTCTAAATACTAAAATTTTTAGGGTTACAAACAATAGGTTAACGTAATTTGTGGTTAAAAGAAGTATTTATAGCAAAATATCTTTGTTTAATAGTTTAAACAAGCTTCAGAAAAACTTGGATGATGTCAAAAGTAGAGAAGAATTATTGAATCACAAGTTATAAAGTAAATTCTGTCTTTTCATTTCTAAAGTTACTTATCAACTTAGAAGTACTGTAATTTAGTCCTTAGGTAAATTCAGAATGGAGTCACACAAAGTAAAGGGGCCATGGGCAGAGGTACATCCCAATATTGAAGAGCAGCCCACACTAGTTAGGGACAAGGGATAAAGGAAGGGAAGGGGATTTTGCAAGAGCTTCCCAGGCTCTTGACCATTGTTATAGCTGGATCACTACTTGGTATGGGGTTTTTGTGATGGATAATGATGAGTTTATAAATATGAAAACAGCATGTTCAGAATTTAGTGCAATTTAATTGACAACAAATTATTGTGGGAACAAGGGAAGGTGCAAGATGTTTCCAAAAACTTAGATTATGGTTTAAAAAAAAAAATCTATTGGAAATAAATTAGATGACTTAGTTCATATTGGTTTGCTTTTTCTAGAACTCTAAATTGTTGATGACTTGAATTTATTTTTCTTTTTTTAGATGCTGGCAAGTCAACTATTGGAGGACAAATAATGTAAGGAAACTATTAAATTCTTAGATTTCCTGTTCTTGTGAATTAAAAAACATCAATTAAAATGAGTAATATTTTCTTTGTGGCTTTAAGCAGCATATGTTAATACTTTTATAACAGAATGTTACTATCCCAGTCAATTGAGTTACTTACTGTCTTTGGAATTTCTTAATTCCAGCAGAATAATCTTACTGCTATAGGATTTTCACTCAATGGAAGCAACTATGTGAAAGCGAACATTACCAAATTTTAAAAATTAATCACTTTCTTAGCAGGTGGCTGTTTTTCTTTGTATTTTAAAATGCAGTTTGAAACTGCTTTATACCATTGGTTAAACTTTGTCCTTTTTGTGAAGAAAAAAAAAAAATAATATCTTTATTCCCCAATCATAATAATCTCTAGAGATTGTGTAAATCTTCAACTATTTGCAAACATCTTTCTGCTTTATGTAAAATTGCACTTTTATTTTCCCTCTTCTTAGGTATTTGACGGGAATGGTTGACAAAAGAACACTTGAAAAATATGAAAGAGAAGCTAAAGAAAAAAACAGAGAAACATGGTATGAGTTTACTGAAGACAGTAGCACACTTTGCTCTTTCACTGCAATGAAACTGGTTGTAGTCTCTGTCCCAGTAGCCCTGGCTTCCTCCAGGCAAGATGATGCTCTTGTCCTGGGTGGATTTTTTGCAGGCCTCTTGTTTGGTTTGGGTTTTGTTGTTGTCTTTTGGTTGGTTGGGTTTTGGGGGCAGCGTGTGTATATACAGCACATGTAGCAGCCTGATTTCTCCTTCAAACAACTCCTGTAAAATTGGTTTCCCTTTTGAAAGCTTTCTCTTTTTGGCTGGAGGATAATGGGGTTTCAAAGGGCTCTGGAAAAGCAGCAGCTGAAGGGTTCCTTAGGGGTAGAGCAGCGATGGAGCTCCCAGGGGATGGGCACTGCCCTGAGCTCACTGTACCGTGTGTGAGAGAGGGGAATAGAAAGGGTGACACAGTTCCTTTCACCGAGCAACCATCGTCCCACTATGGGGAACTCACTGCAGTAATGAATATATTAGGACCTTCCTCAAAAACTATGGACACTTGAAAAACAGTGTTCCTTTTCCCCCCTTCTCTTTTAGAGACTGAGTTGCAGGAAGTACCTCCATGAATGCTATTTTTGTTCAGTGAAATGTGTCATGATGTGCAACAGAAAGTATGATGTACCTCTGTCATTATCAAAGATCTTGCTAGGTCACTTCATATATTCAGTCTTGAAATTTGAGTGGTTTCACTTTGTGATTCGGGAAGTTCTGTGCTGTAGTCAGAATTGATATTTCAGTCAGAAATGCATCTTTCCCTAAAAAATGTATGTGCCAGACTTCCCATCCAGCTACCACACATAAATTCCCACTTGACTCTTGTTAGCCAAGTAAAGCCAGACCTTTGGCTTTGCATATGTGCAAATAAATGTGAACTAATAATTATAGTTCTCAATAATGATATATGCAAATCAGAACTCATTTTTTACTTAATTATTCTGAGAAGGAGGAATTGTTTTGTTTCTGAGACTGAGGCAAAGCTTGAATTATTTGAGGTTAGATAATATCTAAAGAACTTAGAAAATGAAAATTGTTTTTAGAATTTTAAGAATTGAATCCTTCTAGGTGTGTTAAGGAGAGCTGGCAATGGGCTCTGCAGCTCACTGTATATACAAAACAGTCAGTTAATGTCACTGTTGGTCTTGGAAATAATTAAGTTTAGCAATGCTGAGGTAGTTAAAATAATTAAGCAAAGAAACCAGCATCTTATGACTAACATTGTATATAAATTTAATAAAAATTAATGCAAAAATAAAGTATTTGGGTTGGGATTTTTTTAGGTACCTTTCATGGGCCTTAGACACAAACCAAGAAGAACGAGACAAAGGTAAAACAGTAGAAGTGGGACGTGCCTATTTTGAAACAGAGAAGAAACACTTCACTATTTTAGATGCTCCTGGACACAAGAGCTTTGTTCCAAATATGATTGGTGGGGCTTCTCAAGCTGATCTTGCTGTGCTGGTAAGGACAAATCAGATACTTTTATTTTGCATATATCGTGGAATTAAGCTTCAGATTTTTATTTTTTGTTTGCTTCTTTATTCTTTTGGTTACCTGGAGCAGGCAGAATTTTCAAATTTTGAGTTTAGTGAGATGAGTGGGATTTGGAGTAACTTAACAGCTTCTTAAAGCTGTCCACAGCTGTCATGTGATGTTTTTATATGTCAGTGCAGAAACTAATGGGTAATAGTGAGGATATACCAGTGCATTTTGAAAGCTTTTACTAGGTCTGACTAACCAAAGTTTTTTGAATAAGGCAGTATTATCAATTGTTGATGGCTCTGTTGAAAGAATTGTAGAACTTTTATTAAAATATGTATCTTTAATTAGGTTATTTCTGCAAGAAAAGGAGAGTTTGAAACTGGATTTGAGAAAGGTGGACAAACAAGAGAGCATGCCATGCTAGCAAAAACAGCAGGTGTAAAGCATTTAATAGTTCTTATTAATAAAATGGATGATCCAACTGTAAACTGGAGTAATGAAAGGTGAGTTTAATATTAAAAATACTAATCTTCGTTGACAGATACTGAAATAAAATAATTCCTAAGTAAAGTAATTTTTGTATCCCATTATTGCTGAAAGAATGGTTGACTGGTGGACTGAAGACAAAGGTATAAAACTGGCAGGAAAACCAGAAGCATAGTGCCTAGGACAGTGCCTCTCAACTAAGCTGGAAGTTCTACACTCCAACATTGACTCAACTGCTTGGATCCATGCAGACATAGCTAACAAATCTGTGGGTTCTAGCATAGTTTAATTGTTGACTTGGAAACCTTATACTGAATCTAAATAAGGAAGTGGTTGTGTTTTCAGTTGTTGAGTTTGCCAGAGTTGTCAGAGAACCTGATGTGTATTGTGCCCAGAATTGTGGAAGTTTTTGTGGGAAGCCATGAGGGCCTGTGCAACCTTGGAATGTCAGCCTACTTTGCTAAGAGACTGAGGCACGCCCAGTTGGTCTGTCTGGGTCCTGCCCCAGCCTTCTGACATTATTGAATTCACCCCAGACTGAGAGGAGGCAGTGTGACAGAAATAAATAGCATTATACCTTCAGGAACTGAGTAGGAGATTGGAGGAGACCAAGCCAGCACTGAAGTGCCAGCCTGGAGCACGACCTCAGGAGGTGTGTGCGTGGTCTGTCCTGCTGTGCTGGCCTGGATCTCTTGCTTTAAGCAGTTCCAGCATGTGCTGCTGCTCCCCCAGCCCTCTCACTGAAGTGTGTGGGGAGCACTGAGGATGCTTTACAGAGCACAGGAAAGAGGGGGAATAGGAGAACAGACAATACCGAGCTGTGCTGGAAGATTGGGGAGAAGATGCACATACCCCTCCAGGCCTTATTAGGTTTGCTTGCTGCTCACACAGTAACTCAAATGATGAAACTGAAATGTCTGTGGGTTTTTTAAAGCACAGTATTATGTTATGCTGGAATAAGTGGAACTTACTTTGATCTGCTTGTCATTTTAATAGATATGAGGAATGTAAAGAGAAACTGGTGCCATTTTTGAAGAAAGTTGGCTTCAATCCCAAAAAGGACATTCATTTCATGCCCTGCTCAGGACTGACTGGAGCAAACCTTAAAGAACAGTCAGAATTCTGTCCTTGGTATATGTATGTATCTTAAATTGAGCAACTTGAATATTTGCTGTATTTCAATAAAAGTAAATGCTTCAGAGAAGCTGGGAAGTAGCAGAGCGTGGTATGTTGTAGTTGTGTGCCAAAGTGCTTGAGGAAATACAGCTAGAGCAACAAGAACACAGCCATGCAACGTGCCAGTGAAAAGCATTTGCTAACTGCACAAGATTATTAGTAAAATATTAGCAGAGTTTTGGCTGTGTGAGTTCAGTGCCTTACGAGCACTTGAATTTGCCAGTGATGCTGCAGTTGACGTTGCTAGAATGAGTAATTGTTTGATGTGAACAGTTTGCTTGAAGCTGTATTATAATTAGGGACGAGCCATGTCTCTCAGTGGATGTCATGTTTTTCAATATTGTTCAGTGTACTTTAAAAAGTATTAATGGAAATCACATTTGGACCTAGATTATGGTTTTGTATTTCCAAAATATATTACACATCTGTCGTGATTCTCAAAGGAATAATTAGTTTGTGTAAAATTCACCTGTAATGTAACTTAAAAACATGCATTTCCTGGGCTTTAAATGTTTGCTGGGGTAAAGTGGACACTACAGATGGGATGTTATTATAGATTTAGCTGTCTTAGAGGTCATTGTTCTAAATGATGGCAAGATGAAAATTATTCCTTTTGTTGGACTACATTTATACATTCTGAGTAATTTTTTTAAATGGAAGGGTGCTCACAAAATTGAAACAAATGCCTTCTGCTCTTTTAGTGGATTACCGTTTATTCCATACCTGGATAATTTGCCAAACTTCAACCGTTCAGTTGATGGACCAATCAGGCTGCCAATTGTGGATAAATATAAGGTACAAATTAAAATAATAACAAAGAAAGTATAAAGAGGCTGTTTTCAGGAAGCAGTAAATGGACTGTTTACTGTACTTTTAGAGGGTATCTTTTTTTCTTTGCTAATGTTACATTTCCAACTGCAGAATAGAGGAGGGAGGGGGAAGTAAATAATTTTGGCATTATATGAAACTCCTAAAATCTGGAATCTTTCATGAGAACAATTTCCAAAATACGAAGCCTAGCAGTGCTAGATAACTTCATAGAGTTAAGTAATCAAACTTAGAGACAAATTATAAATAGAGCAGACTCTTTAGGAAAATGTTTTCAATTGCTATGTAATGATTTCTTTCTGTGAAGGACATGGGCACTGTGGTCCTTGGGAAGCTGGAGTCGGGCTCTATTTGCAAAGGACAACAGCTTGTGATGATGCCAAACAAGGTATGGTAAGGTTTAGATGTTAAGAAAATTTGCTACCATAAAAACAGAGTTTGGTTCTTAAAGATACTCATTACTTTAAATCAGAAAATGTTCTGTTGCTCTGTTGCACACTACTAAGCTCTCATGTTTTACAGGGGTGATGTTTCTGGGGACAGGGGGTGTGTGTAGCTCCTTAGCATTCAGACCTTGGGTTGTCCAGCCTTAGTAAACTCAGTTGCTGGACTACAAATCATCACCCTTGAGCTGGGTTTTATTTCATGTATGTTTTATTTCACAATTGGCCCACTAAGCCTTTTACCTGCTGTGGATTAATGTAGCTCAAAGGTTTAGTTCTTCCCCCTTTCCCTTTTTTTTTCCCCCAAAAAGAAACAGGAAAAAAACTTGAAAAAGAAAAACTTCTTTTAAAAAATTCAAGTATTAGTAACTCATCATTCAAATATTTTAAATGTTCTGAAGCTTAACAGAACCAAATATAATGAAATTAAACTCTAATTGAATTATTTTTGAAATACTGTTATATTACAGTTATTTTGTACCAGACTGAAATATTCTCAATGCAAAACTACATTTTTGTTTTCTTTAAGCACAACGTGGAAGTTCTTGGAATCCTTTCTGATGATGTAGAAACTGACTCAGTAGCCCCAGGTGAAAATCTAAAGATCAGACTGAAGGGAATTGAAGAGGAAGAGATCCTTCCAGGATTTATTCTCTGTGATCTCAATAACCTTTGTCATTCTGGACGCACGTTTGATGCCCAGGTAGAATAACTATATTTAATTGCTGTATAGAGGGGTAAAAACCATGGGAATACTTTGTTTCACCAAATCGAAAACTTCAGTAGTCTGAAGTTTCAGTTCAGATTTCTTGTTCACTACCATATCTCTAAATTGGCAATACCTTATATACTTAACACTGACATCATTAATTTGAGTTTTTAAAATACAATTTTTTTTGAATGTAACTTCTCAATGAAGTTTTAGATATATATAATGAGGAAACCAAGACCTCATCAGGCCAGTTCTTCAGTTTTTTCCTTTCATATTATAAACAACTTAGTGACTTATAAATTTTGGCTCTTTGACAAAAAATCGTGTGTATATTGTTCAATAGACTTTTAAATATAGTTCTGCATTAATTATTCTCTGTTCTTTTATAATTGAAATTAGGAAAAATGCACTTATTTTGAATTGTTTTACAGATAGTGATAATTGAGCACAAATCCATTATCTGCCCAGGTTATAATGCAGTGCTGCACATCCACACCTGTATTGAAGAAGTTGAGATAACAGTAAGTGTCATTTTAAGTTGTGATGTGAATATAAACAATCCAGTTGTTGGGATGAAGAGTTTGTGTCATGTCATACATTTGTAGAGCAACTAATGCAACAGAGCTCCAGCCTTGAATGGAATTCTTGGTCAGTGCCCTAACACAAACAAAGATGGCTGTAACTTTTAGCATAGGCCTTCTGAAAAGTGGTGTAAGTCATGACTGAATAAATCGTGGAAGTTTTTTCATATATTTGTTTGTAAGTATATTCTTTCTTAGACCAATTCTATTTGTTTGTTAAGAAAACTAACCCTTATTTTAGCACTCACAGCTATTAATTTTTTTCTTATACAGGCCTTAATCTGCTTGGTAGACAAAAAAACAGGAGAAAAAAGTAAGACACGGCCTCGTTTTGTGAAACAAGATCAAGTCTGCATCGCCCGTTTAAGGACAGCAGGGACGATCTGCCTTGAGACATTCAAAGATTTCCCTCAGATGGGTCGCTTCACCTTAAGGGATGAGGGTAAGGCTGCTTCAGCAGCAGTTACTGACTGCTGCAAAAACTTACTTGAAATTGCAGCTCATGCGTGGCAGTGAGGTATTAAAATACTGATATCTGGTGGAAATCACTCTCTGGGTAACAATGGAAAAGTAAATCCAAGCAAATTGTTGTCATTGTGCAGAGTCCTTGCTAGTGACAGAGAGCCAGTTTTATTTGAATAATGTACAGAAGTGTGCATTGTGAAACAAAAGACTGGATTTGAAAAATTACCAGCAGTGCTTTTTTAATGTGTCCTGGAATGTCCATCTACAATATGAATACCATAGTTTCACTATTTAAAGTTAGAAAATATCAAGGGGGTTCTATGTTGGGCTTTAACTCATGCACACACTGGTAAAACTCCCAGATTTGTGGGATGCATTTAAAATAAATTATATTGAAAAGCAGTAAACAGATCTGGTAGTGATTCTGCCTTGCCTTCTCCTTCGATGAGTGTACAAGCAGGCTTTCCACAATCCACATTGTGTTCTTTGCTGTCAGAATAGCAGGCTTACTATTTTAAAGATTTTATTGTGCTTTTAAAATACACTGACGCTACAACATAATTTGTTCTCTATAATTTCTAATATTTGAGAGCCTTTATTTTGGGGAAAGTTTTCATGTTCTTGGAGACTTCTACATTCCTTTCACAGTTAATATAACTCTGCTGTTTGTCTCCTTGGTTTAGGTAAGACCATTGCAATTGGAAAAGTTCTGAAACTGGTTCCAGAGAAGGACTAAGCATTTTTCTCAATGACCCCGCACAATACTGTGAGGAAAATCGACTCAGCAAAAGCCTACTTCACACCGCCGTCTTATTTTCTGCCCATTGATAAACTTCTCCCCATATTTTGCAAAGACAAATTTCACAGCAAAGGTCCACATTATGTCAGCTTTCTCATATTGAGAGCTCTGCTATGCCACTGTTGAATTTTCCCAAAAAGAATTTTTTTTTTCTCCCAAATTCTGCTTCCTTGGAAAGATTCGGCAATAGCTTTGTAAGTGATGTGGACATAATTGCCTATAATTATGAAAATCTAAAGGATTTTTAATGTTTAATTTCCCCCAGCAAATATAATAAGACCTCTTTTTTCCAGGCAGATCATTCAGAGTGTGCGAGTGTGTGTGCACATGTTACAAAGATGACTACCATGTTAATAAACTATTCAATTTGAAATCTTTTTCGGTATTGGAATTGCTTTTGAATAATGTTTTTTATCCGGATGTAACGCAGTTGCATTAGCTTTTTAACTTCCCAGTAACCCAGATAGTTGGTTACTTGGACTTTTCTAAACTCCTCAACTTCCCCACACACACAGTTTTAAATGAGGCAATTGGGCACTCAACCAAGTTTGTATTAAAATAATTAGGTTTGCCCCTTCCCTTTCTCGAATGCATTCTGAAAATTAAAAAACATTCATGCAAATGTGGCACCTTCATTAGCTTTACATTTGTTAATATCTTCAGCAAATTTAGGTTGACTTAACATCATTACTAGACACAGTAAGTCCATTTTGAAGGCTAGAACTACATCTTGTGTCTTTATAAAAATTCAGCATTATTAAATTCTTAACTGCAGAAAATGCTAACAACCAGTAAAGCAGTGAAACTCGCAAAAATAAGAGAATCTGTGGCAATAGTGCCTATTAGTATTTATAAGAGCTGCATTTTGTGGGAGAACTGGGCGAATTAAAAAGTGCCAGTTACATAAATTACTCAGTTCACCCTGTCTTTAATTTAGAGGGCTGGATAATCCTTGCTGTTTTAAAGATCAGTCTGAACTGAGAGGGAGAAAGACTATTTAAATCCCTAAGAGTTTGCACATACTGAAATATGGGAGGGTCAGAATCAAGCACAGTCTGTAAATTTTTGCATATCAAAAAGCAATGTAAGCTGATGAGGACCAGTGAAGTTTTTCTTGAGAAATTAAAGCAAAACTGGTTCAAAGTAAAGCTTACTCAGTACAACTTGAAGGAGCTGCATAATAAAACCCTATTTAGCTGCACTTTGAAAATGGACTGTCTGCAATTGCTGTCCTGATTCTAACAATTAGGATGAAGTCTAAGGGATTTTTTTCATTTCCCAGAGTATTAGTAGTAATTATTAAAAGGTATCTTCTGAGCTTCTTCAGAATATCTTAAACTAAACATTCTCAGCTGTAAAATTGGTAAGCCCATCTTCTCCCCCAAAAGTTTACAGTCTAGTGACTGTATCTGAATTGACAGATAACTCAAAACTGAAACAGAATTACCTTTTTGGGGTTTTTTTTTTGTTTGTTTTGTTTGTTTCTTTGTAACTGTGGAACTCCCATTCATTTCACTTACAGCTACATTGTATGGACAGAAGAAGTTATTGTCCTTCAGTTTCATATGACTACACTTGTAGCTACCGTAATGCATGGAATTTAAATAAATTTTATTATGTCTGCAAATCTCTGGGCTTTTATTTTTTTGGTAAATCAGGGTTTAAAAAGTAACTTTTTTTTTTTTATACCAAGTGGACAAAACCCACAGTTCCTTGGATCTTAAACTAATGAAGAAATTCAAAGCCAAGGAAACTTACTGTCTTGTTCATATTCTGGACTGACAAGATTTCCAGATATCTGACTGCTTTCTTGAAGTAAGCTCATGGATTTGAAATTTGCAAAGACCATTATTGAAGAATACTTACAGTTAGATTCCTAAATTGTTAGGTCCTTTAAAACTTTTTTTCTAAGACATTGAAATGCATCTGAAGACTTCATGATGCTCCAGCATCAGTTTTCCACTGTTGAGCAAAGTTATTGTGGGATTTTAAAACTTCATTATTTTGAGGCTGGACTGAGTATTTATTATTAAACTGAATAATCATCTGGTGGGTTGGAATATCAGTAGATAGAAAGTCTGAGTATTTCCATTACTCATCCCATCTAGTGCATTTGATTAACATTTCCATAATTCCAGTTAATGTCACCTTGTCTGTAAAGGGAAAGGCTGTATTATTACAAATTCATTACCAGAATCCACATTATGCAATTAAAGATATTTCTATCCTGTAGGAGGTTTTTATTTGGGTATAAAATATTTGCATTCTATAGCAAATATATGAAAATGTAAGGCATAAATCTACACAAATTGGCTGCATTGTGGGTAGAAGAGCTGGAAGTACATTGTATTTGAATAGTCCTCAGATTACATCTCAACTTTTTCATTTCATCTCCATTCTACATTTTATAGTCCCATTTTTGCTACTATTAAATACAGCTAAATCTAGATGAAAGAAGACAAAAAGATAATGTGGCTTTGTTGGAAATAAATACTATTTGCTGATTCACTGATGTAATAAACTTTTTTAAATGACCAATTTGAATACTTCCTTTTGTGACAATGTGGTATGCTGCTTTGAAGATGAAACAAAAATAAAGGAGCTGTGCAACCACAACAGTTGAAAGGAAGGGAGAAAAAGGAGGAAATAAAAGTTGGATTGAAGATACAGCATCCCTAGGAGCACTGCTGGGGTAACTGTGCTTGCATGGGATACTGGCAGGATATTTCCAGGTCCTGGCGTAGCTTTAACTCATACCAGCAAAACTGAGTGTGTTTCTGCAGAAAGGAGGGACTGGGGTTTTTTTTCCTCAGTATAATGGCATTTGCAGTGTGGTACTGATGAGGATCACACCTTTCTCTCTGATTCTTGGCCAAAGTTTGTAGTGTAGATATGGCTTAAGTGTTTAGCCATGATGTAACTTACAAAAACATAAGTTATTATTCTATAAATTAAGACGTTGGATGTCCTTGAACTGAAAACCTTGGTAAATGTAACAAAAATTAAATGAAAAAAAAAAAATCTGAATGTGCAGCAGTACTAATTATTTGGCAGGAAGCTGATAATTCCTTGTTTCTGCAAGCTACAAGAAGTAAAGCACAGTAGTGGGAGAAATGGGTAGAGAGATCAGTTGAGTAACGTTGCCATCAACTGTCTATGTGAAACCATTCCAGCTACCTTGGTCATCTTAGCAGACAATCAGGAACTGACCCACAAACGTGATGACACCAGTTTCCTGAGACACTTACTCTGGTAGTGAACTGTATTCCTGAACAGCAAGCTATTGATGATGGTGTAACAGTGTTGTAAGAAAAGTAGCTGCTTGGAGGAGGTTTATCCACAGGGATATTTGCTGGTCCTGACTTTTATGCCCCTCTATGGATTTTTTTCAGTGGCATCCAAAGCCCAGTGAAAATTGCTCAATGAAGAACCTCTATTTTAGACTACTTATGGCACCATATATTAAAAATTATGTTAATTATGAGAAATGTGCTTTTATAAGTGTTTATTACTGAATACTACCTACGAAAAAAAGATTGTTTCAATGTCCCAGGTATTTGATTCTGTATTCCTCTGGCTTTTCGGTTCGTACTGCAGACTGTTGAAATGATGCTGTTAAAGCAGATGACATGTACTCCAGACAAGACTGTTTTCTTCCTGAACTGGTACTTAAAGGCTTTTACTTATTCTGCTGTTTTTGTATACCCTAGAGAGTATTTGGTACAGAAAAATATACCAACAAAACTGGAGTTAACTACTGAAGATTTTATATTGTGAACCTGTTTCTTTCCTTGTGTTTATTTTATCGCACTATAAACCTGACAAGATACTACTTTTCCTCTGAAGAAATACTAGAAAGGATTCTAGTCTTAATATAAAATGGAAATTTATGCTAACAAACCCAAAATCTGTTGTCTGTGTATATATAACTTTTGATAATACATATCCGTTCATTGGCTTTCCTTCCTGAAAAGTGTCAACTTCCAATGTAAATTTTTCTACATCTCCTGTCAGTTCCATACACCCAAAGTCCACTTTACTTCTGAATAAGAGTAATAAGAGACATGATGGATTAACTGTTGGGTGACAAAAAGGTACTTGAGGCAGTGTTCCTGTCGTGTTAAGGCTCTAGAAGGGATATGAGGCAAAGCATTACAAGAAAGCTTTGCACTGTTCGGTGCCAGGGGCCTGTGTGCTTTGGAGCTGTCCTCTTGGTGTGTGTGAATTACTGGCACCAAAGCCTCGTGCCTGAGTCAGGCTAGAGCCGGAGGCTGACTCCGGGGTTGCAGAGGAACACAGTCTACAGAAAACAGTGCTTCAACAGTGGCTCTAGAGGGGAGACTCTCTACTGAGCTCTCTTAGCAAGGCACTTCCTAGTCCTGTTTTAATCTCTGCATAATCTTAGTGCTGGTTTTGTTGCAAGTACGCTTACAGAGACTTGGTGTTTTGGCATTGCCATCAAACAGTCTGGAGGACCACAAGACTGGAACTGAAACCTGAATAATCTTAAACCTCAAAGATACCTTTACAGCAGAAACAATTGCTACTTCTAAATCCCTTTTGCTGTGTGAAAGTATAAAAGAATAAAGAAACATGACTTAATGACTTAAAGAAAAACACCTACATTCATGATCCAAAAAGTTAAATTGAGGGCTGCAGCAGGACACTGTACAGCAATAACACCAACCAAAGTAACAAACCTAATTTCCTTGTAGGAGTAGCTGTAAATTTATTACATTGCTAAATTAAAAGTGCACTCTTTTATAGTTTATATTCATTGCATGCTCTATTAAACTGAAATATTTCTTATTCCAAGATTAACTTAATTTTTCCAAGACAGCTCTGTTAGCTATGCCAAGTATCTTTCAAGAGAAAATTATTAGCCAAAGTCAGTTAAACCACATCTAGTAAAATTTAGTCATGTCAGACCTAAAATTGTTAAGAAAAATGTACTTGGATGAGACTGATATGTGAAAAATTTGAATTTGAGTCACTAATAATAGTCCCTTTAGTTTTATCCTATTAATGCTACAGTGACCCAGTAAAGTCAGTCTTCAAACTTGCTGTTCAATCGTATCTTACAAGACTAGCCTGGCTCATTTTCAGAGAGATGTTCCAGTCATCTGACTTTTTCTATTTTGTTTTAACATGTCACACTAATATGTTGATGTTTTATTAAAATATGACTGCCCTAAAATGTGCAAAGATAGAAGCAAGGCTAATAAAATTATCAGAACATACAGCACCAGAGCTAGTATCACATGCAGAAATTCCACCAGTACTGAAAAGGATGTAATGAGTCTGCCCTCTTTGGCTACCCTGCATGTTCCTCACCTTCAGTAATTTCTGTAATCAGTACTTCATACAGCATAGCAACAAAGGAGCGCTTTTCTTTTCCTTAGCCAGTTTCTTTTTTGTTTTGGTTTGGTTTTGTTTTTGTTCAAATAACACAATAGAAAAGGAAAACTTCCCTCTTTCAGGATTTTTCTTTTTCACTCTTTTAAATCAGTGTATGTTCTTTCCTAAGTATGGACAAGTCTTGATGCCATCAACTATTCCACTATTGCTCCAAGGACACTAACAGCAGGAAGAAAATATAAACCACTACATAAAGCAGCTTGTCAAGAAACTAGGGTATTTTAGTTTCTCTTTGCACTGGCCACATAGATGGAGCAACAAATTTTGTTGGACGGCATCTGATGAGAAGGAATAAAACCATAAATAGAAAGGCAAAGAGTAGGAAAAAAATCTAGAAAAGAGTAAATGACTAAGACTCCTAATTTCATGCATATTTAAGCCCTGGTTATGCATAGTTGTGTTATCCAGATAGCAGCTTACCTGTGTGATGAATGCAGACAACCCAAAGCTGCCAGAGCACACACAGCACTATGAGAATGAGACCAAAATAATTCCAGGATAGATTTTGTCTCAGAACAATGTATTTATCCAGCATGAAACTCAATGGAATAAGCATTCCACAATTCAGCTACTTCCATGTAGTCAGTCAATGCATTTCTAAACTGAACAGGAGATGCAGCAGTTCTGCCTTTATTAGTCACACATGAGAAAGAAATGGTTTGACATGTGATAATCAGTGGTTGCCTCAACGGTAGTGACCAGGAAACAGCCACGTTCAAGACAGTGTATGAGGAAAATGAGCAGCAGAATACAGTCCCTGGACTCCATCAGACAGACTCTGGTTATTTCAGAGAACCAGTGGGCAGGATCCCATGGGACACAGCTCTGAAGGGCAAAGGAGTTCAGGAAAGCTGGCAAGCAGGTCTTTAAGGACAACCTCCTCCAATCATACAAACAGTTCCTCCTGATACTTAGGAAAACAAGTAGATCTATCAGGAGACTGGCCTGGCTAAGCAGGGAACTTAGGACAGCACTCAAGTGCAAAAGGACAGTAATACAGGAAGTAAAATCAGGGATAGTCTTCAAAGAAGGAATATGAAGACAACGCTTAGTTCTTCCTAAACACGATGATGTGGTGGGTGGCCAGCTAGATGGGTAACTACTGTTTGGATAACAGGGCTTGGAGGGCAGAAATAATGGCTTGTACTCCAGCTAAAGGCCAGTAACAAATGGAGTACTGCTGGGATTTATCCTGGGACATGTTCTATCTAGTTCTATCTATCTAGTATCACTATCGGTGACTTGAAGCATGGTCACATCAAGTTTGCAGGGGGCACCAAACTTGGGACACCGATCATTAGCCTCATGAACAGAGGGACCTGTACAGGCTGGAAAGATCCGGCAACACAAACCTGTCAATACTCAACAAAGGCAAATGCAAACCTGCATTTGGGAAGCAGCAGCCCCTTGCGGCAGCACAGGTTGGGGAATGACTAGCTGAGGAACAGTTTCACTGGAACGCGCCCGGGAGACAGCCAGCTAAACACGAGCCACCCCTGGAGGCGAAGGGGGCCAGCAGCATCCGGGGCTGGACCAGGACAGCACCATCAATAAAACAAGGTGAGTACGACAAAACGTTTTTCACCGTGAGGACACAGTGGATACAGCCCTGAGCAACCCGGCCTGACCTCCGGCTGGCCCTGGTGCCGAAGCGGGATGGACTGACGGCCTCCGGCGCTCTGCTCCAAGCCCGCTTAGCCCGCGGCCCTGCTGGGGCAGAGCTGCCTGCGAGGACAGGACGGGCCCGCCGCATCCCGCACACGAGGGCCACCACCTCCCCCGATCAGCGCCGGCCGCCGAGCGCAACAGCGGAAAGCACTGACAGCACCGCGAGCTCCGGCACCGCCAGCTCCGGCACCCCC
>VZRO01007034.1:1550737-1759051 GCA_013397915.1 Daphoenositta chrysoptera | reverse complement strand
GCCCCTGCGGCTCTCCCCGCTGAGGAGAGGGCCCCAGGCGTGCCCCGGGCCCCCGAGCGGTGCTCACGCGGCTTCCCCTCCCCGCAGGTGCCGTGACCATGCTGGGAGCGGACGAGTTCATCAGCTCCCCGCCCAGGAAGACGGTGCGGTTCGGGGGGACCCTGACGGAGATTCTGCTCAAGTACGAAAAGGTGACTGCGGCTTCTCGGGGGCCTGCGCTGCGTCCGGGCTGCTGGCTCCTGGGGTCATTCCGTGAGAATTCTCGTTTCGCCTTACGCAAGACCGCGTCTGAAGGCTTAGGGAAAAAAACTGAAGGCGGCTGAGCTTTGTAGGCTTGTGCCAGGCGGTATTGCTGTGCGAGTGAAAAGATTTCCCCCGTGAGTCAACCTGAGTGGCTGGGTGGATATGAAGCGTGGCTTATGCCGAAGTGTGCACAGGGATCCAGCTGTGTCTGCAGGGAGAGCAGCTGAAAATGAGCCAGCAGCCTCGGTTGTCTTCTGGGACTGCACCCTGTTACTGCTGCTTCAGCCTTCCTCAGCTGCCTCTCTTGTGTTCTTGATGTACCTGTTCAGCAGCAGTTGGTTGTTCGGATACATTGATGAAACCGGTGTTTTTTACTGAAGAAAAAAAAAAGAGAAAGTAATTTGTTTATCTTTGTTTCCCCTCCTAGGGTGATACCACGGATTTTGAGTTGTTAAAGCATCAGCTGTCAGATCCAGACATAAAGGTAAGACTTTGATAGTCAGGGATCTGATGATTTAAACTTTGTCTGAGTGTAATGACCAGACAAGTCATTCTGGTGCTTACACAAATCCTTTGCTTTAAATACAATTAAAATTTAAATTGTATTTAACAGCTTTTTTCTTTGCAGAAACCATCAGAATTAAAACTAACTAGAAAAGAATTGTTTATACGCATACATATATGCAGGATCTTCATAGATGGTGTCGCATGCTTACTGACTCTGCTGTACCCTTTGAGTCTGTCTTTGTTCCAGATTACATCTTTTTAGGTCACTGATGCTTGGTTATAGAGACACTTCTGTAGATCAAACTGTGGTTTCTGACTTTCATAGCCTTTAAGTTGCATCGAATTTTACCTTCTGTTCTCACTAAATCTTGTTTCATTAGGCAGTAACATACATATGCATTTAGTAGTTATACCCAGAAGTATTGTTTCACAGCTCTTCTGTATAGCTACAAGTACCCACAACATTTGCTGTTTCAAGACTTGAATGTCCCTTCTGCTTAAACTAGAGCACAAGAGAAAAGAAAATTAAGATGGAATGCCGTTTTTTTAAAGTTCATTTATGTTCTGTATGAGTGAGGTTTCATATCTTGCTCAGTCTGACTGAAGCCTTCCAGGCAGGCTGTTCATTTAGGAGTTGGCATGAATGTATTCTGCATTCAAGAACTTTCATTGGTGAAGACACAAACTTAAAGAAATTCCTTGCATGTTAGTGTGAAAACAATTTGTATTTACAGTCTTAATCTTTGACTTGTAAGGATTTTGTTATTTTCTGCTAATAGGTAATACTGTTTATTGGAATAATTATGTATTTTTTCTGCTTATTTTAAGGATGCCCAGATCATTAATTGGCTGCATGAATTTCGAACTTCTGTTGCATATTTGACCAAAGAGCTTGAACAACTGGTCAACATTTTGCTGGTAAATATCTGTTTGCTACATGGGAAGATTAAAAGTTCATTACTCAAAACACCCTTCTTTGACATCTTGATCTTTGCATACTTCTAGAAGCTGCCATGGTTGAGAAGGAGTCGAGAGGTAGTGGAAGAATATCTGGGCTTTCTTGGCAACCTGGTGTCAGCACAAACTGTCCATCTCAGGCCATGCCTCCGGATGATCGTGTCACACTTTGTCCCCCGTAAGTTACTTCTCTCCTAATCTTCTTTGTTTGCTTATCAAAATCCCTGGATAGGTAAATTCTGTATAAGTACAATCCATGACACAATTAATTATTGGGTTATTGAATTTTTGCATGTTGATTGTGATACAGATGGTTTTCTGTAACTAGAATTTAGAAGACATATTCTAGTTGCTTGTGCAGATCCTGTTCTAAAGATGTCTTGGGAATGGATGAACTGTGTAATATTTTTACTACTAAAAAACCAAAAGTTGAAGTGAGGATCATGTCAGATGTTCTCAAGAACCTCCTGGTTCTGTAAATAAAAGTCTTTAAGGAAGTGTTGTGGCTAATTTTGATGCTTTAGTCCTGGTGGAGACTGTTGTCCAGTGTATTTGCTATTGAATTTGTTACCTACAAGATTAATACAATTTTGATACAATAATCTCACTTTTTGTTAGCTCGAATAACCATCAGAGAAGATGATGTGGATATTTCAGACTCTGATGATGATGATGAAAGTGAGTATAAAGAATATATATATATGCTACTGTAGTGCCTTTTCTAAAAAAAGTATACAGTTCATGTTGCTCCTTTTTTTACAAAATTGAGCCATGTTCAAGTAAAACATCAAGAAACATCCTAAATTCCCAAGTCAAAGACTCTCTTGTACACAAATCAGTGGTGTGCTGACCCACTCCTCATTACTTTCAGAATATTCCTGTGAGTGCAGTATTTGTAGGAATAAAATGCATAGGAAAACATTCCTAGTCCTAGATTGTTTCAAAGCCACAGAAAAGTTAGGAGTTATTTGGTTTCCATTTTATTTACCTCAATGTGCACCCCCCCCCAAAATAACATTTTGACAAATGCAGTTTCCTTGGGAATCTTTCAATTGTGTAGTTGATACAAACTGTTTTTACTGGTTCCTGATTTAGTTTTCTGTAACCAAGTGCATAAGAATACTTTTTTCTTTCTCTAGATATTTCTGAAAACTTCGATACATGCCACAGAGCATTGCAAACTGTTGCAAGATATGTTCCTTCGTAAGTATAGAACCCTTTGGGTTTGTGTGTTCTTTCCTTGCAGATTTAAAGCTTGTGAACTGATGGGTTTTTTCCTCTCTTAATTGAAAGTATAGTACTTCATTTCATTGCATGATTTTTCCCAGTATTCACTAACTGGTGGAATGCTGTATATAAACATTATGAAATTTCTGTCAGGCATCAGCGGCTGAAAATCCTGTTAAGAGAAATGGAAAGTAGGAAGAGTAGTGTTGATAGTGGCTTCTATATTCTTCTGTATTCTATAGTGATATTTGAAATGGCTTCTAACAAGTGCATTGTTAAAGTTTGCCACTTACCATCTGTCCAGTGATCCTTGCCAAACCACATTTTATACAATTGCTTACCTTAAAATAAAGTTACTGTGAAATAAGCTTATTCCAGTATGTCTTTAGAGTGCTGGAGTTCAATATTTGCAAACCTATAACTTTTAGGTCTGATTTTTTTAAAATTAATTATAGGACACCACAGTTTCTCATGCCGATACTTGTGGAATTCTTCCCTTTCATTAATAAATCAGAAAGAACTCTGGTAAGAGCTGTGACTGTTTTTGTTGATTTGTTCATCTTTTTTTCTAAATATATAAATGTTGTATATAGTACTGTAACTGATTTGATGGCAGTCAATGGAGATTTTGTGGAGAGTATTGTTATATATATAATAAATGTGTATAGGATTGTGTCTGTTTAGTGTAAGGCTGTCCAAGCATTCTGAATTCCTTGTGCATAAGCGTTGTGCTCATCTTTAATGACATCACTGCCTGTCTTTTCCACAGGATTGCTTTCTTAATCAGTGCACACCATGGACCTCTTTGGTGAGGAGTCTCAGGGTTGTGTAGTAAGGAGACCTATCTCATTTCTTATCAAACCTGGGAAGTCTTTATCAGAGGAACAGGGGATTTGATAAGCAAACGAGACAGTGGGCATTACAGGCAAAATGCAAATCACCAGTAGTGTAAAGTCCTAAGTTGTTTTATTACAACTTTGGTGTAGTGCTCGTGTGCTGAAAAACAAGCTGGAAACTTTTGACAGGTTATGACTCTTGTTTGATCTTTATAGTTACTTGTTCCAACTTGATATGTTGGGACTTTAAGTTACAGAATAGCAAAGCCTTGCTCCTCCAGCTAAATTCAGTTGAAGCTGTGTTTTGAGCTCATCAAGTGCTGGAAAATCCCCAAAGTTCTTTATATATCTTGCAATTTTTTTTAAAATTTATGTTTTTGTTGTTGTTGTCTTAATCCAAATAACTTTAAGCACCAGCTCCCTGTCTGTAAAATTGGGGGATAATAGCTCTTACATGTTGTCAGGAGATTTATTTACTTACTTAGCAGCTTGGTGTGAAGAAATGAAGATGTGAAGAAATGTGTAGCTGTTTTCAAGGCAAAGCTTAAATGAAGTGTAATAAAATACGGTCCATGCATTGTTAAATATTTCCAATTTAATCTTCTCATTAAACTACCTCTATCCATTTTATGTATTGACTAAACCTGTGGAAAAATGAGCAAGATGGTCTGTGGAAAAATCATATATGCTCATGTAATTAAAAGTTGTGTTATAGTGCATATTCACGAATAAACTATGGTGTACTTAAATGTGGCACTTTACCTGATTATATGCACTGATTTGACAGTTTCGCTTTGTGAGAATTGCAACGTTTTCTTTTACACATGGGTGGGCCCATGCATGCTTACAAAACTTGTCTGTTAAACTGCTTGATTTATAATCACAGTGACTGAAGAGGCATAGGTGTGCAATTTAGCATTCCTGCTGGTATATTATAATAATCTGAAATAAAGATGCATTTGGTCTCATTTCAAGCAGTTCTACTACAGCTGGTTCTACATACAGTGAGGCATATGCTTCATTTTCCTAAAGAAAGTTTGGACATAAGCGCCTGTGAGAATGAATACCTTTCTTATAGAATCTTTACACTCTATCTAGAGGTAGTGGGGAAAATTTGCATGGAAATAGAAGATTAGGTAGTTAATGGTGGCACAGCTTAACTACTGAACGTTAATGTTTAGTTTATACATTAACTTATTCTTGATGTAGCACAGTCTGTTTAAACCTATTTCTGGGTCTTTAGATAAGAAATTAAGAAACTTGTTTTCTAGAAATCCTTTGCAGAAATTTGACTTTCTGTTAATATTATTATAGATATTAATTAATTTTGTGTTATAGGAATGTTATGTCCATAACCTGCTGCGAGTTACAGTGTACCTTCCAACTCTGAGGCTTCAAATTCTGGAGCTTATTATTGAAAAGCTGCTGAAGTTGGATGTAAGTTTATTCTGTGTTATCTTTTATGGAAGGTTGGTGTTAAAATACACAGAGTAGGAAATGAAATACACTTCAGTTTAGGCTCGACAAAAAAATATGCTTGTGACCATGAGTATAAACCCAGCCAAATTTACACTCCATTCCCAGAATAAAGATGTTCCCATGCCTGAGGGTAACTGTATGGTGTGTACTGTTACACCCTGCCTGGAATCTCTGCCAGAATCCAAATAACTTTTGTTTTGTGGTGATCAGTGCTAATATGCAGAGAATGTGCTTCCCTTTGTGTGGTTGATTGGTCATGTCATCTCTTTGAAGTAAAAGGATTTACAGTGCTAAAAAAGGCAGGAGGTTTAGCCCTGTAAATCACCACAGCTTTTTGCCTCACTGTGTAACAGTCTGGGGAGAGCTTATGTTGGGGAGGTAAAGTTCCAGAAAGTTTGGAGTGTGCATTCGTGAATGGCACATCATTCCCTTTTAAAATGTTTATTTAGTCCAGGACAAAATCCTGTTGAGAACTTACTCATGTTGTCATGTCTTTTATATAAATAATAAAAACCTGATTTCATATAATTGTCATGGTTTTATAGAAATTAATTTCTTGTTTGCAATTGTAGGTTAGCACTCCACAGCAAGATATTGAAGATGCTGAAGAAACTGCTAATAACTGTGCTAGCGAGGAAAAATCTACAGAGGAGGGACTTTTTGATATGGTTGGCTATCTTGTTCTATTAAAATTTTTTTAGTAAAATTTTCACATCTGAGGTGGCTATGAACTAAACGTAGGAATTCATTATTGCTTTGTTGTTACTGCACTGCACACAGCTCTTGAAACCTGAACAGCTGACAAATGATAAATGTGTTCTCAGGTATTGACTTTATTCATGTAAATACCCAGTGTACATCCAGCCAATCAATTTCATTATGTAAAAACACAAGCAGCTGTGCCATAAAGCTAGTGAAAGAATTCATGGTACTTGGCTTAGTGTGCAAAAATTTGCTTATGCTGTATAACAGGATACTGCTTTGCTTAAAAAAAAAAAATGAAACCAGCATATTGGATAAATTTAGGATAAATTTATGGAAGGATAAATTTAGTTTCACTCTTCCTATAATTACTGTCTCCATGATTTGTATGTGCCATTTTATCTACCAGGAGGAAGATGAAGACAGAAAAGGAAACAAAGTTGTGTCTCCCAATGTTGAGAGGATGGCCCATCCACTTGCAGAGCGCCTGGACATCCTGATGACCATCCTGTTTTCCTATATTAAAGATGTTTGCCACGTGGATGGTGAGAACACTTGCTCTATAACCAAATTTGTTGTTTTTCTAACAAGTAAGAAACACATGAGAGGAGTTCTTGCTTCCTGTGCAGCAAGCTAGAGCAGACTCTGCCATTAGCAGGCTGGGAGAGGTACAGTTAGGACTTCAAAGGCTTAGTCTTCACTTGGAAACATTCTGATTCCATTAATGTGATACTGGATCCTAACTGTAGTAGGGTATAAATGTTTTTATCATTTGCTCTACTTGAATGTTAGAGTTAAGGATCCTTTCAACATCACAAGGACTAGATGCAGATCAAAACAACCAGGCACATCAATCAATTGGCTTTGTTACAGGGAAAAAAATATCTTTCTCTGTTATGTATTAAGGGTTTGAATTCCTTAGATTTATATATTTCAAACAATATTTAGAAACCATTATGCTGTATCTTCTCCATGCAAATCAGGTGATTTATTTCTTAGTGTTTTTTTTCTTGCTCTTTTGAGTGAACACATTATTGCAAAGTTTGCATGTCTAACGGCTTTATATGTGTGCACAGTCACACAGAGAGATCCTTCATTTACACCACCTTAAAAAGCAGTAGAACTGAACACCTGGATTTTTAGATGTCAGATCAGCTGAGAAGTCAGGTTGACAGTTTTTGTTCACATATTTCTTACTGGTGTAGGAAGATATAAAATACCACTTCTGCAGCAAAAGGGAGGGAAAAACCCCTGAAATGGCTCATTTTGTTCTGTTTTTTGTTGTGTAGGCAAGCTCGACATCAGCAACACAAAGGATTTGTATCGGGATCTGGTTTCTGTTTTTGACAAGCTCATTTTACCAACCCATGCTTCGTGTCACGTACAGTATTTCATGTTTTACATCTGTAGCTTTAAATTGGTGAGTAAAAACTGGTTTTAAAATGCAGCGTCCTTTGTCATTTCTGCATCTTTGTTTTGGTTTTTTTTACAAATAGTTGTTTTCTGCTGTAATTCTACTCTGAAGATAGGAAGTATGTCAGGATTCATTAGCATCTTTGCTTTCTTTTCCTTCTCTGTTTTTCCTTTCTTTTTCTTTCTGATTGCTTTTCCCATGGTGTTCATAAACCACTTACAGACGGATTCTTAGCAAGTGTGAAGGAACTAACTTGGTTAAAACTGATCTCTTTTACAAGAATCAGTTGGACTCTTGCACCCAGGACATGGGATGCAAGTTTCTTCAGCATCCCAAAACTATCTCAAAGATGCTGTCTGTTAGCTCTTTGATTTGAAAATCATGTCTGCTGTTTCTTGTTCCCCCACCCCTCCATTTTCCCATCTCTCTCAACAAACTGTTCTTTCTTTTACAACTAACTATAGAAAAAGAGAAATGAGTGCTCTTCCATCATGTGTAGGAATAGTTATTTCCTGCAGTTATAGGTAGATTTTTTAAATGGTTTGGTTATGGAAATTATGGGAATTGAGTGTTAGGAATCTATCACTTGTACAGTGTCATCAGTATAACAACTCACAATTTCTATGTATCTTTTTTTTCAGGGGTTGGCTGAAGCATTTTTAGACCATCTTTGGAAGAAACTACAGGATCCAAACAATCCTTCAGTAATCAGGCAGACTGCTGGGAGTTATATTGGCAGCTTCTTGGCAAGAGCTAAATTTATTCCTGTTGTGTAAGTTGTTTTCATACATGAGCAGAACCAAACAATTCCTGCCACTGTGGAGCTTAAGTACAGAATTGGTCTTCTGTTCCCACTGCTTTGCCAGTAAGCCTGAATCAAGAGTCTTGTTTGTCCTTTCAGCAATACTGGTTCAGTATTGTCTGGAGGTTTCCAGGAGAGTTTTGCATGTATGGGATGCAAACTGATGATTTCTGAGGTTCATGACTTGTTTAAGGCTTCACTTACCAAGAAGTGCTGAGCCATGGGTAGGTTGTGCTGACTTCAGGCAGGCATGGATTCCCCATGTATCTGATGTTCAGAACCAGATATTTTTAGTACCCAATGTTAGACATTTTATGCAGGCTCTGGGACAGGGAAATAATTTTTTCTAGTGTTTTGATACAGAAGAGTTAAAATGTTTTCTTTTTTATGTACACATTCTATATTTTTATGCTGTTCAGGGTGGGTGTGGTTACTTAAACGTTGGAGTTAGTTGGATATTGGAATTACCTGGAGGACATGGGAGGCATCTCTCTCTACTACCTGTAGCCAAGGATTTTAATTATTTACTGTGTGTTCATGGATTCATCTCTTCTGGCATCCTGTGCTTTCACTGATTGAGGTTTTCAGTGCTGATTGATTCATTTGATGCTGAGATAAAGGAGAAGGCTCATAACAGAATAATTTTTTTACAAAGATATTTTCTTACTGATGTTTTTATAACCACTGACATTCTTGAGTATTTGATTAACATAGTTTCTGCACCATTCCAGGTGTTATTTTGACACTTCTTTTTTTCTCCCTGCACTACAGTACTGTAAAAGCATGCCTGGATCTTCTGGTGAACTGGTTGCATAAGTACATTGATAATCAGGATACAGGAGCTAATGCCTACTGTGATGTAGCTCTCCATGGGCCATTCTATTCTACGTGTCAGGCAGTGTTCTATACACTTATTTTCCGTCATAAACAACTTTTGGATGGAAATTTAAGGAAAGGTGAGTATATTAGGTTTGAAAGGATTCATTAGAAGTTTTACTGTTGCTATGTTTTGTAGTGGTCAATTCAGTCAAGTATCTGATGGCAAGTTTGTGTTGTTGTGCTGTAAATAACATAAAGTGGCTTGTACACATGTTGGGGCCAGACCTCCACTGTGAGAGTGCCCTAGGATGTGCTTCTGTGGTGGTGTGCAGAGTGCAGGCTTGTCACACTGGAAATGCTTAAAAATTAAGTTCAGTTTAAATGATACCTAACCTATATTCGCCAATTGTTCTTATTTTGAAGGTCTGTCATATCTGCAGAGTTTAAATTTTGAGCGCATTGTCATGTGTCAGCTAAACCCCCTGAAGATTTGTATCCCTTCCGTTGTCAACTTGTTTGCTGCCATTACCAGGTACCTACTCATTTACTTCAGTTTCAGCTTGGTACAGATTTTGTGTGTATCTAAAACCAGCACAGGGTTTTGTTAGGCACAGTATTGAATATTATCTGAGGCATAACACTGCCCATATTCCAGGTGTGATAAGTTTATTCCTAGTTCAGTTTCAATGAGATCCTGCAGTACTGCGAAATGGATGGCTTTGTGTTGGAGCCAGTGTGGCTGTACTTGGAATAAAGGTTATAGGAGCTTAGAGGAAGAGAACAGACTCCTTACCTTGTGACTATCTTGCAAACTCCTAATATCAGCTGGAAAATGGAAGAGAGAAGTGATGTTTGTTAAAAAATAACTCTGTGTTTTCATACCATCCATATGAAATCTTTGCTTTGGGTGTGCTTGAAGTGCTTATCTTTTCTCTATTCCCTTTTTCAAAGGAAATACCAGTTGGTGTTCTGCTACACGATTATTGAGAGGAACAACAGGCAGTTCATCCCCGTTGTGCGGAGCGGCACAGGGGGGGACCTCGTGCAGACCTGCACCAACCCCCTCGACAGCTTCTTCCCCTTTGACCCCTACCTGCTCAAAAGGTAGAACTGAAAGCAACTCCTCTGTGCCTTCCAGAAAATAATGAATACAACCTGTAGGAAACTGTCAGTGTTTCTGCTGTTCACTTTCCTCCCTGATCCTTAGTACCTTTCGTGTTCTACATTTTAGCCAGACTGGCAAAGGTTTAAATTAAAATGTACCCCTACTGCATATACAATAACTCATTCTGTGCTCTTGTTTCCTCTCTCAGATCAAAGAAGACCATTGATCCTATGTATCAGTTCTGGGAAGAGCTGAGTGCTGAAGATCTTGAGAATCTGAAGAAACCCATTAAAAAGGTAATCTTCCCTGATCCAAACACAGTTCAGCTATCAGCTGCTTTTATTGCAGAATATTTTTTTAAGTAGATAAGGATACACTGTACATTTAGGGGAAACTGTGACTGACATTTGGAAGCTTTAGGAATTGATCCATTCTTGCCCTGAGAGCACTTTTCCCTCTTCTGCAGCACAGGAGCCATGTGAAAGCTTTATGAATGTGCTCAGAAAATGGACATGATGACGTCATTGGGAAATCCACCCTGCAGATGTGATTCAGTTCCCGTTTTTCATAATCAGAGTACATCTAATTCTTTTACCATTCCAGCTGGTCGTGACAATCATAGTGTAAATCCAGGTCTCTATTAAGATTTGACATTACCTTCCTGCTCTCACTAATCCTTTTAAATTTTTGCAGGGTACTTCTGAGGATGAAGACGATGACTTTTTGAAAGGAGAAACCCCTCAAAATGATGGTGTGGTTGAAATTGCTCCAAATTCTTACGAGTCCAACACACGGAGCCCTGTGAGCAGCATTGGCTCCCCTGCAGACTGTTACGTGCCCTACCCACTGTGACATGGACAGCCAGAAGGGAAAAGGTTGAAAATTGTGTGCAATGTTCTGCTCTGGAAAGAGACTTGAGCTCAACTTTCCAAACTGGCAAATGTTGAAGTAACTACATTTAAGAAAAATTACTGTTTCTTCGTCACCAGATTTCTATAGATATGTTATAGTAAAGTCATATGTTGCTAGAAAAGCTTAGAGAATAAATAGGGTGATATTTTACAAATTTCACATTGAAATGGTTTTTATGACTTAAAAGGATTTTTTTTAATAGTTTTTTCTGACTCTTCAAAACTTTGTTTACTAATGTTTCTCTACAAGGTTTTATGTATTGGGGTGAAATTCTGGTGTTTCTTCCTGCAGATTTGTGTGGGGGCCAGAATTCCACTGTCAGTGTTCTGACTCTGATGACTCTTGAGTTGGTTTCAGAGTAATGGTGTATTCTGTCAATAGGCAGGGCATGGATCCAGTCTGACAGTGGTTCTTCTACACACACCTCTTCAGCTTTTCCTGTCTGCAGAACCATCCTTGGTGAAGCCACTTGCTAGTGGGAAGTGAACTCAGACAGAAAGCATTATCCTTCCTTAAATCTGTAGCTGCTACACAGCTTTCCCAGCTATGAAAGTTCAGACATGTAAAAGTGATGGCTGTTGGAGGTATTGAAAATGAGGGAGTAGTTGAATGTATTATTTGTAGATAGTTTTCTTTGGGGTGCTTGTGAAGCACTCTGAGACAGGTATTTATTTGCAGGATTTGAAGTTTATATGTGAATGCTGAAAACAGAAAAAAAAAAATTCTTCCCTTGTGGAAAGGAAGTGATGGTGTCAGTGGTGTCCTTGTGTTGTCCATGTGTCTGTCAGTCAGTGTAGAGTTTCTCTACAGAGGTTTCTTGTCTTCTTTTCATGGTTGCTGTATTAGATTTGAGTAAGAATATAATGTTATTTGTGTAACATTTAGTTGAAAATTTTATGCATTTGGGACTAAACTCTAATTGCCCTTCTTTAGAATCTGAACTTGGAGGCTTTCAAGACAACATTTTTATTTGGAGCCCATAAAGTTTGATGCAAACAGTGCAATTCTTAACATCCTTGAGAAAACCACATCTCTGTATGTAACTGAGGTGCCCTCTGTGTAGCCTGACTTCTCAGAGTTGGGGTGTTCGTTCTGACAGACTGCAGAAATGAGTTTTGGGGATGATACTGCAAAGTGCATCCGCGATCTGTTCATCATTGTATAAACTGAGAGGTTTTGGTTTTAATTGTAGTCCTCTTTATTGTCAGTCCTGAGTAACAATAAACAATAGATTTCCATCTCAAATAATTGTATTTTCTCATGGCATGGAAGAACCCTCAGATCAACAGCAAGGAAAACATCTTTTGAAAGATGCCTTTCAGACACTACTTCCAAAATGCAGCTGTGTAAAACTTTCCCAGTTGTAACTAGAGGTATGTGATTCAGGAGCTTCCACGTATCATTAAAAGCAAAAAAAAAAAAAATCCAACCCATAAATGTAATGTGCAGACATTGAACTTTAAACAGTTTTACCTTGTTCTGGAACCTGTGCTGTGACAGCTCTGGTTTGCTCTGTAATTGCAGGCAGGTGTGCTGGCAGGTGCTGGTGTTTTGCTAAAGAGGCTTTGTAAATACCAAGAGCTGTGAGAGGAATGCTCATCCCGAGGGGCAATTTTGGCTCACCTGAGAAATGCAATGTATCTTTTGAAGAAAGCATTTATTCTGCTATAGAATCATAAAGTCATAGAATGGCTGGGTTGGTGTCTAAGGTTACAGTGTAAGGTGTAACCAAAAGTATGTGTTCTACCACCATCTTCACAAGCTGTTAAAACCAAGTGGGGCAGTGTTTTTTCTCCTCCATGACACATTCCTGATAACTCCCTCCGGGAGAGATCTTCTGTTAATGAGCCATCTAACCTCACTGCATGACTCCTAAAATTACATCATCCCACTGTGAGATGGGATGTTCCACCCAGGGGGAGGAACCAAGCATTCCTGCCTGGATATAATCTGAGGTTTGGAACACCAGAGCTGGCCTTTACCTNCTCTACTGGTTTGCTTTCAAACTAGCACAAAAGCTTAGAGAATAAATAGGGTAATATTTTACAAATTTCATGTTGAAATTGTTTTTATGACTTAAAAGGATTTTTTTAATAGTTTTTCCTGACTCTTCAAAACTTTGTTTACTAATGTTTCTCTACAAGGTTTTCTATACATCAGGGGTGAAATTCTGGTGTTTCTTCCTGCGGATTTGTGGGGGGGCCAGAATTCCACTGTCGGTGTTCTGACACTGATGACTCTTCTTGAGTTGGTTTCAAAGTAATGGTGTATTCTGTCAATAGGCAGGGCATGAATCCAGTCTGACAGTGGTTCTTCTACACACATCTCTTCAGCTTTTTCTGTCCCAAGATTTAAAAATCTCATTTGAAACTTGTGTTTGGACTAGGGCTATAAATACTGCATGAATTTGTTTTCTGCTCTAAGTATATTTAGAAGTGCACACATTTATCTGTGTTCCTACATCCCAGTCTTATTAATGAGCACACCATAATTGTTGGTTGTGTTGCCTTTTGTTTCTGTGGATGTTTTTGAAAGATATTTTAAAGTCTTTGTTGGAGTTTGCATGTGCTTCAAAAATTAAATTTAGTCTGATTTTATTACCCTTTTTATTTAATTTATCTTAACTGTTGCTTTCAAGCTGTGAACCAGCTGTTGACTTTGAAAAAACATTGTTCAATTTGAAAGGAGCATTTTAAAGCTTAATGTAATGGCTGTAAGTAATCACCACAGCAATTATATTCCCTGGTGTTGTGCGTCACTATAACAATATCGGAGGCTGTGAGAAAATGCAGGAAAGAAACCCATCAGGTTCAGATGTCTCAGTTTTGCCTGCAATGCCCAGCATCTCTGTTCTGTGTATCTTGGTGTCCCTGCTTGAATTGTGGCAGCAAATCGCACTCTGTTGTGGCTCTGTGTTTGCCCAGCAGGAGTCAGGAGCTCTTGGCCTCTGCTCTCCTTGGACTGGAGAAGGGTTTTGCTTTTTCCCGTGTGGGTGGGTGGTAGCCATGCTGCTCTTCTGCCTCTTCCTGACTTGTTCCAAGATATTGTGTGGAACTCTGGGGTTGATTTTTCTTGAGCAGCTGTGTACCCGTGTTGCCTGATGGCCATGACAGCAAAGCTCCTCACGAAGCAGACAGAGAGTCTGGCCAGGATGGGAGATCTTGGTGTCCTGTAAGGTCAGGCCATTGTGCTCTGGAAAGAGCAGTGACTTGCCATGCTAAGGAGAATTAATAGAAATGGGTGTATTTTCATGCACATTCTGAGAAGGAACATCCTCCACTTATTTGTGAGCAACTCTCCACTTTAGGCAGACTGGAGCTCTTGGGGAGGAGAATTTTCTGGATCACTGCAGTGAGGATAAGGGGAGAAGCATGCACTCTGCATCCCTTCATGTTGTAATAGTCCATGAAAATGCTGTGCAGCTTCCTCTGCCCTGGAGATTCTCTCCATAATGATTTTTAAAGGAGTGTAATACACATCCCTTTGGAAATGGACTGTATTTCCCAACGAGTCACCCAGCCATGCTTTACACACAGCTTGTGTTTGAGAACTGTGGACAACACTCCTGCTCCAAAAAGGTGGTGCAGGGCTTCTGCTTTTCACAGAACCCCAGAATGGCTGTGCTTGGAAGGGGCCTCTGCAGATTGTCCAGTCCAACCCACTGCTAAAGCAGGTCCACCTAGAGCAGGTGTTTTACCAGTGGGTGTTACAGAGCAGGTTCAAGTCACCTGCCAAGCTACCATCAGCTCCCATTAACAGCTCTGTGAAGTAACAGTGCAGCTGGGGAAGACCCAGTAGGAAGCTTAGATCCAGCAATGTACTCAACCTTCCCCAAATTTAATTTGTAGCAAGATCCTTCAGAATAGGTATCTAATGGCAGCAAGATCTGAGCTGATGCAGTAAAGTGCCAAAAACAAGAAGGGGAAGTGTGCAGGAAGATGGGGACATTGTGAGCTTGGGATGATGAATGGGAGACCAGGCTTACTACTGAGGCAGAATTTCAGATGTTTGGTTGCCATGGCTGTTAACAAAGAATGGAATATGCACTTGGAAGTGGGTTTTGTGACAGCACTTGTAGTGGATGGTGATTGGGGTGATACGATTGGGGTGATCCTCTGCCTTGGCATGGGAACAGCCAGCTGGAACATACATTACTGTAAAATGAAAAAGTGAGATTCTCACAAGGACAAAGGCACAACTGCCTGTGTGTGCAGTGTGCATTTGTGGCACATCCCCAGCAAAAGGAGTTTCAGTGTAGTTTCCCCTTCCTCCACCTGTGTGTAGTGCAGAGGAAAGCAAAAGCTGCAGATCCAGGCATGCCCCTTCTGGACACACGTAGTGCTGGACACATGTAGTAGAAGATGGGCTGGTGACCACAAAGGTCACAAAGGGACAGAGACAGAATCCTCATTGTGACAAAGCCAATATGACATGTGAATTACTACCCTGTACATGTGTATGTATGTATAAATCAGACACTCAAAGGAAGTTTAACTGCTGGATGGAGACAGACACGGAACAGTGCGTTCAGGAAAGTTAAAAGCTTAGCCAGCATAGCAAGGTATTTCTTAATGTAGCAGAATGAAATTCCTTTGGGTGCAGCAAATGAGACACATAAAGTGTAATGCCCTGTGAAATCACAAAGAGCCACTTTCAACAGATGGAAAAAGCAACTTTAATACAAAAGCAAAAATTGATAGACTCTGCCTTTGATAATCCAAGTACCAGCTTACACTTTAACAGTATCCATTACTGGCTGTGAAGTGTATTTTGGTTGTTAAATGCACTTGCTAGTTTGTCACTATATAGAATTTAAAATTATGAATCCTATGTTCTGCTGTTTTCCTCGTTATGAGAAGCTAAACAAACTCAGTGACAAATGGCTGCCAAGTCACACATTGCTTCGCTCTCCTGTCTGCTGCACCCGTGTGGCTGTTGGCAGTGTGGAGCTGAACCCCTGGGCTTGTTTTAGGAGTCCCTGTGGTAGGGATGTCAGGAGACATAAGGGACACACGTGAGGAGCCCATTGCCAGGGCAGAGCTTTAGGCTGGCACCCTGGAACCAGGGAGCTTTCCTGGGCCCTCAGAGGAGCAACATCCTCATCTAAGTGGGGTGTGAGTGCTCACCTTTCCTTACCACCTCTGACTGTCTTGCTATGTCCACAGAGGAGTGGGGCACCTCTCCCAGCTGGCCTGGGCTGTGAGTGACTGACCTGAGGTAATCCAGTGCAGAGAACTAGGAAGTGATGAGGAGAAGGAAGAATAATCCTAATTTTGTGTGGACAGTAAAAGTACACAGGTGATTGTTAAGTAATGAGTGAGACCTGGGATAGTAATAAATACTTACATGGAAAAGCTGGCATTGCACTGAGTCATAAGAGTAAATAACATGTTAGAAGTTCTTAGAGAAGCAACAAAACACATAACAGGATTATCTCCTTACCTAAATTCCCAGTGTTGTGCACCTTGAATACTCTATGCAGTGCTGTTCCCCCATTTCAGAAAGCAAAGAATTGAACTAGAAAATGTTAGACGAGACAGACAAAGATAATAAGAGTCTGGGATGGCTTCTTTATGAGGAGAGCTTTGCCTTGGAAAAGAGACAATTAAATGGAATATATGTGTATAAAATCATGTGGAATAGGAAGAATGAGGAAGAAATAATTGTTCACTGCCTCTGTGGATGAAGGGGCTGGAGGTGGAGGGAAGGACATGAAAATACATGTGTCAAACTCAAAGCAAAAAATCAAAAGGGAGGTGCTTTTACACACTACACATACTGGAGCTGTGGAACTCTGTAACAGGATGTTGTAGGTGCTAAAAGTTTCAAAAAATTAAAGCAAAAATTGTGGAATTGAAATCCATCTGTGAATATTAAACACCAAAGCCCCACCACATTCTGTCTTAGGAGTTTTTCAAACTGTGTGTGCATCATTGGAGATTGGGAAATGCTGCTATGTGCTTTTCTCTTTCTTACCTTCTTCTCTAGACATTCTTCTTCTGTCTGTCACCAGAAGCAGGATATTGAGCTGAATGGACTTTAGATTTGAAGCCATGTGCCTACTCTTACATGTCTGTGTTATCCTCACCTTTAGACATTCCAGGGAAGAAGCTACATATGATGCAGATTTACACTTAGGGCCTGTATTTTTTACTGTTGCTTTATTTACCTCTAAAATTTTCCACTGGCTCATCAGAGATAACTGCAGCCCGAAGCTGTGGTGTGTTTAATTCTCACAGTGAAAGTTGTATTGCCAGCAGTGGAAGTCAGGTCTAAGGCTGGGAGACGAGTGCTGTGTTGCATGGATGTCACAGATGGGCAGGCAAGGCCCTGATCCAGGGATGTTTTGGGGATTGGTTGGGGTGAAGGAAGAAAGAAAGGGGAAGAAGAGGTTCAGTCAGCATCTAGGACCCATTCAGAGCTCTCTGTGGGATGGTCAGTTGAGGCCCTGGGAATGTTTATGCAGACTCCTGTGCAGTGGACGGTGATCGAAGACCACACATCCTTAAATGCCTGTGGAAGGGGCTGGCAGCCTGCCAGCACGGAGAAACCCAGGTGGTCAGGAGGTTGTGGATAGATGGGAATTTGTATCGGGCTAAGCAGACACTCACTCCAGTCTCCACCATTCCCACTGCTTTGCACACTTTGTTGTTCACTGTGTAGCACAGAAGTCCTGTGGGTGAGTTCACCTCTCACTGCATGGCTGTGGTACTGTCAGGATGGAGCCAGCTCCCCAGCTTTTTCTCTGCAGGAATCTTTCCATTTACATGCCACAGTAGTAACTCCTGTGAATTTAATTAATCACAGTTTACATGGTAATAACCATTTTTAATGGGTAAATGCTGTGTATCCCCTGCTGGAGCGGGGGTTCTGCTGGTTCCAACATTTGAATATTACATAATCTACTTCCCATTAAACGATCAAAGTGAGACCAGAGGAAACTAACAGTAGTGGGAATAATTAGCAGCTGCTTTGTGTTTGGGGCATGGACTTACCTTCTCAATGCTCATTCAGAAGCCCATACAGTTAAGGAGAATGCAGGTTTTCTTGGTGCTGCCAAGCAAGTGCCACTGAATATCTGGTTGGTGCTGTGCAGAGGGGCCTGGCTAGGTCTTACTCACAAAGAGCTTTATTCCAGAGAGGTTCTGTGCAAACAAGGCTGCTCAGCCCCTGGTCCCTGCCTGAGTCTAGCCCCTTTCCTTGCTGCATGTCTGCTGAGAGCTGCATGGGAGGGTGCCTGGGAGTGCTGGGTGACAAGACTTTATTCAGTCTCCTCTCCTATCAGGCAGGCTCAGTGCAGGTCCAGGCAGTCACAAATGTATCACTTTCTTGTGAGAGTGAGGAGTGTCATTGTCACCCCGTGCTTCTGACAGAAGAGAAGGTGAAGAGGCTGGAGCAGAGCAGAGTCAGGACTGCGAGTGTGCTGCTGGGAGGGACCAGCCCCACACCCTGCTGCTGGGAGGGACCAGTCCCACACCCTGATGGTACTGGGAGGGACCAGCCCCACACCCTGATGCTGCTGGGAGGGACCAGCCCCACACTCTGCTGCATCCAGGCAGGGCCGGTGGTTCAGGAGCCATCCTGCCAGCACAGCTCTGGCTGATGGGCTCTGCAGAGGTGATGTGCCAGCCTGACTGGCAGCTGCATACATGATCCCAACATGCATAAGGAGAGCTGCTCTGAAGTGAGTGCTGTCTGTCTGGGAAGTGCTTGCTCAGGAGCACACTCTAGTTCCTGCACTCTGATTATCCTAAGCACCACTGCATTTTTCCTGGTTTATGTTTCCTTTTCCTCCTTTGGCTTTGCTACTTTTGCTTTATTTAATTTTGGATTCTCTGCTGCAATTGCTATTTTAATCTCTAATGTTGCCACCTACCTGCCTGCCCCAACCCCTGGCCACCTTTTGGGCCAGTGCTGGTAGCAAGTCAAGGTGCCTCTCAACTGCAAGGCTCCTGCAGAAATAACCCCATAAATAAATAACAGGCAAATTGGATATTGGAAAAGAACTTTAAATAACCTCTGAATTCCCAGGGAACTACATCTTACATCTCTGTTCAGGACAAATGGGTTCAACATAAGTAATGATCCTCTGAAATGAAAAATAAAGAAACATTGTTCATCAGCCTCTGTGGACTGGAATGAGAATAGACTTTGGTGATAAAAGCAAAATGCAAAGATGTCCCTGGGTGGCAGATGAGAGCAAAAGAATTAAACATCATTGGACTATAAACACATAATCTCTGACATGTGCCTCAGCTTGCCTCCAGATAGCTGCTTTGGATATGATTGCTCTAGCTTTTTCCTCTCGTGCCATGGGAAGAAGCTAAAAACCCTTTACTGTGACACCATTCCTGGCAGCCCTTTGTGGCAAATGCCAGACCATGACCTTCCCAGATGGAGTTACACCTTTCAGACATAGCCTTGTGCTGAATTCTAGCTCTTTCATGAACCACAACTAGCTGGAATTCTCTCAATGACTTTCTGATTTTCGCCATACTGATGTAATGCTAAAATCCTCCTTGCTCCCACATCAGGTGATTCATTGATGTTTTTATTTTGATTGCTATCTCCCTGTTGTTTGGTACTCTTCCCTTTTCCCCTTCAGGAGTTTGACTGGACAAGCCCCTTTTGGTTCTGGGAAACATATTCCTGTCAGTGGGTGGGCCAGTTGCTTTATCTCTGGATGTTTTATAACGTTTCTGAGCTATAGGATGCAACAGGACGGTGCCAGTGTTTTGAGTCTGTGACTGCGATGGGACAGTGGAGGTCACTGTGGTGTGGCTGTGGTGGCACTTGCTGTCGAAGGCTCCCCATTCGCGTGCTGTCCCCTGCATCAGGATGTGAAGCAGGGAGAATGGGTTTTGCTACCTTTCATCTCCATCCAGCTGTTTGCTCCACCAGGCGCATGCAGTGGGAGTTGCTGCTGCCACGGATGCAGCACCTGCTCTTTTGTCTCCCTTTGCATCTCCTGAGTGCACGTTTGTTCTCGCTCCTTGAGCTTCAGCTAAAGACAAGCACGTTCAGTGCTGTAGAAAAGGCCCTTCCTTTTGAGAAGCTCTTTAGCTTTGCTAAAAGGAAATTCTTGATGTGCCTGTTTATGCAAAGCAGCCCATCGTTCCCTGTGCAGGCTGCGCTCGGCTCCTGAGGAGGGCAGCATGGGTTAGCTGATGCTCCTCGCCCGGAGCTCTGCTTTACATTCCAGCCATGTCTAAGGCAGAGCTAGTGAAACGTAAAACAGCATTGACGGAATTGGTAGTAAAACCCTCGGCTCTGTGATGAGATGCCTGGGCTGAGCAGAGTGATCCCCACTCCTGTTCCTACAGGAGAATTTACCTCTCGGTAGAGGTTGTGCTGCCTGCAGCAGGCTGACACCAGTGCCTGGTTCTGGGGGACCTGCCCGCGGGCTGGTCCCACACCACTGCCAGGGGAGCACGGACACTGAAGAGCAGGTGGAACCCCAGCACCTCCCTCCTTTAACAGACCGACCCTGCCTGTTGGATGGACTTTGTGACTCCAGCGGTGTGGACAGATTGTTCCTACCTGTTGAGCAGTGATGCTGAACTCAGCCTCGGCTCTGTGGAATGTGCACAACATAACCAAACGAAAACACAGATCCCCTACACCAAGGAACTTGCATGGTGGTAGGGTATGAAGTATGTTTTTCACTAAGAGGAAGACACTGGGAGACCTAAGGAAGGGATTCCTGACTGCCTTATAGGTGATGAACAAACAACTTTTTCCTTGAAGCAGAAACCAGGATGGTTTTAAGCACACAAGAAGCCTGGAAAATCGCGTGGAAATACTTGTGACATACACATTAATACTAGATGAACTAATAAGGATTAATGTTAGCAGGAATAATGCCACTGGATATCACAATGATTAGACTATTATAATAATGAGTTTTCCAGAGAGGATGGTGACAGGTGATTTATATACTATACAGGTATTTCTTCTGTGTATCCACATGATAAGCAACTCTGGCACTTTGCTGCAAGAATTTGGGACTGCTCCTTATTGCTGAAGTTGTCCACTCTTCTAAATAGTAGGCCAAAAATATCCTGGAGAGGAAGGGAGGGAGGGCTGAGCACACAAAAAGGGTGCTGGTGTCTCATTCTTTACATGCTTGGGGAGAGCTGTTGTGAACCTAGTCCTGAGATGTTTTCAGGCCTCTCTGGGAAAAAGGAGGAGAAATCTGTCTGGGGGCATGATGCAGGGACAGTTTTACAAGCACCACTCAGATGCAGTAATGTGGTGAAGGTCTGACTGCTGTTCTATCACATGCTCTACCTTTCTGCTCTGTAGGAATCAGATGCTGTTTTCTGCTCTGGAATTCAGAAGAAATACATCCAGTGGGATATAAACTTCTGTTGCTATAGACAGTTTCACACGGTGTGTGTGTGTGGTCTTTGGCTACAGCGAGCTGTGGTCTAGCAGAGCTGGTAGTCACTGCGTGTGTAATAGAGATTGTGCAGCAAAAAGAGAAACCTCAGACAGTAAGAAAAGGTAGTTGCAATTTCCCATGCATGGCATTTCATCCTTCTTCATTTTGTCTGTGGCTCTGCTGTGCACTGGCTGTAGTTGTTTCTGTCTAGGATAAACAGTCACTTCTCCATAGATTTTCTACCATCTCTGTAGGCTGGCAGGAGATAAGGGGTTCTGGTGAACTTGTGCAGAGCCTATTCTGCCAGTGTACTGTCAAATTGTTCAGAAGAAGTTTCTATTTCTCTGGAACAGAAATCAAAGGCAGGGAAGCTACCTAGTAACTTGCTGAGGATGACGAAATGATGTGTCATTTGAAGCTCTCATAGCAGATATTGAGCTCATTCATTGATTTGTTGACAGAGTGACAAGGGCAGCAACAGCTCAAATTTTTTTTCCTCCTGTTTCTTTTTGAGTTGAGGGATACCTGGATCCTTTTCAGAGACCCATTTTGGACTTCAGAAGCTATGTGGGTACCTACATCCCCTCTGTAGACTTGTGAGTTAAAGACACAACTTTCTAGCTTTGATGCCCACCTTGGGGAAGGTAACACAATATCACCATTACTCTCAGTTTTATATTCACTTTTAAAATTAAGTCAAATGTTTGTAATAACAATAATTATTTCCAATGTAAGCCTGAAAAAGTGAAAATAAATTCAGAGCATTTTCAACACCGAATTTTCATTATGGGTTCCTGTAATGCTTCCCTCTTAGTGAGGCTTGTTCTTCTTGCTGTGTTCTTTGCTTGGGCAGCTACTAAGTGGTGGAGTGCCACAGGTACTGAGCAAGCCTTGTTCATTCCACTTCCCCAAGTTTGAATAGGGAGTTAAAAAGCCAAGGCTGACACTGGAAAGGTCAGGCACATACAGCCAGGGTTAATGTGTTACCAGTGTTTTGCCAGAGAATGGGATGGCACACCACTGTATTGGGTTTGCGTGGCCAGGTTTTGGTAGCAGGGGATGGTAACAGGGGTTTCTGAGAGAAGCTGCCAGAAGCTTCTCCCATGTCCAACAGAGTCAATGCCAGCTGGCTGCAGGCCACTGGCCAAGCCTGAGACCAGCGGTGATGGCTCTAAGGCCTCTGGAATAACATATTTAAGAAAGAAAAAAAGTTATTACTCAGAGGTAATTGCAGGCAGAGAAGAGAGGAGTGAGAATATATGAAAGGAACATCTCTGCAAGTGCCAGTGTCATTGCAGGAGTGTGGAGGGACGTGCTCCAGGTGGCAGAGGGGACATTTCCTTGCAGCCTGTGGTGAAAACCATGGGGAGGCAGCTGTGCCCTGCAGCCTGTGGAGGTCGGTGAGGGAGCAGAAATTCACCTGCAGCCCCTGGAGGAGACCACACCAGAGCAGGTGGATGCCCAGAGCAGGCTGTGACACCATGGGAAGCCTGTGCTGGGGCAGGGTCCCTGGAGGAGACCACACCAGAGCAGGTGGATGCCCAGAGAAGGCTGTGACACCATGGGAGGCCTGTGCTGGAGCAGGGTCCCTGGAGGAGAGCACGCCAGAGCAGGCGGATGCCCAGAGAAGGCTGTGACACCATGGGAAGCCTGTGCTGGGGCAGGGTCCTGGCAGGGACCTGTGGAGAGAGGAAGATGCTGGAAGAGGTTTGCTGGTAGGACCTGTGACCCTGTGGGGGACCCCGGCTGGAACAGGCTGTGCCTGAAGGGCTGACCCTGTGGAGAGGGACCCACGCTGGAGCAGTTCATGAAGAGCTGCAGCCAGGGACTCACACTGGAGAAGTCTGTGGAGGACTGTCCCCTGAGAGGGACTCCCTGCTGGATCAGAGGGAGGAGGCAGTGGCAGAAACCACGTGGGATGAAATGATCATAACCCATAACCCATAATCATTGCCCATATCCCTGCACTGCCAAGGGGAGCAGAGGGAGAATTGGGAATAAAGGTAAGCCCATGAAGGAGGGAGTGATGGTGTGACCTCTCCTTGCCCATATATCAATTCATGAGCCTTTTGTTATAATTTCTGTCCCGTCTACTTGTGGAGGGGAGTGATCAAGTGGGTTTGGTGGGCACCTGGCCTCCAGCTGGGATCAAACCACCAAAACCAATTAGATACATGAACATACTTTTATGGAATATCCACCTCATTGATGCTTCTGTTTTATTTTAAACAGCCTGAATCATGAAGGGTAGCTGGCAATCTACATGAAAGTAAGACTGTTCTGTGCTACGTTGTCACCAGAATTCTTAAATATCCCAGAGGTTCTTCTGCAGATTTGCTCAGGTGTCTGTGTCACCCTTACATACAGCTCTGAGGGTCTCTTGGCCAGGTCCAGAATGAAGGGAATGCAGGCCAGGCTTGATTACTGATCACCTGCATTCTGAACTTGCTCTATTTTTTGCTTAAGTCATATAATTTTAAAACTGTGATCAGACTTTGCAGTTATCTCACTGATAGGCAAATGTCAGTCTGGGAAGTGGCCTGGCAGCCAAGGAGGGTTCTGTGAGGTGGTTGTTCCCAGCAGAAGGACTGTGACCTCAGGGTGCTCCGGAGAGGCACTGCTTGGGCTTGACAGGCTTGGGGCTTGATATTGACCTTTCAGAGAGATTCTGCATTTGCTTCACCTCCTTCCTAGTGCTTTCTGATCTGTACTGCTGCATTACAGAATGAAATGCCTGATTCAGTTCTAGATTAACTTGGTCTCTCCTTTGCAATGCAGCTTTACAAAGGATCTCTGTCGAGGAAATCAAATGAAGTGCCCTGAAGGGTGATAGTGACATCTGGGAGCTCTGTGTCATCTTGCTGAAGCATGTTAGGTGTCTTGTCACCAGCTAAAGATCAAGATGCTGCATTCAGCTCATTTGTTTCAGAAGTGAAATAGAAATATATGAGTTCTGCCAAGGCCTTCTTGTGGCACCAGGGTAGCTCCACAGTGAGCCATGCCACAGACAAGAGTAGGGCTAGGATGATTTACACCAGCTGTGAATCTGGTTCCCTGCATTCACTTTTTTGTGCTCTGCACACTGGTAAGAGGAGCAATTTGAGCTTTTGATAGGAAGTAAGTCAAACTTGCTATTTTTTCTCAAGTCAAACTTGCTATTTTTTCTCAATGCTGGATGAAGGAAGCAGTAGTACTGCCTACAAGATGGAACTGGAAAGTTCAACAATTTTGCCACCAGAACCCTATTAACTGGGGAGGTGATAAAGTGATCTGTAAAGCAAGCTCTTGTCATGTCTGTCTTCTCTGCTGTCAGTTTGTCATGCGTGGACATCAGGCAGTGTTCATCCAGGAATCAGTCACACTTGTATCTCCCCTGGTTTGTGCCCTGGGATGACAGTACAGCACAGCTGGACCAGCTGTGACAGTGACAACCTTTCTGGTTTGTTAGATTACCGAAAACAAAAGGAAGGGCATGTAAAGTGATCATCTCAGAAGCAGTTGAGGAGGGGATGATGGAAACTGAGAGGACTAGGGTGCCCACTCAGGTCTCCAGGACCTCTGCAGAGCTCTGCCTTTGGAGGCAAACAAAGGAATTTCTGCCTGCCAGAAAAAGATTTTCTCTGGTCAGGACCTGGATAGAGTTATTCCTTGGTCAGGACCTGGATAGAATTCTGGTTTCACATCTCTACATGGATTCATATCTTCTTCCAGATAGTCAACTACATGTCTTTGGGAGCAAATTTGGCAGCCTGTTTGCATAGCCCGGCTCAGTTCCTGAATTGCCAGCAGCTCTCCAGGTGCCTAGGGACCCAGGGAGGAGGGGTTCTGCAGCTGTCAGAGCAGGTCAGGACCATGAGAGCAGGGCAGCCACATGCAGTTCTGAAGAGACAGAGGCAAGAAAAGCCACGGCTCTGGTCGAAATGGTGGAGTAAGGCTGGGAGGCACAATGAGACATCCAGGCAGTGGATAGTGAGTGTCTGTGCAGTGCAATTATCTTGTGCCTCCAAAGAGCTTCTTCTCTCCCCTAACTGCTGATGCTTTCACATGCCTTCAGCCCCCAAGCCTTGCATCTGCCCTTGCTGGCCTTTTTTTCTTGTTCTGTTTTTCAGCTGATCACTCTTTGTGTTCTGTCTCCTGTAAAACACTGTCTGTAGGTGATAAAGTCGGTGAAATTTCTGCTCAGACGTAACATGTCAGACTAAGCAGTGGAGCCTGAGCAAGGCAGAGGCAGCTATAATTATCACCTCTCATGGAAAGGTGGTCTCACTGCACAGCAGCACAAGGGCAGACCCTGGCTGGACACGCTGCTCCTTGCACTCAGCTTGGCTGGCAGGAGCCACAGCGTTGTTGGTGGCACACCTCCCCCTGTAAGGATTGGCAGGGTGACAGCATCAGCCTGGTGTCAGCTGCTGTGTAAGCCAGACCGTGCTGCAGGATGCTCCCACGTATCCCTGGGCACAGGCTGAGCTTAGCAGCTTCAGCCTTCCACCTTTCAGAATCAAAGTAATCTTGTCCTGTATGCTCCAGGCAGACTATTTCCAGTGTATTCAGACCCATGTGACTTTTTAGGCTGAAGACCTTAGTCTATTTTCTGTCATTATTTTCTAGTAAGTTTTTCCACAGTTACAGCATTATGCTAAGGTGATTAAAGGAAATAGTGATTTCATTCTGATACAGAAGCTTTGAGAATTTATTAACCATTAACATTCATGTAGAACCCAAACATAATGTTTTTCCTATTAGTCAGATGTTCAGAGTTGTTAATTTGGCTTTTCAGAAACAGTTGCCAGTAGCATAAATGGACCATTAACTAAATACATTAATGCAGTTTGTTTCAGTGTAATTAGAGACCTGTAAGGTACATTTTAGCAAGTTGAAAGTGTTAATACAGATGCATGTATTTGCAGCCCTCATTGGAAACATTCCCGACAATGTCCCAATTAACAATCTATTCAGACCCAGATTTCATAAAAAGGCAGGAGAGAGCTCCGAGGCACTTCCAGGTGTTCTGCTTAGTCAGGTCTGGAAACCATGGTTTGAATGAATACTGCTCTCCAGAATGCCACTGACACAGGGCACAGATAAAATTACTCAGAGGCCTAGGTGCAGGAGCTGCCTGAAACATGCTGTATGGCTGAGTTCAGGGTCAGACTTCAAAAGCAGATTGTCAGAATATGGCATCTGGAGACCCCAGTCCTCAATTTCCCAGGGCTGTTCTCAGTGCAGAGGCCAGCACACGGATTCCATCCCCCTTCTGCTCTTGGAGCCCGTGCATTCACAGTCAGTGCCTCGCTGGAGGCTGTGGAGTGTCATCTTACACTTTCAGATGTTTACCAAGAGGGAATTGCCAGTCTTGGTGTCGACTGGTTGCCTTTCTTTTCTGTTAGCTGTAGGCTTACAATGAGATGTTCATATTTTAAATATGGTGCAATGACTTCAATAGTAATAATTATTGCATGCATCAAAGCTTTGGAGATTAGCCACAGATCATGCACCTAAATGGCAAATAGTTATAATAGCTCTGTACATGAAACATCAAAGTCTGAGGAAATGTTGCTCTGTTATAGAAAATACCTCAGAATGATCATTCCACTCCAAGCAAAGTGCAGAACTGTAAACGTGCATGGAACAAATGCAACACATTTCATACTCATTTGAGTGTTTCAAGTATGGGAAAAATTGATTCCACAGCTCCAATTACCAATCCACATCAAGTGAGGACTGTATTGAAAATATGAGATTTTGCACAATATTAGGCCTAAGTTGACTCCTCCTTTTGAAAATGTATTTGTAATTAGGGCCTAGAAGAGCAAGAAGCAATATTTGGGGTTTTAATTTTTTATATGCTCCCTGGCAGAGAGAGAAGTGGCTGAGATTGCATAAAATTCTTAAACCCATGATGTTTCAAGTATCCTTTTGCTGAACCGAAATGGCTCTTTTGTAGATTAAAGGAACTGCACTGTATTTTTCTTTGTTAGGAGAAAAGAATTCCAAGCAGAGTGAAGCATGGGCTCTCTCTGCTGAGCCTAGGGACAGCTGCTGAAATAAAAAAATGCAGAACACAGTCACTAGAACAACAGAACCTCTGAACTCAGCAACTGAAATTCCCAATTACAGACGTGCTGCTGTTTCTCCTGCCTCATCTCAGCTGTTTTGCTTGATCACTCCCCCAGCCCCAGTGGGATGAACAGTGTGAGGATGCAGTGCCACATGTGCTCCCTCAGCCAAATCAAAGGCCCAGCCAAACCTGTGCCTCAGCCACGAGTCTGGAGGAAATCAGAGACCCTCATTAAAGTTTCAGAAAAACCTAACTGGTATGAGGACAGCATTCAAAAATGTATTTGGGAGAAAACAAATATTGTTTTAACTCTGTTAATAATTTATGTGTTGCCAGCAGAGATCCTCCTAGCATTAAGGGAATTGAAAATTAAAGGCACAAAGACACTACTTTAAGAAAACATGTCGATAAATAATTAATATGGCATAGACCTACTGGAATCTGAAGAGTGTAGGTTTTAGCTTGTCTTGTCAAACCTATGCTTTCCAATACCACAGTTTCTCCCAGAATGAGAGCATGGTCATTTTTGGTTTATATCGACAAAAGCTCGAGTTGTTTTTAGGCTCAGAAGGAATAATTCACTGATTCTGTCAGTATCTTGTGCCAAGCCCTTGGGATCCTAAGCAGAATATACCCAAAGATCATGGCTTTCTTAAATCAAGATGGACAAAAGATTGCTGATTATTTAGAAAACAGAACAGACTATGCCTTTTTCAGGAAGCTACTGTTTGTCAGGGTCAAACTGGACCAGAATAAGAAACACTGGGGGAAGAAGAAACTCTGGCAATATCTGTTTAGCAATATAATTTATAAATAGCTGGGAGAGGTGCCTTGGGATATGTAATCCCCAGGAACAGCTACTGCTTTAGTTTGTGTATCTCTAGAGAGATGCAAATCTTGGGGACCACTCTGAAAAATCCATGGCTGGCACTTCCCCATAGCATCCTACCTGATGGGGATCTGAAGGACAAGAAATAGTGCAGCTCAGCATTCCACAGAATACAAGATCATCATTATGACCAAAGAAAGGATGGACACAGAATGTACTAAGGGAAGTCAATATGGAATTTCTGCATTTGTCTCCAAAGCAGCTCTAGCAGTGCTGTGAGCAGAGCCTGCCAAGCAGCATCCTGTGACATCGCTGAAGGGTTCAGCTGGTGCACAGTTCTTGACAGGGAGAGACACTGTCATTTCAAAGCTGTATACTGAGCACCATGTTAACTAACAGAGCTGCTGCCATCTCTGAAGGTCTGTGTCTTGCTGAAGGGCCTCCAGGCTCTTTAAACTCCTAATTTATTTCACTCCACTTCTATCTTTTAGGATGGGTATAATAAAGCAGCTAGTAAGTCAGGCATAATTTCTGGCAGGCTTTCGAATTTAAGAAGCTGCACAAAAGCATCCACAGAACTATAGTTATCCTTTAATTCCTTTAAGTAAAGCAAAAGTGGATGCTACTTCTTCATTAGAAGATCTTTAGTTCAGTACTTTAATGCAAAAGATTTGTTGATATTGATGGAATTCCTAAACACCCTTTATTTACTATAGCAAAGTTAATAATTAAGGAGAAGAGAGAGTAACCATGAATGCTGTTGTAAAAATAATTCCTGCCCTAGTTCCAAGGAAAACTCCTATGTAAATTGGTGATTGAGAACATAAGGGTTACTGACTAGAAGTATAAAGGGGAGTTTTTTCCATTCTGAATAAAGTAAGTGCAGACTGCAGCTGAGTGTGTTCTGTCTTGGGTGGGTGCCGCTTTTGCCCTCCCTGGTGCACCCATGGCAGCTGCCCCACAGCCAGCAGCAGCTCACCTTCCTCTCACTGCCAGCAGCACTTCGCTGAAACTGGGGTGTAAAGCTCGTGGACTGGCAGTCCTGGGAAGGCTGGGCCTGACCCGCCAGAGGAAGAGCTGTGGAAAATTGCCTCTTGCCCGCAGTGATTCCCCCAAAGAGGATGCCCTGGTGCCAGTGTGGTTACTGCTCTGACTGCGGCTGGTGGCGACGGGCAGGGGGGTGAGTGCTGTGCAGGAGCTGCTCCTGGGCGGCCCCAAGAGCCCCTCACTGAGTGCCAGGAAGGCCAGAGCTGGGATCCTGCAGGGAGCGGGCCCCTGCAAGGCTGCACCTTCCCTCAGCTGCTCTTCCTGTCCCCCTGCTGCCGCTGCAGCCGCTCCTCCTGCTTCAACGTGTCCTTGCTTGTGGCTCTCTGTCCCTCTGCTGCCACAGAGGCCCTGCTGTGCCCTGCCTTCCTCCCGCTGTGCCAGCCCTGCCTTCCTCCCGCTGTCCCTGCCCTGCCTTCCTCCCGCTCTCCCTGCCCTGTCCCTGCCCTGCCCACTGCCTGCCCACACCCCGCTGTTGCCTCTGCTGTGTCTCGCTCTCCTGATGCAGGGACACCATCTCCCAGTCCTGCTGCTGACTGGTGGGATAAGCACGCCTGCCAGACAGCCCTATTGTGAGTTAAAGATGCTGACTCTGGGACCTCCATCCCCATTAGGAAAAGCTGAGAATCTGCCTGATTTAACAAGGCAAGGAAACAAGCCAGTCAGAGTTATCTTGATCTGAAGTGTATTCTAGAAGTGATTAGCTGCCTAAACTTACTCTGTAATTATCTGTGCTGAGTGGTTTCTGCACATCATTGCCCATTTTTCTGAGTGTTTTTATCTAAGTTGATAATGGAAAATGAATAAAGCCTTAGTTCCACTCTGATTTTGACACTTGTGCCAGAAAATATCTGTAGATGAATATTTTTGTGTTCACAATAGTTAGATTAATATTTAATTTGTTGGCATCCAGCAAGCTGATTAGTTTTCCTCTAATACGACTCCACTTTGTAATTACAGGAACCAGCTCCTCCTGGGAAGGAGGGTGCCTGGGGTAAGAGGCTCAGAGACCATCCTGACATCACTGCAACCACGATTTCACCAGGATAATGCACTGCAAGGTTATTGTCATCTGAAATCTCGACTCCTGGAAAGAAGTACGGGTACAAGGGACGTGCTCTGTATCTTCTGAGGACAGAGAAGATCTGCCCTTGATGGTGTTTAAACTGAAGTGAAAACAAGGTGCAGCTATGTCAGTTCTTGGGGAATGAGTGACCCTTGCCTGCTGCTGCAGGCCAAGCCTTCTTTGATGATGTAGCCTACCTGATGCTGCAGGTGTTGGGGACATGCCACAGCACTGCAGGTGTTGGGGACACGCCACAGCCCTGCAGGGGGACAGGCAGAGCTAACTGAGACACAGGGACTGCCCTTGCTGGGGATCCTCTGTTGAGCTTGGGGAGTGCTGCTGTTGGGTACTGGCAGTGACCAGCCATGGAAAGACCCTGGCCATGGGAGCCATCTGAGAGAAAGCTCCTGGAGGCAGGGGCTGACTTAGGGCCTCTCTTTGGCCATGGCCATTAGCAAGCAGATGCTTGTGGAAAGCCTGTAGCAGACAAGGTGAGGAGTACTTGAGATCATGATCAGAATCCTTCTGGAGCAGTGTCTGTGTTCGGCCACTGCCCTGTTGTGCTCCAGGAGTGTCTCTGAAGCCTGTTGAAATCCTCAGTACATCTGGGCTCCACAGCATTCCAGGTAAAGTTACATGTGATCCTGGGCTCACACTGGCCTTCCTCTGGCAGCCTGATGGCAAATAACTTCCCTGGCACCTTGTGATTCCTATGCTATGAAAATGGGCTCGTGAGTATTTGGTGTGCGTTGGTGATCTCTCCAGCTGGGGACAGTCCTGCCTTCCTGATTGCAATTGTGGGCGAGTCTTCCACTTCCATTTGGCTGGATCCTCCGGGGGTGGGCAGGGGAATCAGCCTGCTCTTGAGGACACAGAGAAAACAGGCAAATTTGCATCCTTTGTTTCTAGGATCACCCAATGCTTTCTTCACTAACGGGACTATCACCTGTGGTTCAGTCCTTCAAGTGATTGAGCCTTCCCTGTTTCCTCAGAGAGCAACTATGGCTCAGAATCAAATGCAGCGTTTAGAATTAACCCATCTTTAATGGCCAGTAAGTCTGGATTCTCTCGACCGGCCATGCATAGTAACATCTCAGTGCCATATTAATCTTTCACTGTCAGTTTTACCCAGCTCCTAAGCACTCAGGAACAGCAGCACTGTCAGGGTGTTGTTATTCATTCGTTTTCACCCACTTGAAGTATATGTTGTTGTCATGATCCGGCACTTTGCACTGGGAACAAACTCCCCGCGTGGACAGGGATTAGGGCCATTTTTCAAATGCTGCTGACTGTTAATTTGTACACTGTATGAAGGGAAAAGGTCTTGTTCGAACTCCATTGTGAACATTACTTCACCAGAGCATAGTGGGCATTTGTCTCCGACAGCCAGGGGACAAATGGGTGTTGGTGACAGGGACACAGGGTGTAACCTCTATGGTGGTGTGTGCTCAGTGCTGCAGGCACAGCTCTCATTAGTGCACCCAAAGCTGATCTGGTGAGCATCATCCAAATCCACTTGCTTAGCATCTGACTGTCTAATAGCTGCTTGCTTCTCAGCTTCCATCCCACAGTCCTCCAGAGCTGTGCCAAAACCTGATCAGTGGGAAGTTCAGGTGTTTTTTTTATCTGCAGTACACTCCTGGCTGGGTAAGGAAAGAGATGGCAGATACCAAAGAGTTCACAGTTCAGCCACCAGCTCCTACTGACTGTTCTGTTTGCTTCCAGACTTACAGCAGCAAGTGGAATGGCTGCTGCTGCTGGGCCATCCTGAGCTGTGATGGGTCTTTGGTCTTCCTTCACAAAAGGCAGGAAAATAAAAAAGGAAAATTAGTCTCTCAGGGGCAAACAAGTCAAACCAGCAACCTCTGCTACATCTCACAGCCTGCTGAAACACAGAGCTGGACTAGAACATTTGCTGCAACCATTTAGTGACCATGCTTGTCCCAGATTCATCTTATGAACAGGAAAAATCAATTTGTCTGCTCACATGTCCTGAAGTACTCATACTTGTTAAATCCACTGCCCTAGAAAAGCCCTAGATTTTAGCTACTGGATATGCAGAGAGAGAAGCAAATAAAGCTGGCTGTGATATGTGTGTTTCATCTGGGTAATATCCTGGTAAGGCTGGATTTATTACCTTTATGTCTTAAGGCCAGGCAAACCTCATGGGGTCAGTCATAAAGTAGAATGAGGCAGGAGAAGAGTTTGAGAAAGGAGATCCAGAAATCCTCTTTGCCTGTGGAGCTCTCTTAGTTCTTCTGTTCCAGAGTTTCTACTTCAGGCCCTGCTGGCAGGTCCACCATCTGTCTGGCACTTCAGCTGCCCCTCTGTTTTGGTGTCAGGCCGCTGCCCACTGCCCTCGGCACTGCAGGGAGCCCTGCTGCCTTGACTCTGGGGTGCCAGTGGGGTGCCCACGCCTGCCAAGTGTGACCACAGCACTCGCCCTTGAGCTCTGTTCTCCTTTTCAGAATATGACCTTCCTTATCTGAAAACTGATTACAGTAAGAAAGCACAGGCTGATACCAAGTTATCAATGACAGGAGCTATGCAAGTGTCACCAGTGAACTGGGGTTGATAATAAAAGAAGACAAACACAAGGTACACAGAGGGTACTTAAAACTACACTACCGAGGGCTATTTCTAAATTTAAAAAAAAAAAATCTCACTGAAATTGCAAAATGATGCATTTCGTTGTGTTAACCGGCAGTGCCCAAAGAACGGTGACATTATCTGCGAGCGTCAGGGAGGCTGGTGGGGTGAGCAGAGCAGTGGAGCTTCGGTATTCCCGCCCAGTGTGGCAGGGTTTTTGGGAAGGTGGGTGGGGAGGGGGCCCTGCCTGCCTGCCCGCTGCCCTGGTGCCCTGTGCTGGGCTCAGTGCTGCTGCAGGGGGCCGACCCAGGAGTGCCCAGTGCAATGTGCAGCTCAGCAGCTGCAGCCATCCTGTCACACTGGTCCTTCGTGTTTGAAGTAGGGGAAGAAACTGGAGCACACGAGGATCAAAATCTTTGTGGCATCCAGTGCCTTTTGTGGGGCGCTTGGAGTGAAATCACAGAAATCTTCCAGAAGATTGGTTCATTTTTAATGATCTAGGACTATAATTCGTCTGTTTAATTCAACCAGAGTGACATAATAGCTTTCATTTGGACTTATTACCAGCAGAGCAGTCAGTCAGATGGAAGCAGACCTAGGGCAGGGCATTTTGTCATTATTTAAAATTTTCTCTATCTGACAAATTTGAAGGTCTTGAAGAGACTGAAGCCATTGTAAAGGATAGAGCATAAGAGAATAGGTCACACAGTACGTTAGAGAATGAAAATTGATTCATTCTTTCCTCTGTTGAATAAGCAGCTGTACTTTGGTCCCTGTGATCCATGAAATAAGCTGTCAGAGAAATAGGAAATGTGCCACATTTGAACTTCACTCATTGATTCTGTTCTGATCCAAGGTGCAATACTAAAATGCAGTATGGTTGGTGAAGAATCTGCAGCAGTGACAGCAGCTAGGCCCAGCTTACTTACCAGTTGTCTGGGCTATTTGTAATTAAGTTAATCAGTGCCTTGCAATGCTGGGACTCATTTACTTAGGTCATGTGGTCAGAGCCAGCTAACGGGGAATTTCACAAAAACATTTGTTAGTTTTAAATAAAACCAGAGGCTGCAGAATAGGCTCATGGTTCTATAATTTTATTCCCTTAAATCTGGAAAAATAATTTGCAGGCAACTCAGAAAATCTTACAGTAATCAGTGTAAGAATTGGTTGCAAAGAATTCTAGAATTTGGGATTATTAGCTGGAGCATGTCAGGCCAATTAATTCCTGCAACTTAGATAGACCTAGCTGTGAAATAAATGGAGGACATTATTCCCTAAAAACTACACCTGGTTTCATTTCTTGTAACAGAACACACCTTCCTTTACACACCTATTCCCAAGTAAAAAAATTAACCTTGTTATGCTGTCCTCCAGTAGCATCCAGAGGACTGCCTGCAACTATGATTTGCTATGTAAAGTCTGTTTTATCCATGCTGAAGTGTCTTTTGCTTCTTTGGTGAGTTCTGAGAAGTTTTATTAACTAAAACATCATTTTTGCTGCCTTTGCTTTATTTGCCTTAAAATTGTGATTCATAAAGATGGATTTTTATAATTAAGGTAGAAATGAGAAATAACCCCCTATATATAATTTAAAAATGTTGAAATTACAGACACTATCTAACTTCTGTTTTAAATCACAGGAACAAACTGTTCCCCATTAGCAGCCCTAATTAAATCCATTTTTCTGTGAGTCTTTGGCAAATTCCATTTTAGTAAAGCTGTATTAAACTCTCTTTTATTTCCTCTTGCTTTGCAGAATTCTCTGTTTGAGATGAATAATGGCTTGAATATGGTATGTGATGGCTCTGTAGACTCCAAAGATATAACATGAACAAATACATTGTTCTGGAGAGCTGGTATAAGAACACTACTGAGGATTTAGAAGCATTCCAGCTACCAGACAGGCAGGAGCAGGACCATCCTGGCCTGGGAGGTTTCTGTGTGATGCAAGAATGGGCAAACATTTGTGAAGCAAAGAGGGTGTGAAAAGGTGAAGGAGGCTTGGAGGAGAGGGAGCATGCTAGAGCAAGCAGCCTGCTGTTCACCCTGAGACAGCACTTTGGGGTGTTGCCCTCCTGAGGTCTGGGAGACCACCAGCTGTGTCCTGCTGCTGTCCTAGGCCTTGGGTGAGGAATAACCAACTGCAGAGGAGTGGAGAGAACTTCCAGAGGTTCTCCAGCTCTGCTTTTCCTCAGCACATGCCATCACGTGGAGATGTGTTTTCTGCAAGGCTTTGTGTGTGGCCTGTAGCATCTGTCAGGGTTGTTGTGTCGGACCTCTCTGGACCTGTTCCTGCAGACAGATCAGAATCTGGCCTGGGTCACTGGTGCTGTGCACAGGCAGTTTTGTTAGGGTGATGCTCCCTGGGGACTTGACTGAGCAAGCAGTGCAGGCACCAGAGAACCCACTTGAAACAGCCACTCATTTTGCAGTCCCTGTGCTGGAAGATTAACTTACTCCCCAAAACCTGCCTCAGTCCCAGAGCAACGGGCTCTGCCCTGTCCTCCAGCATCTCCATCACTCATTTACTGCAACGATTGGCTTCAGCCTTCGATTTCCTCTGTGGAGCGTATTGGAAAGAGAGAGGCTGAGTTGTGAACATTAATAACAATGAATAATAACAGCACGAGTTCCACAAGCTTTAACAATCAAATGAATCAACAATCAGGAGGGCTTCATTAATAAATACTTGCTGGAGTTAGATGACAAGGGAGCTAGTGCCAGAGGTGTGTGTATCAATTAAAGGCATTTATTCCGTGTGATCACTCCTTAGCCCCTTTGCTTACCTGATGGGTTCCATGTTCTTCTCCATGACCTGCTGCAGAGGGGGCAGGCCAGGAGGAGCAGAGGAATAGGTGGAGTGGACTACATCGTCCTGTAGGTGTCTGTGTGGGGGTTACATGGCAAGGTTTTGGCAGCAGAGGGACAGCGAGGGCAGCTTCTGTGAGAAGATACCAGAAACTGCCCCACATTGGACAGAGACAATTCTGCCATTATATTTACAGAGAGGAGTAGATTCTTCATGACTCAGGGTAAAAATATGCCCCTTCCAAAGCTACCAAAGTAAAAGCTGGGACAGACCTCTTAGGTTACAGTGTATTTCCCTCAGGACCAAGTGAGAGTTGCAGGGTAGGGCCATCTGGCTCGTCTTGTGCAGCTTTCTCTTTGGATGAGCTGAACCTGGGGTGGTTTATAACCTTTTATGTAGAGCAAATTCCTGTGCCAAGAGGAGCGTCCCTGGTCATTATGCTTTTGCTACAGCAACAGCAGAAGGAAATGCAGGCTTTCATCAGTCTGGTTTGAAGTCCAGTCCAGAGCAATTGTAATTTAGCTAGGGAGGGTTTGAGGGCCAACTACCAATGTGTTCATTCATTTCAGGATAAGAGAAGGACAGCTTCTGTAATTATGATTAAAGCAACTATTAATGTCTCATTCAGGTGTTCCTGTTACCATAAAAGCAGTACTTTTCTCTCTTTGGAATTTGCAGCACATATGTCATCGCTTTTGTTGTCTGGGCTGCTTGAAGTCAATTTTGTGAACCTCCATGTTTTTAAAAATAAATTTTTTTTTTGCTAGAAGCCTTGCCCCAAGGCACATGACGGTTATGGAAAGGACAATTGGTTTCAAGAGAAATCACAGAGTTCAAGGGTAAAACAGAACTCACTACAGTCACAAGGAGTAAAACTGGGAGCTGTTATGCTGAGAATCTATGCAAGAATTAGGCTGCCTGTCAGGAAAAGATGCTTCTCTTATAAAGGCATAAGGTTTTACCTCAAAGACAAGGACTGTGAAGCTCATTCCAGCCTGTTGTCTCATGGTTTCCTGCTGCTTTTATGTATTCAAGTGCCTCTGCTCCTCTCTCTGAACCTGCACCACACTGCCATGCCTGGCATGTAGGAGTTTTCATCAGGGTGCACAGCACAGGCTGATGGCACAGCACACTGCAGATGCTTGTGCTGAGCAGGCATTGGCATGGCTGGTGTGGCCAGGGCAAGCATGTTACACGGCTGGGTACCCTGGGTGAGTGTGGAGAATATATCACAGAAACAGACCTAAGCCCTTTGCATACCTGTGTCCATGACGAATTGTGAGCATGTCTGGCACCTGCACAGCCTGGCACCTGCTGGTTCAGATGAACTTTCACAGTACAGGAGGAGTGCAGATTGGCACTTGCTTTCTGACAAGATATTTTCTCTTACTGCTTGTTGCCTTTCATCTTGAATCTGTCTTTTGGTATGCCTGTTGCCAAATTCCACTGAATACTCCACTTGGCATCAGAAATATCTTTATAAAGAGGACAGGGTGCTTGGCAGCATCAGAACTCTCCATCTTATTTCTCTGTAGCTGTTGGGCCTCTTTGCCTTTCCAAGTTTCAGAGACTACAGTGAGGTGCTGTAGAAAAACTTGTCCCATGTGATGGTTTTTCTTTGTAGAAGTGCTGTTCCTGAGGAGCAAAGAACATCCAGTGGTCTCATTTTTGTCCTTGATCGTGCATGGGTGTCCTTATTTCTTGAGGACTGTGAGGACCCCTTCAAATTGCTCCTTTAAGTCAAGTCCACCTGACAGTCAATATCCAAACAGCTTATACAAGATGAAAGTGCTTCTCCTTCTGTGGTAAAATTGTGGCCACTGCCATCTGAACACCACGGTGGCATGTGGACTCAGCATGTGCCAGGGCACTGTGCCCACAGCACTGTCAGCTTGGGTTTTGTTGTTTTAACTTTGCAGTTGCTCTGACCTCACAGAATGGACAGCTAGGTGCCCTTACCCAGGTGGATCTTTGATCAGGACATCCATGAACGCTCCTGGTGTGTGCCCTACAGCAGCAGAAGTTCCAAGCTCTGGATGGAGCCAAGCAGCAGAGTGCTGACCAGTCACTGCCATTAGGCCTTCTTGGTCCACTTCCCTGATGGGTCAGGCTGTGAGGAGCATGCCCAGGCTGGGTGTGACAACAGTGCTTTACACTGTCTGAGGCTCTGCTGCAGGCTGGATGGAGAGGAGATCCCTGCTCTGTCCCTCCCTAATCTACCAGCTGTATACAGCTGCTTCTCCCTGTTTCAGGGATGGGTAACTTGATCCCACACCATCAGTAATGCTGTAGAGGCTGACAGATTGCCAAAATTGTTATGTAAATGAAATAATAGTAATACTAGTAAAAATTTATTAATTCAGCTAGAAATACAACCTGTTCAGTCTGTTCTGGAACTTGCATTTGCTCTTCTGCTGTGATGAGCTGGCACCAGGATTACCATTGCCATTGGCCCTGTGGTGTGCCGTGATGGACAATTCTAAGGCTCTAAGGGCAGGGCATCGCCCCTCTGCTCTGGCACTGCACAGGCTGTGCTCCCAACATTTCTGGGCACCTACTGCTGTATTGTGTCCGTGGGTCTGTTATGTCTTGCTCTAGCAGCAGTCTGTAGGGTTTCACTCTTCACCTACAGTTTATTTTGTAATCTTCTCAAGATCAGTGTAAGGAGATCTTCACTCCTTTTCCAGGCCATTTTTGGAGTCTTGACAGGTCCCAGTGTGTTGGTAATGCAACAGGAGATCACTGGGGAAGGCCAAAGCTGTTCCTGGCTCACAAGAACACACTCATGGAGCAACTCTGGAATGTATTGTTTCAGTTAAAAGTGACCAATGCAGATATAAATTATTAAATCTACTAGCGTGGGGCTGCCATAATGAAGTGTCACATTCTTCACAAAATGAATTCCTATTAAAAAAACCTAAGATTAAAAGCAGAGGAGATTCTAAAATGATGGGAACTAAGAGGAATGAGAGAACAGAGTATTGATCACCCATACCAATCATGTCTGTTTCTATTTAGAAATATGAAAAACAGATTAATGAATTAGTGTTTCAGTATCAAAAGGGGGCCTAGAGGGAGCAAGTCTATGTAAGTCATGTGACAGCACCATCAGGAGCTGGCAAGAAGATGGCAGTGGGAGAGGGTGAGAGTGGCAGTGGTTACAAAGCCCCAGCACAGATAAGGCAGGGAGAGGATGGATCAGGTTTTAGCTCATTCATTATTCATCCAGGCACATGCAGATGTAATTCTGGCAGTAGATTTCCCTAGGATTGTTGCCAAGGGGCATGTGCTTCTGGGCAGGGAGCTTAGGTTTGATTCCTGGTGCTGATTGAATGCATGGTCTTGGGTAAGTTTTTTGACCTCTGTGTGGATCATTTTATCAAAAATCAAAATGGGCACAAGAAAAATGATCAATTTACATACCCACTAGAAATCTAAATTCAAGTAGAGAGGCAGTCAAGAGATTCTGAGAAGAAATGTAGAAAATATTTGAGAATTCAGTGTGTAGGTTATGGAGGGCATTTTGAAAAATCCTATTGAAAATTACCCATATGGCATAAAACCACAGCACTTGTTTGCTACCAGCATTGATGTATCAGGTGTTTAAAAGGACATTTTGAGTTAGCTGTGCATATTGTTGTCACCTGGGAACTGGTCCACCTTCCATGTCGTCCATGTCACAGGGTGATAGAACCATCTCAAAGGTTGTACTTGATGTAGAGTGATAGTGCTTTGTTTTGTGTATGCATACACACAGCGCTCTAATTGCTGTTCAGTGTTCTATATAAAGCTCCTTGAAATGTTTTCAGTGAGATGAAGTAACTTGTAAAAGCATGACTCACTCAGTCGGGATTCTTGCCTATGTGTAGCCATTCACTTGTTTCACCTCCTCTTCCCATCTCGTGCTGGACTGGTGTAATCTGTGTAAACTGTTCTGTGCCCATGGCATCTTGCTCGTGCCTGAGCTCACGGCGCTGCTGTTCACACCACCCTGTGTCTGTACTACAATACTTTCACACATGTACAATTAAAAGGCAAAACTTAAATTTACAGAAATTAATTGTGTTAGCAAAATGGTTTTAAAACACCCTACAGAATTTTCTGTCAGCTTGACAAATGAAGCTAATGCTACAAAATGAATTTTGTTGACAAAATAATTTCAGGGCATTGATAAAATGGGTTTTGTCTTCAGAGTGAAAAATACTGGACTGACACATACTATTGTCTTTAAAAGTGTTTTTTCAGCTGTCAGTCAATTATTTCCTTTTTAGGTCAGCCAATGATCATGCTTCATATCTGAAAAAACTTTTGTAAAAGATAGCATAAAACTCGGAAGGACAAAATAATTGAACTGCGATTTCTTGCTTTCAAATTGAAACTAGATTTGTCACTAGGATGAGCAAGGATTGGTCCCTGTGAAGTGCAAACAGGTGGGAAAGTACGGTGGAGGTTTGACACACTGTGGAGGAAAGAGGGTGAGGTGGCAACTGGGCTTCTGGAAACAGCTGTTTGTTTGAACACATATCATTAGACTACTTGGATGCTTTGAAAGCTTTTCAATGGCTTTCCTGCCAATTTCAGGAGCCATTTGCATGCGCTCAGAAGTCTCATTTATTCCCTCCATTATGTTGCACTTCTTGAGCGTGATGTCAGGGACGTGTAGCGCTCTCTCTGGGATGGTGGGGGCGGCTGCGGGGGCCCTCGGGATGGACGGGGCTGGCACTGCCCCCCTGCCCAGCGCAGGGCTCCAGGCCTGGGGCTGTGCCAGCCTGTGCCTCCCTGCCGCCCTGGGGCAGGCCCGGGCCTCGCGGAGCCCAGGAGCTCGCCCGGCCGGGGCTGGCGGCACAGCTGTCCCAGGGCCGGGGCCCGCAGCACCAGGGCTCTCCCGGGCCGGGGCACGGGGCCCACTCCTGGGTGGCCCCGCTCCGTCACGGTTGCTCCGTGCTGCTGCACCAGGGCCTTCCCGTGGGTCCTGACCCCAGTGAGGTGCTGCTGGCCCTCGACCTCCATGGTACCCGGCTGCCTCTTCCCACTGCGGCCAGAAGGCTTCTCTCTCATTTCTAGGACAAGGCAGCCCGGAGGCCGTGAGGCCTGTGTGGAGCAGAGCAGGATGGGCAGAAGCTCCTCACTCTCTGTTGTCTGAGGTGCCACAGCAAGGCAGAGGCTGAGGAGCAGAGAGAGTCTCAGGGGAGGTGGCTGTCGCTGCGCTCAGGAGCTGCAGCTGCACCATCTGTGGACACCAAGACTCTGCATCCATATTTCCTAGGGTGACCTGGTGACATCAACAACATGTGCCCCTGGAGCACAGGCAGCTGGCATGGCTTGCAGACTCATCAGCAGGGTCCTGGTTCAGTCTTAAATATATGTACATAAAAAAAAGGCTGTGTCTTTTCAATAGCTTCCAGAAACACTGGGCCCCTTATCATGACACTTGTATCAGGTCAAGTCCAGAAAACCAGTGTCAAATCTGATAAGATTTTTTTTTTTAGTTACTGGACCAAAATCCAGCCTGGTGCAGCTCCAGGAAAAGTCATCCAGGTTATGGTCAGGATAGTTAGAGTCAGTATAATTTCAGTCACTAAGTGCATGGAGCTGTTTCTCCTAGATGCTGTTTTGGGTCAGGATCTCTTGGAATCTCTAACAAGTCTCCTGCTTCCCAGGAGGATGGAGTGCCAACTTTTTTTCTGAAAACCCGTGGTTTCTTATTTGGATCTTGGGTTCAACAGACACATCCCCTTTTGTCCTGTATCACAGAAAAGGAAGGAACAAAATCTTGTGTTATGTATGAACTGGACTCTTTTGGGATTTTGAGGAAGCCTGAACTCAAGGAGATAATCTTGTGATGAGGTAATGATGCTTCATTGCCAGGTTGTATTATTTTTTCTTCTTTATCAATACTGGCATAGCTAATTACATTAAAGCAGAAGTGACCTTGCTGGAACAGCTAATCTTCGTCATTTGAGTGTGCCACTCCCACAAGTCACAGGAATGACACTTAACATAACAGCTCCTTAATATGTGGAACATCTGCTCGTCGTTTTTGCAATCATCAGTGATCTTCCTCATTATCTTCCCTTACTGGTGCCTACATGAGCCGTCCATACCTGGCAGAACATTTAAACTTTTTCACTTCTGGCTAGATGGGGTTCTGAAACTGCTGACAAGATAAAAAGCAATCAAATCTATAAATCATCTGACATCTCAGTTAGAATTGATGTGTGAGAATTAACTAATGGTAGTTAGTGGCACTGGCTAATGAATTAACAAAACCACAGTTTCTCCTTTGGAATTAGAATAGCAGGGATGCTAATATCATAAATTATACCTTCAGTTTTGCTTTTAATAGGGACTGTCCTTTGCTTTACAAACAGTCAGATCAAAACCTCTCCAAGCTGCACACAATGGAGTCTTTGAAAACATTCTGTGATAAATAGGAGGGCCCTCGGTGATCATCTTGTGAAGCTGTGCCGTAAACAGAGTTTGCTGTCTGCCTGAGTGGGTGCTCATAGCAGCAGCACAAGGTGTCCTTGGACACTGTTTTAGGAGATCTGGGGGCAGGGATGAGCTACCAGAGGCCCCAGAGGGCCATGAGCTCTGGCTATGTCATACTGAAGGGCAACCCCAGCACTGTCAGCCTGGGCACTTCTGCAGCTTGTGTCAGGGACATTGTCATGGGCAGAATGTGCCTCGACTGACAGAAGAGCCAGGTTTGGTTTAGGATGGCAGGGAAATATGATATGGCCGTTCCCCATGAGAGCTGGGATGGCTGCACATAATTTGTTGGCTGAACTTCAGTAGTGCTGGGCTTTCCTCTTCCATGCTGTCTGCTTTTGCAGGCAGACACCAGTCTGGCTTCTCCCTGCCAGGCATGGAGGACAGGGAGGATCAGGGCACACTTACTGATCTGCCCTCATTTTACATCTGCCTTTTTGGCTGTTTGGTCCTGTGGTACAATCACAATGCTAGAATAATGCTTTAAACCAAATCATTTTTATGGGAACACACATAGTATAAAAGGTCTGACTGTCTGTGCACACCAACACTGTCTGTGGCTATTACCCAATAAAGTTGTCAGAGAGAGAAACATCACAAGTCCTTGAACAACATCTTCTCAAGTTTAAACAGAGAAATCGCTTCGCAATTAATTTCCCATAAAAATATCAGAAAGAGGATCGATACAAACTGACTGAATGAATCAGGGTTGCTTCCCTACAGACAAGGAGAAGAACAGGGTTTGTGGCCACAGGTGCTGCCTCTGGGAGGGCAGCCACTGGCCCTGCACTTCACTCCTGCAGACCTGGTGAGAACCCTCTGCTGCTACTGACTGCCCTGCTGACTGCATGCATTGCCTTCTCCCAGAATTTGACTTCATTCTGAAGAAGACCAAGAGCCCAGGGTTTTTCTAAGGGCAGGCAGGCCAGGGATTGCCAGACACCCCTGTTCTCTGCTTCCTGCACAGTGAGAAGTGTTGGCACAATGACAAACCTGGAACACCAGGCAGGGTTTGCTTTGCTACACTGGCATTCTCCTGTCTGTGATGGCTGTCAGCACCCTTCTCCACTAGCAATTCTAGGCTTCCTCATTTTCACAGCAGTTCTTGGCCCCAAAAGGAGCTGTAGCTGCTTTAGTTTCTCTGTAGTGATTAGAAACACAGTGCTTCCTTCATGACATACTTCATTCATGTGCTTCTGAAGCTCCTGCACACTGAGCCTTTTGTATTTCTCTTCTCACAGTGTGAGTTCCACAATACTCCATTTAATGGATGTTATTTGGGTTGAAAGGTAAGCAGCTTAAATGCTTTGCTTTCTAGCATCCCTGTTCTGTTAGAACCATCTCTCACTCACTCTCAATTGCACATTTTGTTACATGAACATGTTTAGATCAAGAGTTTTTCTCTCCTTCAAATATTTATAGTGATGACTTGTGATGTAATCAATAGGGTTTGCAGAATCTCACCCTGCTCCATCACATCTTTATTCTTCAGAGTGATGTTTGCTGCAGTGTTATAGCTAGGACTGACAAGATAAAGCTGAATTAAAACAAATTGCACATTATCTGCTTCCATCCTGTTACTGGGATTACAAAAGAGAACAAATGAAATTCTATCAAAGAGGAGCTCTTCTCCCTCCTCGCAAGCAGAGGAGTGGTGGCTGCTGAGGCAGACTGAGAGCAGTTCTGACAGAAGCTGTGCTGATACAGGGCTCCTTTTCCCTCATTCCTGGAGATAACCACAGTGCTCTGTGCCAGGCTTCCAGACCCACATCCATCTTGCCTCCGTGCTAGATCCTGAGCACATCTTTACCAACTCCTCTTCAGTCTTGGCTCAGCCAGCTCCTGGCAGATTCCCAGCGTTCAGCTGCCATCTCAGGTCACAAAGCAGCATAACCTGAGCCATCCTGCTTCTGCTGCACACCCCAAGAGGGGCATCCACAGCTGCCTGATTTCTTTGTATCCTTCTGCAAGGAGGAACACCTTCAGGGAACTACCTTTGTAAGAGAGTTTTTCCTCTTTGTCCCAGCCAGCTCTGAGCCAGTTTTCATGGGCCCAAAGAATGCTGGTGTCCCATGGAGTCCCACAGGAGATGCTAACAGAATCCCTCTTTTGTCAGTCTGAATGCTGGCTGTCTGCTCCATCTGGCCTGCATCATAAAGTCCAAGTGTTTGGTGCTGCAGGCCTGCTGGGACCCTGTCTCTTGCACACGCTGGAAGAATTTTTTAGAAAACTTTGGGAAAGCAGGCAGCATGTGAGCAAAGTGCTGTTCACTATGGATATGTGTACACTGAACTAAGAGAAAACAGGAGCTCTTCATGTAGTGAGGGATAAAATGAAATCTTTCCAGGAAGCCACATGCTTATGTGGTTGATGAGGAGTGAGAGCATCTTGCCACAGAGCTTCCCAACTAGGGGGTTCAGCACAAAATCTTTGGGTAGTGTGTAATAACATCTATAGGGTTCCTTTGTGATGTGGAAGTACCTGACACTGTCTCAGTCCCAACGGGATGTTCTTTTGGGCACAGAAACTGCATTAAAGACTAACATGCTATCACTCCTCTGGATGGATCTGCCACAAATTGCTGGTTCTTGCTTTTTGCTGGAAGGTGGCTTCACTTTTTCTGTTGTATGAGGTCAGTATATTTAAGTTCACATGACAGGAAGCCTCTTGACTTCAGCCTCTTGACTTCAGCAAGAAGGCATTGCAGGGAGTTCTGGCTTAGGTGCCAAAGACCTTCTCACTCTTGTTGCTGCTCCTATTAAAGAGGAAAAAAAGGATTTCTCAAAAATAAATCAGATTTGATCTGTGGAGAGGATAGCTTAGTAGATGGGAAGGGAGGAAATAAAGGATCAGCACGGGATATGATACAGGCGAAATACCACTTGATTTCTGTCTAATGGCAGCTCTTTACTGCGACTCTGTCTCTGCACAGTTCTCTGCCTCAGTCTGTGAGTGCTGAACTGGGGACTTCTCCAAGTCTGTGTGAGCTGTGACTCCTCTACCCAAGGGATGGTGACTGCTCTGAGCTATTTGACATGCCCCTGGAAAGATGTTCAGCTTTAATGACATTTAGCTAGCCATTAGCAAAGAGTAATTTTCTAACACTCTAGGAAATAAAATTCTACAGATTTTGAAGATACTAGATGTCATGGATCATTATTACTTGATAGTAAGAATTATGTTTCCCAGTTCTGTGTAGAACAGTCAGGCACATACTGGTAGGTGGAAGGAACATCCATCCTGTGTGGTCTCAGTGCCTTGGTTCAGAATATCCTGGGCATAGTGGAGCCATGAAAGACTCTTCCTCCTTCTTTCTAGGGATGATCTCCAAGTCCATACTTTCTGAAATGCTTTTTAACTGCAGAAGGGACAGTCTTCTGGGGCAAGTCCCTGAGCAGTGTCTTCCTGGGCACAGGACTGTGGTGAGGTCTGCCAGCACCCAGCCCTGGACAGTCCCAGGCCCAGCCTGGAAAAGAGGTCCACGGCAGTGGAGCCAGGCACATGCCCCTCTTCTGGCATCCTTCAGAAGCACAGAGAACCTCGGGAAGAGCAGGGGCAGCCAGCCCCCTCATTGATGCACCTGCAGTACTGTTTCATTCTAGTAAGGATGCTGAGAATAAATGTAGGGCTTGAAAGTACCAGTTGGAACTAAAATAGTAATGAATGCTGCATCATAAATGCAGCAGCAAGGCTGATGTGGTTCCTGTTAGACAACACAGCTGTATATCCCCTTTCACAGAGCTCTGAGGAGGCACTGCAGATTCCCTCCCCCATCCAGTCAAAAGAGCCTGAGCTGCTTTGAAAGCCTGCATTTTTTTTCCGAGTATCAAGAGTCTGGTTCCTTTGGGCCCAACTGCAAATCCAGGAGCCTTTGTGTGTATTCCACAGGGCTCTGTCCCTGCAAACAGACTCCTTTGGTTTGCAAGTGAGTCAAGCCCAGGACTTGTTCTGTGTTCTCTCCCTTTGTATTTGTATCACTGTTCTATTACAGCAGGGTGCTGCAGAGAGGAGATGAAAAGAAGCTTGGAAGTCTGCTTCTATGAATGTGTGAATTTATTTTTAAACCTCTTGAATTATTTACTTTGTCTGCCTTTTTTTTAATGATAGGTGAATATGTTTGTGACTTGTTCTCTTTCCCAAGGTAGCACTTGGATGAAGCAAATTAATTACTTGTAGAGTAAATGCAGCTGATGTTAATTTTCAAGTCAAGTTTCAGCTTTGCTTAAATTTCAGAAAGAAAGTAGTGTTTTATAAATTAAACGCTGCTTTGTGTGCTTTCTTTTTAAAGAAGGCTTGGCATTTGAAAAGGCAGCAGGAAGAGAAAACAAACATACTAAATGATGGAAACTTGTCTTTAAGGATACATTCCATCAGCTATCAGTACACAGCCATGAGAGATCCGTGTGGCAGCCCATCAGCTGTATGTTGAGTGTAACAGGACCCAGCAGCAGCCCAGCACCTTTGGCTTCAGTGGCAAATTGCTGGTCTCTGGCTGCAGCTGCTGCTTTGACCTACAGGTGATTACACTGGTTGCTCCTCTCTGTGACAGCACATGCCCTATGCTCTGCCAGGAAAACCTAATTCTTCTTCAGAGTGGTGTAGATTCTGATCCCATGAGAGCTGAACTGACAGGATCCTGGGCTGCCAGGCACTGCCAGCGGGACAGGTGAGCCCTAGTTCCCCTTTGCTGCTCCATCTGAGGCTTTAGTGAGCTTTTCAGGTCCTCCCTCCACAAGGCTGGGCTGATCTTAGAATAACTCCTGTGGTGTGAGTTGTCTCGGGAGCACAGCACCTGGCTGGATTGGTGCAGTGGGCTGAGACAGTGGCTCTGGGTCTGGCTGGACGGAGGGCAGGAGGTGCCCTGCAGGTTCCCAGCAGACAGGCCAGGTGTGAGAACAGTGACTGTGGCCGCTGCTTGCCAGCCCTGAGGCAGCTAACATGGAAAGGGTCATCATTAATTTAACTCTGCATCCATCAAGCCCCGTTTCTGTCCCTAGAATGACAACTCAGATGTGATGCTTTGCAAGAAAGCAGTTCCAGCTAGCCTCCACTGCTGCTGACAGGCAGTGGTGCTCTGTGCATCTTAGCTGAGAGCTTATCTGTTTTAAACCCACTCTTCTGATTTTTTTTGACTATAGTATTTACTGTCCAAGTTCTTAGGTCCCAGGTTCCCAGCTGTTGTGTTTAAATTTGATGGAGATGAGCCTGGGAGCAGAGGGAGAAGCTCTGCTGGGGTGAATCTGTTTTGGCTGGGCAGTGTCACTGAAACACTCGGAGCTGAGCTGGGTGCATTGCAGGGGAATCCATGTATCATCTGTATTATTGTGGCCTCTTTGAGCAAGCAGAATGTAGTGTGCCTTGAGTGAATTGATTTCTCTGGGCCTTGTTCTAAGAAGCAATGACCACTGGGTGTCCCATTATATTTTAGCTCATGTATGTATGAAACAAACAGTGATCTCATGTATCCAGTCGCTTAAGGCCCATGTCTGATAGTGGAATATAAAACTAGTTAATGATTTGGAAGTAGAAAAGGTCAACTCTAAATAATAATAAAATGTTAAAATGCAGAAATGAAATGTTACTCTAATTTTTAAGGATTCTACACAGTTTTGGCTCCTTCCCTGAAGGACTTAGTATAACTCAATGAGAAAATTGCATTCAAATCCTCTGGGCTGCTCTGCCATGACTGAACTGAAGTTAAGGGAAATGCACAAAGCAGTTCTATAGAAGCTCTTTGGATGGATGGCTGCAGGAGGAGGCATTTGGTGTTTGGGCTCTGCTGTCTCTTGAGATGGGACAGCAGCAGGGAGGACACAACTGCATGCTCTTGTGGCCACAGTGCTGCACTGATGGTCCTGGGGAGCCTGAGTGCCCAGCAGCCTCTGCCTGCTGTCCATGCCCCAGGATGCTTGCAGAGAGTGACTGGGAGGGAGCAGCTCCTCAGGCAGCTTCTTGCTCGGAGGGTGGGTCTCATTTTAGATGTGTTGTTGGTTTGTTGATGGCAACTTCACCTGCCCAGGTCTTCTCAGCATCCAGTGCTGTGGTCTGAGGCCTCCTAGTGAGAGACTTTGCCATCTAACCCAGAACCATGGGCATTGCTTTTGTCCCCCTCTTTAATCTTTCTTGAGGTGTTTGCTGAGCTCCAGAACTTTGTGGAACTCCCATGAGCACATTTACAACCAAGTTGTGGCTTTGCCTGACCTACACATTGTTCAGAGCACCATAGGAGGCTCCTCCTGTACACAGGCACAGTGCTCTTCCTCCCTCTCCTGCAGCACACAGCTGGAAAAGTCTTCCTGAAACCTGAGGCAGTCTCAGCTCCTGTTTCTTTGGGAACAGAGGGATTAAAGTGAATAGGTAACTGTGTGTCTCTGCCCATGCAGGGCCCTTGGGAGGGACTTCTGAGTGAGAAGGACCCCTGGCACTCAGCTCTCAGCACAGGCAGCCCTTGCAGGGCGTGTGACAGAGCACAGGGCTCTGCACAGCTGCTCTGGTGCTGCAGCACGAGCTCTTAGGGCTGTGAGCACCAAAGGACCAGGGTTGTTAGTGCTGACACTCCAGACTTGACTAAGCCATTTTGATGAAAGAAATGGAACCTGACACTTTTGCTATTTAATTGTTTCTCGTAAATTTCAAATAAAAAAATAAATTGGCTTCTTTTAAAAGAACAAACTGCGGAAAAGCGCTGCTGAGCAGAAGCGAGTGGCCTCTGAAGCATGACAGGCAGCTTCGTGTTCACAGCCAGCTAACAAGTCTTCAAGGCGCAATGCAGAGGGGGCTGGTCTGAAAAGCAAATGCCTCTGCAGCTCTAGCTTTGCCTTGAGACACTTGGGGATAGAAATGTGCAGGAGGAAGGGGAGGAGGTTTTGAGGTCTGAGCATACCCCAGCCCTGAGCTGGGCTGCCCTGGCAGGAGTGTTGGCTGGGGCAGGACTGTGACACCTGCGGCCACTGAGCTCCTGGATCCTGGGGCTTTTCTCAGCACTGTTATTCAGGTGGAGGCTGCAGAGTCTCAGGCTCTTTGCACCTTTAGCTTTGCTCCTAAGGGCTGGTACGTTCTGAGCTATCTGGGGTATCAGCTGCACTTTGCCAGTGAAAGCATGTTCTGGATTCTTTGGAGGACTTTATTTGCAAAGACCCTGGGACCCATCAGCAAATGGCTGTAAGGAAAATGCCTTTCATCATTCAGGTTAAAGAACAGCACAAAGCCTTGGAGACATCACTTCACTCGGGAATTAAATTGCAGGAGTCATCTGGTGTCAAATAAGTTTCATTTAATAGGTTACTCAAATAAAGTTTCTGTAGAAATCAATATCACTTTCTCCTGCAATTGACAGCTCAAGACACTCAAAATGGCATTTTTCACATAAGGCTTATTTAATTTTAGGAGGAAGAAGCCCTCCTATATTTTCTACTTGGCCTACGCAACTCTACAAGGTTAACAGCCTGCGGAGTGGGAAACCTGCCCTGCCCTTCCCCAGGGGGACAGTGTGAGGTCACTAACTCAGACCTGCCAGTCTCAGGTGCAGCAAGGATGCCGTTGTCAAAGGGCTGTGTCAGAGGTGTGTTCACAGCTCACTGAAGGAAACAGGGACAAGCCAGTTTGTTTCTTCCTACAGGTGAGCTTGGCGGGACAAAATGCCTCATTATATATATATATATGTTAGAATTGGACTTTCTGTAGAGGTAGGAATCTGTGGGCTGTGAAGACTGGAGATTTCAACAGGAGTGCTTCAGGGTCCAGGGTAGGTGAATCCTGAAATTTCTGCCTCCCTGTAGAACACGGGACACCTTTGCTCTGTGTTTTTTATTTCAGACTGATGGTATCCCATGAGGAAGGGAGGAGACTCTGGCACCTTTCTGCACCATCTCCCTGGAGAAGGAGCTCCTTTTCTCAGACTATCTTTGGTCACATTGGCACTTGCCCTGCTGCTGTACTGTCCTCTGAGGTGCTGGTTCTGCTCTCCACATCTGTTTATAGTGCTGGCAGAGCCCCTGTGGTTGTACATCCAGCAAGGGCAGATTACTGCTGGGCTGCTCAAGTGCCATGAAGAGACAATTAGCTCTAGGAAAGGACAAGTTCACCTTCTACCTAACATCCTTAATGCTTGTAATTCCTACAAGCAGTAATATTGATTCCTGGATCTATGCTGACTATAGCACAAATGGACAGCAACTGGTAGGAGGAATTTCCCAGCCCTGTGGTATTGGGTTCCCTGAAGATGCACTGAGTGATTTCTGTGTTCCCAGCAGCTGCAACCCAGTAATGACAGGGCCTTGTGACCTGCATGCATCCAGGTACATTCTGGCTGCAGGTTCTGTGGCAGAAGCTGGGTGGGGATGTGGCTGTCTCTTATCAGTGCTCTCCAGTGCTCTCCAGTCTTCTGTTGCAGCCTGGTGCCAGAGACCCTGGTGCTGTAAGAAGACTTCATGTTTCCCATCTTTTCATAGCCATAGAGCTTTCAATAATATAGAGTGGTTTTTATTTGAACATATTTGTGGTATTAACCTAAACCATGGGCCTGGGCTGCAGTTTGCCCATCTGATAAACAAAGATAAACATAACCAGTACTAGCTGAGAAAGGAGATCTGGCAGTAAACAGAGTGTTATTGAAGAATGTTATTTTCAGAGATGCAGTTACTTGTCTCTGACAAATTAAAAAGGGAAACATCTGCAAGACACAATGGGAAGAAAATACTTCAGGAGAGGTTTTATCAGGAGTCAGAGGTAATAGTCCTGTAGAGACAGTCTTCTGGTGCTCTGCAAAGTATTATAATGCTAGATGATTGCATACAGAGAGCCAAAGTAGGCATTTGTATGCATTGTGCAAAGGACGGTGTGTTATTTAATCATGCTTTCCTCTAAGAGTCTGTGTTGTCTAATTCTCTGTCAGTAAATATGAAGTGTAGCTTTCAAATGAGGAGGGAGTTCAGCCTTCAGCGCTTCTGGTAGGAGAGAAGAAATAGTGACCATCTCCCTGTGCCTTCCCCAGGCTGACATCAGACCCTCTCACTCAGTGATTTTGTCTGGACATTTTAATAATGGAGCAAAGACAAGCACAAAAAAGCTCCTACCAAATAGCCCAGTGCTCTTGCTCCCTGTGGCACACCTAGGAAACACCTCCTAGGGTAGCTGTCCTGAGCAGGCTGAGCTGATGGTGGGAGCAGGTGACTGCAAATGAAATACTCTGTCTCCTGCTGTCGGGTGTGTAGTGGACACGTCTGTTACTGAAAGGAGTATTCATGCTTTGTAATGCAGATGTATCTCTCCTGAAGATGATCTGTAATGCATCAGAGGGGAACACACTGGGGGAGGCGTGGCAGAGGTACAGTACTCCTGCTGTTCCACACTTTTCCTTAACAAGGTGAGCTTCAGAGATTTACAGTCAAACAAAAGGTGAAGAGGAACCTTTTGTAAATGGTAGCACTTAAAATTTCTGCTGCTTTGAAGCTGCAGGCTGAGCAGATGCTGCGTGCACAGCCATTGCCCTCATGAGATGTGGGTTTTAATTCACCTCCGTTCATGTCATCTGTTCCCTGTGTGCCTGTGTGACACTGTAAAACACGCTCGGTTCCCGAGGTGCCTGTGCACCAAATGAGCTCCTGCTGCAGCTCGTGCTGCTCGTGTCTCGCTCATCCTGTCACAGGGTGTTGGGCAGCACCAGCTGCGCCCGGGCTGAGCCAGACATTCCAAATCAGTCCCACAAACCTGTCATCTGACGAGACTCCTGGTTATCTATCCGTGTTTTAACACCTCCTGCGGCGCAGGGTATGGGAGTCATCGGGGGAGTTAACAACAAATTTTCAGAGAAAAGGAGCCTTTCTGGAGGTTCAGCCTGCCTTCCTGTGTGAGGAGAGCACTGACTGCAGAGATGCCTCTTTGTGGAAACCCCCTTGCATGGGGAGCAGATGACATGCTCTGAGGACTTTGGTGTGCTCGTGCTGGAGCTGGCATTGGGGGTGACACAAGTAGGTCCTTAAGTCAAGTCAGGCTTGGCTCTGATACTTTGCTGAGTGCCAGCCAACTCCTTGGATGGAGGAGGAAAAACTTGGGGAGCCAACAGGAAGGCAAGCTCCCTGGTGGCCCAGAGGTCATTTGAAGCCCAGAGCAGTGTGCTGCAGAAATAAGTTTTCAAGCTCTAGGGTAAATGTTAAGCCTGGAGACAGATGTGGTTGTGAGTACCCAAGGAGCTTCCCCTCTGGAACTGCATTAAGCATCTCCTGTGGGACTCCAGAGAGCCTGCAGAGGGGAGCTGGAGTGCCTCGTGGGCTCATTGTAGCTAATTTTTGGCATGATTTGTAATTACTGTCGGGCTTTTAAATCTGCTTATTGCCCCAGGGGTGTGTCTTGCACCTCTTGGGTTGAAAGACTGTTGCTCATGAGCACAAGGCTGCATCTATAGCACCAGGCTTCTTGGTTCTGAATAAGAGAAGAAAGCCATATGCTCTCACTTTTGTACTTGTGGTGAACAGAGAAACGATATTTTGTAGAAGTACCTCTAATTCTCCAGTGTCTGCGGCTCATTCAAAGGGCCAGTGAAAGGATAGCACAAGCTCATATTCCAGAGAAATGCTGCAGGGTGTCTCAGGCTGGCCGGGCTACAGCTCTGACCCTCATCTCTAGGACCACAGTCCTCGACATTAGTTATGTTCCCCTGGACAAATCCAGTGAGATGTACATTAACCTGAGATAAATGCAGTTGCTATAGTCCTTGGCACTTCCTTAGCAGAAGACAGTTAACCAATGTGGTTTATTAAATGTCTTACAGTTCTTGTTCAGTCATGTTTATCCACAGGTGACAATCTATTTCCAATATGATTACACTGGAGGGAAGTGACAGAGTTTGATGCAGCAAGTTCTTTCAGCTGCTCAAAGCCAGGTCTAGGGCTTGGTGCTTAACATGCTGCTGCGGTACAGACACATCCTTTAAGCATCAAGAAAGAGACATGGATTGGCTTTTTTTTTCCTTCAAGAAATGACATTTTGAAGTAGGTTAAATCTACTACTTTTCCACATTTTCTCAGAGAGAGATTTTGTCTGGCTGGTGTACGTGCTTTCCATGAGAAATTATTTATGAGCTCCTCCATCCCTGGTCTAGTCTTCTTGATGTAACAATAGTAGATCTGGAGGAATGACCAAGGTTAGTTTTATGGTCTCACTTCAGATGTAGTGCCAAGTTATTCAGCGCTTCGTTTTGCTAGTGCCTGAACCAAAAAGCAATTTATCTGAGCAACGTCCTTCAGATTATACCTATATACCATTTTACCAATAAGGCATGCACCTGGCTGCTCCAGTCCCAGAAGAAATCAATGTTTCATTTCAGAGATGCCAGTTCTTTGCTCTCCCTCCTTCTGCCATTCTTATGAAGACAAGCTTTTTTAGGGGACATGAGACGAAATACAGAAGGATTGTGGAAAAATCCCCTCTACTTCAGCTATGCGTCCTGTTCAATTATGAATCATAAAGAAGCTCACCGAGGGCATGGTTGTCAGGGCTTAAAGGGTCAATATATGTGAATGAGATGGGGCATGCCATTTTTGGGGTCCCCTCCAGGGGATGGGCCCAGACTGCTGCAGTCCTGTAGGAATGTGTGCAGTGTGACCATGGCATTGCTGGCTTTACTGGGCAAATACAAGGATGTAGCTCAGCTCCTTGCTCACAGCCAGTTATCTATCCTGGCACCGGTGTAATTATAATACATTCTTTATTGCTTGTCAATATTTTAACCTTTCTGACACATCATCCCCTAGGGCAACTGAGCAGCCTTAATAATATAGCCGATAATTATCCTCCTGGTGAATAAAGTTATCACTAGGGTCCTGTATAAATCACATGCAAACATGATGGATTTCAGTGGCTGGCCATCACAAAAATGGGAAGAGGCACAAATTGTGACAGCTTAATGGAGAAGGTAATAAAACCGACAATAAAGTCATTTATAATATAGGCAATGATTTTCAGGCTTTTCTATTTGTTTTCATGCTAATAGAAGATAAATGTCATATTAGAAACAAGACCTGAAATTTCTATTAAAATATTTGGGAAATGTCATTAAATATCAGCAATTCCCAGTGCAAGAAGTGGCAGCATAGTTCTTAATTACCTGTCTTAATTACCTGTATGAGGTCCTTAGAACCTTTGTGGTCACTTGTGTACCCCTCACTTTTGAAAGGAGAGAGATGTGTGGTGCCTCAGTGGGAGGAAGCCTCTTGGCCACTGGTGGAAAGCAGGACAGCAATCCTGCCAGGGATCCTGAGCTGGGTACATCATGGCTGTTTCATAAGGCTGCAGGTTCCAAAGAAATCCAAGCTGTCAATATAAGCAAAGAACAAGACTTCAGCACAGGTGTGAGAAAGCCCTGCAGCAGTACTGGAGTGGAGAGAAAGGGAGGGTGCAGTACAGTGTGGACAAAGGTCTAAGATACACTCACCAGAAACACATAAAAGGAGGTGTTGGCACCTGTCAGTTAGCTGTCAGTATTGCTGGTTGGTCCTCTGGATTGCATGCAGTCAAAGTGAATGTCTGCAGCCTTCAACACTTACACTCCACACTAACACAAGGTTTGGGAGAGTGAGGGAGCCATGGTGGGACTCTGGAGTGAGCAGGAGTGTTCTGGGGAATGGCTGCAGCCCCCGGGGTGAGAGCAGAGCAAGAACCACCTAGAGCAGGGCTCTGTGCTGAGCAGGTGCTGGGGGCTGAACAGATGGGGGCTGGTGTGCTGCTTCCCAGAAAATGTGGGTGCTCCTCCTGTGCACGGGCTGCTTGCAGAGACAGAGCTGCCACGGCTGGGAGAGCAGGAGCAGCTCTTCCCAGCGAGCAGCCTGGCCTGGGCTGGCCTGCCTCTGGAGGGTGTTCTCAGCAGTGATTAGTGTGAGGATATCTCTGGGATGCAGGCCTGGTGGGGAAGGGAGAGTGGTGGAAATTGTGTTTGTGTCTGTGTTAACATTCTCAGCTCATTCTCTTGCATTTCTTCTAAACAAGCACTTTGAGGTCCGAGCCCCGGTGCCTCTAATCTAGTGAGTGCCTTATTGATCAAGTCTTGCTATTTGGTCCCCTGAGCTGCCTTGTGTTGCACAAAAGGGATAAATTACTCCTTATACTTTAAAGAGTAGGGATGTTTTTAGTGCACGTAGACCCATATGATAAATACAGAGGCACAGCTGGGATGAGAATAGCAAAAAGCAGAGGGATAATTAACAGCTGGAACAGCACAAACCAGTTCCCAGGCCCAAGCCCTGGAGGAACACGATACATTCATCATGCTGCTCTCTGGGCTGATGCTACAGCTCTGGGGTGTGAGGTATTGAATTACAGTCTCTAGAAAATATTGTTTGGGGAATGTTGAGGAGAGCTGGTAAACAATGTGCTGGAAGGTGACAGATATGTTTGCAGCTTCATATAGGGCTATCACAATAAAAAGAGCCATGAGGGGTTTTCCCATCTCTGCCTGCCTGTCAGACCTGGCAGCAGGCAGGCTGCCAGGCTTCAGTGGGGGATGGCAGACCCAGCAGCCAGTGGACTTGCTTTCTTCTGATGCCTATTTTCTTTAAAATATTATTTTGTTACTGTGTGAAACACTGATAATGGCTGACGAATCTCAAGCTTAATGAAGCAGAATCTGTGATTCAGCTGCTGTAGAAAACAACATATAGAGGGCTCTTAACACTGGATTTGGATTTAGTTTGGCCTGGACACCCCTTCTGGGCTCTCCTACCCTCAGTGTGGTTGTTCTGGAGGATGGCACAGAGGCCAGAGCTGCTGCCCACACAATCAGGGCACAGCCAGTGTATCAGGAGCTGCACCTCAGTCACACAGAGGTGAGGAAGCTGAAGGCAGCTAAAATCTGCTTTGTAAGATGCTTTCTTTTCTATCTCCTTTCTTCACAGGAAGTCACTCACAAGACTTTGATCTAGGATGGCACTTCATTCCTACAAACCTGTGACAAGTGATGGCAGTGTCCCCTGAGTTGAGCCATGGCATGGTCAGGTGCTGCCTCCTCTGGAGTGTCCTGTGTCACCTCCTCAGTGGCCCCGAGTGCAGGGCATCCCTGTGAGCCAGCAGTAGAGCACACACCAAGGTAAGGAAGGGGGAATACTGTGCTCTCTCTCAGATGCCACATTCCTCTGGCAGCACAAACTAGGTGCTCGCTTACTTCATTGATTAAATGGGGGGCTCCCACAGCTGCAGAAACCAGAGGTGTATGTGCACAGGGATAAACAGGAGAATAATGGTCAGATTTTGTTTCTCTAATGATGAAAGGGGAAGTTTTAACGTGGTCTACTACCTGTTAAAACACCCCACAAGAATCAAAAAGAACAAAAAGGACACACAGAGTTGATTACACGGGAAAGTCTGCAACAGTATTATGCAGCTTCTAGAGGGATTTTCCTGCACATGGAATGAGTGCTCTCAGAAGTTTTGGAGCACATGGATGTCTGGTAAGGATGCATCAGATGATTTCTCCAGAAGATGTGGCATTTAAGGTTATTCCATCCTTGCCTATGTGCCACCCCCAAGGGGTATGTGTGATAACAGGTATGGCAATAGAAATACTGCTAAAGAAATCCTGACTGAAGGGGAGGTCCTGAGCCAGAGAGCTCCGAGTCACCTGCTCCGTTAGCTGCTGTTCAGCTCACAGCTCCTGGGCTCCTCATGGCATCAGAGTGGGAGAGTGTGTCCATCTGTCCAGGCTGGCTGGCTGCCAGAGGGGAGCTGTCATGGTGGAGAGCTGGGCACCCACGCACCCATGGTACCCAGCAGTGGGCAGCCAGGGCTGTTCAGGGGGCTGCAGTGGGGCAGCCAGGGCTGGTTCAGGGGGCTGCAGTGGGGCAGCTTCTTCCCCTCCAGCACAAGCTGACTAAGGCAGCAGCAGTTAAGGGCTCTGCTCCTGCTTCAGAGGAGTGCTGTGATTACAGGACAAACATAAAGTCACAGAATCACTATCAAAACCTAAAGTAAAGAATTTGGCTCATAAAAAATGTGTCACCTGAACAAAGAGAAGAGTTATGGTTTTCCATTCTCCCTCTTGGAGTCAAGGGGAGATTGTGCCACTGTAGAAGAAGCCTGAGGAGCTGACAGTGGCCAAGGCAGAGGTTTTCACTGCCCCTGGAGAGGACCTTTCAGAGTTATTAGTCATATGTTTGTATTTAATGCAATGATTAGGGCCAGGACTTGTAGGCAGCCACTAACAGTGCATGTGAATTGGCTTAAGCATTATTATGTACAACCATCGTCAGCTCTGCTCCCCAGGAAGATTGATACACTGAGTGAATCTTTTCAAGCTGCTTCTGAAAAGATTCACGACACTGCAGTGAAAGTGGCTTCCAATGGGAACCTCTGTATACTGATGTCAGCATATATTTTATTCCCCCTGACTACAAGGGCTGGTTAGGTTATGAGCCTCTCACTGAAATGGACTGCATACAATTGCCAGATAATTGGTTCTTTTCCTTGTAGGCTGATGAAGTTATGATTCACCCCTGACTCCCCCAAGAGCAGCAGGCACAGCACCATGGCTTGCTTATCTCTCATCCAGGTGCTCAGCCTTGCTTTCCTTTCCACCTGGCATGTGCAGAGGGGATGCCCCAAGAGCGGAGGGCATGAAGCAGCTGCTGAGCAGAGATTTAACCCTGGGCTTGCTGCCTGAGCCAGCAGTGGGGCTGCAGGACTGCAGAGGTTTGTAGGGTGCTGGTTGGGGCAGGCTGGGGGTGGTGTGGCCGATTCAGCTGTGGAGTGATGCTGAAATCCAGGCTGCTGTGAGCATTGGTCCTTGGCAGGTGCTGCATCCCAGCCTCTGGCCTTTGTCCCTTGGACCCTGCAGTTGTTCTCTGCTGTGGCATGTCACAGCTGTTGCTCATGCTGGTGCTGCTTATTGCAGAGGACATGTAGAACCCTTCAAGTCTCATGCTGATTGTATCTGGCTGCAATTGATAGCTCAGGAGGCCTTGGGAAAGAGTGTGTCTCTTTGCCCCTTGCTTGCCTCCTTGTCTGATTCGATCTTAACAAGGGGCTGTGGTGGATTGTGAAAATCTCCCTGCTCCCAACTGAGCAGTCACAGAGAAGCCCTGGACATCCATCTTCCTCCTTTGGCCTTGTCCTCATTTGGATACTGACCCTCTCCCCAACACAGATCCTCTCTCCTCTGCTAGACATCCTTGGTGTGCAAAACACGGCTCCTCTGTCCTGCTCTTTTAGAGTGGGACTGAGAAGTGCTTCTGCTTGGAGCCACCCTGTTGCTTGCTCCTCATGTCCCTGCAGGTTTGTACAGCATCTTCACCCAGTGTGAGAGGACAGTGTGGGGGAAGTGGCCTAGGATGGTGGGAATGCTGCTGCTGGGAAGGCTGTGCATGCCAGGGAGCAGAGGCTTCAGTGGCTGCTGCTGCTCTGCACTGCTGTTTGGCCATGTCAGCATCAGTTTTGTTCTCTGCTTAGATTTGCTGGTAAAATTTTTCTCTTAGGTCTTTCCTGTAGGAAGAAAATCTATTCACTTATCCTGTGCCCTGAGTGCTTTTTCCTGCTGTGGGGAGGGCAATGCTGAGATGCTCTTGGAGGGTCTGTGGCACTGCTGCCTGGTTCCTTGTCCCAGCTCCCCCTCACCCCGTTAGCTCCCTTCTGCAGGGTCCCCATGCCCCAGTTCCCCAGGAATGGATGTGAATGCAGCTGCTGCAGGAGTCAGGCTTCTGGGTGCCCGTCTGCCTGGGTCGAATGCTGCTCTGGGAGCAGCACTGCTGTCACCTGTGGGGCAGAGCCAGGATGTGAGTGAATACTTGCTGTTCTTCAGAATCAGGCTGGGGTGTGCAAGTTCAAGCATGGGTACATGTTTCATGAACATTTTAGGGCTTTGGCTGGATTTTTTTAACCCCAGATGCACAGTCCTCTAATTAATTCAAATTTAAAATCTAGTTACTAATTAGTGTTACAATGCCAATACCAACTCTCTCAGAACTCCAATTATCAGTGCCCATAGGCAGTGCTCACTGTATCAGTCAGAAGAAAAATATTTTCAGGTACACAAAAACAGCTGAATGCCTCATGTCTTTCCCTGTGAGCAGCCGTATTTAAATCAGCATTTCAGAAAGCATTCTTCTATTACAACAACTTGAGAGAATCCATCTTTAATAGATTATAATAGAAAATGAAATATTATGTGTCTATTAAGCAGTCTGCTTGATCTATTTGTTAATGTAACCATAAATAATTGCCAGATCTATGGGCGAGGTACTTGCCTTTCACAGGCATGAGCTTCTCTGTCAAGTACAAAGTAGGCAAAGAAAGTGCAGTCCCAGGAGATACATGGGAATGAAACCAACTTAAATGGTAACACTGCTGCTGTAGCTTCTCTCGTGGTACCTGGCAGGTCATGGATAGGTTTGCCACTGCAGTAGTCTCCATCCAGGACTCCACCCCAAGGCTTGCAAGTCCTGCTCAGTAGGAGCACAGCAGGCTTGGACAGCACTGCAGTGTTTTGCTCCGGGGGAACATGGAAGAAACTAATGTTTTTAATGGTTTCCATTTTTCTGCCAATTAATTTGCAAGACACATAGACATGAAGCAGAATTAATCAAGACTGAAGAGAGGGCATATTAAAAAAACAACTCTGACAAGGGAAGGATTTCCTTCTTTGGTCCCTAGCAGCTTCACTGGTGAGCCAGACACTCCAGGCTGGACATACAGCTCGTCCTATTGATGTGGGAGCATTTCACCTGCATCTGAGGTGACTTTCCATGATTTATATGATAGTTATGGTGCACGGTCCCCTCAGACTGAGGCCAGCATAGAGGGGCTTCTGCTCCACTGTCTGGACATGTGCCCAGGCCTGTCCTTGGCACAGCACGCTCAGGGTATGTCCCCAGGCTGCAGTCAGTGCTTCCAGCAGACCCTCACTCCTTTCCCCTCACAAGTGTCAGAGCAACTCCTGCTCTCCGTGGGGCCTCCAGGTTACCGTGGCTGTGCTGCACGTGGCTCTTCTCCATGTCACAGTGAGATACTTCCAGTGTTCCTGGAGCACTGGTGTTGGAAGAGCCAGGCTGCCAGGACAGGGTGGCACAGTGTGGTGATGGAGCTGGCTGGCAACACCATCTGCAGGGAGGGAGGGCCAGCCCTCTTGGGCAGGCTTGGGGAGAGAGGGGCATGCATGCTGCCAGGCTTCAGGTGAGGACTATTACAAATGTTTTCCTATTGAATGGAGATATAACACACTGGTTATGGACTAGATTGGATGCTTGGTCTAGTAGCCTATAGAGGTCGAGCTTGTGGTGCTTAGGGGCCTGCTCCCCACCCCACAATTTTTTCAAGGCCAAATTATATTTTTAATAATTGTGCATATGTGCCTGTGTGACAGTGCCATAAAGAAGCACAGTAAAGAAACAACTAAGTTCCTAAGTTACTGTAACACATCCAAGGAAAGGCTGGTTCATCTTGTTCACCTGTTCATCATCCCATTAATACCTCCTGCATACCTCTTGCACTGTGTTTAACAAAAGGTATCAAAAATGATCACAGCTTGCTTGGCTAGAGAGTTTATCCTTTATCTATCAGACTCACCAGTAAGCCCTACATTGTCCCACAGCCTCCCTTCCCTGAGTCGTACAGAGCATTGCCTGACCTCTCCTGCCCTGTACCTCAACAGTGATGACAGCACAGTTACCTGTATTTTGTGAGCTGGAGATACCTCTTGTCATGAACTTGGGGTTTTGGAAGTGCTCCCTGGTGAAGATCACTGGAACACAGGGATTTATTTGGATGGCAATAATTGAGAAGCTCGTTTTATTCCAGTAAGAATCTTTCAACTGCAATCAATTCACATGCCATCCCAAACAGTGGAGGTCAGCAGAGCACGGCAAGTGCCTCAGCAAGCGCTGTTGACAATGTTAAAATGCAATAAACAGAGAGCTGTGGCTCTGCATGAGGGGGTGCACATTAATCCTTGTTTGGAGAGTGTTTGATTGGCAGACTCAGTTCTTTTAGGATCTTTCTGATGGAAAATGCTTTGTATTTCTATAGTTTTGACTTGTCCACATTTCTTGGCATGCTGTGGTGGCAGGACTGTCCAGGACTGCTGGCACCTTCTCAAGACATCTCCCCAAAATGTGTCAGGCATCTAAAAGCTGAGTGTGCTTGTGACTATCCCTGCTAAGACCTCCTCCTTGTGCTGCCAGTGTGCAGTGCTCTGGAATATAAACCATGGAAATAATTAAGTAGATTAACTAGCTAATGTTTGCACAAGACCTGGAAAATACAAAGAACTATATAATTGCTAAGTACAGTAGATTAATTAGTTAATGTTTACCCAGTGCTTTGTAAATGTAAAGGCATCACATCAGTGCTTAGTGTTATAATTAATTAAGTTTTCACTCGTGTATGCTCTGCTCCAGTTCTGAGGTAGGACCGTGGTCTTGTGTCCACTGGCAGCTGAGTGCTGCTGCTGCTCTGTCCCTGCTCCCTCCCGGCCCCGTGTGCCCAGGCATGAGGCTGTGTGTGGGGTGTGCCAAAAGCCGTGCTTGGCCTGAGCCACTGATGCTCTGGGTAGTGAATGGCAGAGGGAACAGTGTTACTTTGCTGAGCATGTGAGGAGCATTTCATAGCCAGGCAGCACCGAGCAAATTTGTGCTGCAGAGCCATGGTCTGACCCTGCCTTGTTGCATCCTGCCTGAGGGGCTGAGGAGCTGTTCCAGTGCCTGTGTCTGCAGCTTCGTGGGAGGAGGTTAAAGAATGTGCTGTGTCCCTGGGAGATCCGGGTCCCACGGGTGTGAGGTACTGGGAGCTCAGGCAGTCAGGCAGGCTGCTGCAATTCTGCCTTTGACACGTTCTTCCTCTGCCACAGAGCAGCGCCTCTGCCATCTGCTGTCACTTCACACTTGGAGATGGGCTTCCCAGTGCCTTCCCCCACTTCTGTTCTTCTCTCTTTTTGCCTTTTGGTCTTTGCAGAGAGAAGAAATGCCTGAAGAACGGGAGACTGATAGGAAGGGAACGGGAAGGGAGTGCAGTCCTTCCCTGAACGGCAGCCAGGACCTCACAGCTGGCACTGGGGAACTGCTGTCTGCAGTCCATGCCCTGCCTTCACAGGGAGCTGTGCTGGCCTGGCCACAGGCTCCAAACCGACTGACAGGGTGCAGAGGAAAGAGCCAAGAGGAGCTCGCTTCATCTGCTGAGAAAGCAGGTCTTTCTTCAGCTGCTTGTGCAGGTGCCTGGAGGACTGTGACTGGTTGCAGGTTTGGGCAGCCGTCCTTGCCACAGGCTGGGCTGTGCTCGTTCATGGACTCTGCTCGCAGGACCATGATGTGTTCTGTTATCAACTCCTTGGTGAAAACAGGCTTTGTGAAATAGCCAGGAGGTGAAAGCACAGAACTTACCTATTAGCTGTATCTTTGGTTTATTCCAAAACTTTTCTTCCTCGGGTTCAGTGGATGGAGGCGTGGAGGAAGTCTGCAGCAAGGAGGGAAGCAGAATGCCAGGCATGGGAAGCCTGGAGCATGCAGGCAGTCCCAGTCCTGCTGCCCTGGGAACGCTCTGTAATGCCTGGATGCCAGGCAAGAGGGAGTGACTTCAAAGAACATCTTTATTAGGGTACACTGCTTAGCATCAAAGAAATGTCAGGGCTGCTCTACGCTGAGTCTCAGCCTACGGCACTAAACTAGCCTGTCATTCAGCAGTCTGAGTACAAACCACAACCGCTGACAGAGTCCTGGAAAAATTTATTTTTCCACATCTAATTGCCCTTTTTGCTTTGTAAACATAAAGGTTGAAGCTTAAACTCTGACAGCTCCAGTAGCCTTTTGCTTAACTCCTTAAAAAAAATGACATTCAGCATGTTAAATTTTGCTTTTACCACAGCCTGATATCTCACAAAATCTGCACAACATTTTTTTAAAGATCATTGAAGCATTTCAGTACTCTCTTTGGGAAAAACCCTTCAGCTCACAAAAAGACAAAAGCTGGTGCCTGAAGAGCCAAGACCTTTCCCCATAGCAATTCAGGATAAAAATGCTTGACCAAAAGAGGCAGAGCAAGCAATCAGCATTCCACCTTTCCCTGGGAGCAGATTAAAGAATGATTATCTGCTCTTGTTATTGTTCCAGAAAAAAATGAAAGACCAAAGACAGAAGAAAAAGAAAAGCAAATGTTAAATAGCAAAATTGGATGTATCATAGCAGCCTGAAAACTTCCAGTTCAGTTTCTTCAGTGAAGTGGGTTCTCTGCTCTGGAGGAGGGTCTCCCGAAGTGGGGGGATGCACTGTCCCCCAGACTCTGTGCTTTCTCCTCTGAGAGCATCGTGCCTGCAGGAGCCTCCTCTGGGTCAGGGCTTTGAGCTGCTCCTGCTGCAGTCCTTCACCATTAGAGATGAACCTCCTGAATCACTTCAGCCTGGGAGAAGTGATTTTGTAGTCACAGCTCTTGAAGAAAGACCCTCTGTTTTTCTGGGAGGTTCTGCCCATTCCCTCCACCTGCCATGAAAACGGGGCTGTCACACTGCCACCGCTGTCTCTGCAGGGACCCCCTGGCCTGGGCTCTGCTTCCATCCACCCACAGGAGATAGGGACCAGCCTGCCCTGTCCCCCCCAGCCTCCGGGCCGTGCACAGACACTGTGCTCATCCCTGTCCCTGCAGCCAGCCTGGCCTGCACCCAGCTCCCCCTGGTTTATGGAGCTGTGTCTGTGAACCAGTGACAGGGCAGTCAGCATTGTCCTGAGTGTCAGACTCTCCCACAGCAGCAGCTCTAAGGGGCCGTGGGGCTGAGCTGGGGAAACAGGGACTTTTCCTTCCTGTCCTCCCCAGTATTCTTTCCCTTTTGTTGTGATCCATGAGGGTGTTCTGTGTTCCTGGAGGTAGCCATTCATCTTACTCAAATGCAACATGCTTTCTGTTTCTGTAAGTACTGGCTGTATTGACTGTGTCTTGGCCAAGACCAGCACACAAAATTCATGTTTGCTGGTGGAAGGCTGTAGGTGTGATCCAACACCGTGTGTTTTATGGCACCTGTGTTGCTGTGCTTCCCTGAGTGCTGAAGCTGACTGAAACTAGACTGTTTTGGAAACAATTAAAGCTTCTTACATATACAACAGAAATGCAGAAAAATCCTCAAAATACCTTTTAAACAAGTCATTTGATTCAAACTGCAAGCCTGAAATGAAAAGTGGAAGAGACGTTTCAGGACAATCTGTGTCTGTTACAGATCCCAGATGTCATCAATAAGGAAGCAACAATGATGGGCAGATTCTACATTTCCTGTGTAGAGCTGAGCACAGGCAAGGCTGTGCTTTGTGCTGCTCATGGAATAGCTGTCATACCATTACAGCAAATAATGTTTCTGTTAAGTTTTTCACCTTTTTTATCTTCCACTTCGCCCAAAATTAAATTTCATGTTATTTAGGTGTGGCTTTCAAAAACGTGTTGCAAGTTTTGCAGCAGTCCAGGTCTAGAGAATGGAATGGAGCTGGGGAAGGGGCTGGAGCACAATTCTGATGAGGAGCAGCTGAGGGAGCTGGGGGAGCGCAGCCTGGAGAAAAGGAGGCTCAGGGGGGATCTTCTCACTCTCTACAATGCCCTGACAGGAGGGCAGAGCCAGGTAGTGGTTGGGCTCTTCTCCCAGATAACAAGTGACAGGACAAGAGAAAACAGCCTCACGTTTTGCCAGGGGAGGTTTAGATGGGAATAGGAAATTAGGAAAAAATTTCTTTCCAGAGAGGATTGTTCAGTCTTGACACGGACTTCCCAGGGCAGTGGTGAGTCAACATCCCTGGAGGGATTAAAAAGATGTGTGGATGTGGCTCTTGGGGGCAAGGGTTAGTGATGGTCTTGGCAGTGCCAGGGGAATGGTTGGGCCTGATGGTCTTAGAGGGCTTTTCCAACCTCAGTGATTCTGTGATTCTATGACCCCAAGTAGGATGTCACAGTAACTAGCAGTAGTGTGTTGTTCCTTGGCATTCACTATTTAGCCCAGTAAGGAAGCAACAAATTCATTGTGGATTTAAGTCTTTTCACAGAGAACTGTCCTGGGGTCAGTTCCCCAGTATGTCTGGAGGATCTACATCCATAACGGCTGTGGATGATCAGGTGCTCCTGGGATAACAAGGTTCTGGACAGAGATAAACACAGCAAATGTGTTTGAACAGGAGATGTTGTCATGGCTTAACCCCAGCCAACAACTCAGTCCCACACAACTGTTTGCTCACCTTCTGCCCTTGGAGGGATGGGGAGGAGAATCAGAGAAAAGCATATTTTTCTGTAGATTGAAATAAGAACAGTTCAATAATTAAAATAAAGTAAAATATTGCTACTTCTGCCATGGAGTTCAGTAGAGCAAATTTTGACCTTTTCAGGGATCTACTGTCAGTGTCCTTTTCACAGAACATCTTCCATACTTTCTCAGAGATGAAGTTTGTCTATCCAGTGCATGTTTTAGTTCCTGCACTCCAGGGTTCACATGTAGTCCTTGGCCCCCATCTCTGCTGTAGGCTTTAGTTTTGTTCCTGCAGACATATTTCTGACTACTTCCTGGCCACTGCTTCACAGAGGATGTAAATTTAACCAGAGGTGTATATGTGCAAGTGGAGGAACCTTGTGTAGATGCTCCCTGGTTTTCACTGGACCACATTCCTCTCCCCTTTCGTTAGCCTTGTTTTATCTACCCACTCCTGTTGTACTTCTCCCTCAGTCCATCAGACACTTCATTTCTCTCTGGCAGTGCTCAGCTGACAGACATTTTTGCTCTTCACCAGGCAGTGTGTGTTCTTGTCAGCTGCCAGCCAGCTGACCCTGATTAGACTGTAGTTGTGATAGTGATTTCCTGTCTTTCAGGCCTGAACAGATGGTGTGCTGGTCCCAGTCCAAGGCTTGACTTTCACAGTGCTTCATGGCTTGGCCAAATGGCAGTTGTGGAATCTGCACACATGAAGCCTCCCAAGGAGACCCTTGCAAGGGAGAGGAGCAACTGTGTCCTCTAAGGACCCTGCAAAGTTATACCCACTTCAGATGAGTGCTGGGATGCTTTTGTTTGTTGGATGCAGTCCTCCAAACACTTCTGTTCCCCAGCTTAGAAGTCTGTTGCTGGAATACTCTCAGTATCATATTTAGGCTTGATATTTTAGAGAACAACTAGTGTTTTACCCAGTAAGAAATGCTACTTTTGAGTTTTATGTTACAGGATCAATAAGGAGCAAAGGAATGGGGCCCCATATGATAATAGATTGCTCCCAGGATTTCCAGATCTCCTTCTTCCTGGGACAGTTTTCCATTCTAATGTAACAGGTTTTGCAATCTAGCTGCTGTACAGGGTAACGTGATGTGCCTGCTTCTGTAGATGTTGTATTGGGGCTTGCATCAGGGACAGGAGCTCCCCAGGCCTGAGGAGCCAAGGAAGTGGGAGGGTCTGGTGGTGATGGAGCTGTCAGGAAGGGGCTCCTCTGCACAGTTCAGCACACTTGGCAGCATTCTGACTGCCATGTGAAGATCCGTGAAATGAATGATCATCAAACATGAATGATCATGGCCACTGCCTGCCAAAAAATAACATTGCTCCTGCACCTTATCCTGTAACAAAACAGATCCTTCTCGTAAAATAATAAGCTTTCATTTCTTCATTTATTGCATTGCATGGGAACAACTGGCAGCTTGCTCACATGTGCCAATTTATTAACTAAATCTCATTTACTAACTGGGAACAAATTCTTTTTACTTGTAGCTGCTGAATACAAATGAGATTGGGCTTCAGAGCTGCCCAGGTGTAGGAAGCTTCCTTGGCCCATTTGTCCTTGTGTCAATGGCAGTTTCACTCTGCCAGTAAAAAACTTCTCTTCTGATGGGCCCTGCTACACGAGAGGGTTGCTGAGCCTCAGGCTAAGGAATGCTTACACAGGAGGAAGAACAGGCTCAGAGACCTCTCTTTGGTGCTGAGCTGCAAGGGGTCTGTTCTAGTGCAGAGGGACACATCCCCAGCACTGGCAGTCATTTCTTCCACACTGTGTGCCCTGCCCAAGTGACAAAGAGAGAGGGGACAGCCTTGGAGCAGGCCACTTGCAAAGGGCAGCCATCAGCCATGGCCTGTGCCCCATCCTGACACACACCTCTCTAGAGACACAGCAATGGCAAGAACGATGTTCTGAGAGCTGTGTGGGGGGTACAGCAAGGCTCGCCCCTGTTACACACCCCTCTGTGTCAGAGGAGTGCCATCCCACCCCCTGCCTGCCACAGCAGCGGGAGCTCCTGCCCTCAGGACAGGCAGGGCCCGGGCGGGGACTGAGGGAGAGGGGGCATCTCTTGGCAGGCTTCCATCCTTGCAGGGCTTGACGGGTTGCCCAGGCTGCTCGCTCTCCTGAGCTCTTCCTCTAGCTCTCCCATTGGTAATTTTCCCTGGGCACACCCTCTTGGCTCAGCATTTCCAGTTGCTCCCTGGGGGAGCATCTTGGACACCACTGCACCTACATGCAGCTCCCAAAGAGTGGGTAAAGTGACCTTCCTAAAACAGCCTGGCATTTGCTCCTCCGCACAGGGTCACTGTGCTGGCACTCACTCTCTGCCAGGAGACAGTCTCTATGCAGAATATGGTGGTGCCTTTCAACAGAGGCTTTGGCAGGAGGCAAACAGTCAGGTTGAAATCTCCAGGAAGGGCCAGTCTGCGACGAGTGTTTGTTTCTTCTTCATACCTGCCTCCAGGTTTAATGGTTTTACCAAGGAGGAAAAATAACAAAAAAGATAATTCTTTTAAAACTGTTTATCTGAGGGTCCAGATTGTCAAGCTTTATGCTGCTAGATAAATCAAACTAACTAACTGAGAGTTAATTTGTCTGACCATAAAGTGAATTCAATAAGTGTAAAACAAAACTAATTGGTTTCCTTCCATACAAATTTAATCGTACTATAAAATGTGATCAATGCAAATAAAAAGCATTGAGTGGGTTAATTATCAAGAATCTATAAAAGAAAACATGTGCTTTCTTTCAAGAATTGAAAACTGTGTGGGTTTCCGTCTCTGTACTGATCATCCCATGATGTAGACCCAGTCCAAATGTGCTGGTGTGTCACAAGTAATTTGTGTCTCAGCCTTCATAGTTTCTGTAATTACATGGGTTGAAGCTGTTGGTGGGGTGATACATGACTCTGGGGATGCTGTGATTCAGCACCAACGAGGTGAAACACGCAGAGCACAGTGTCTGTCAGGGACCCTCATCTGTGCAGGGCCTGTCATGGCAAAAGGGCTCCTGGCACCTCCCAGAGACCCAAACACAGATCCTGTCCCACAGCTGATGCCAGGCTTGGGCTGCATGCAGAGCACCAGGACTTTTGCTGCTTGGGCTCTGCTGCACCCCTGGCCCCTTTCCTTGTCCCCAGGGAGCGGTGGCTTGGCTGGGACCCTGCGTCCTTGCTCACGAGAGCCCCCTTCTCAGGGCTCTCCAAAATGACCTCGAATCCTGAACAGACACCTGCTGCTGATTCCTGCAGGAAACCTGACTTCATGGCCCCTCATCAGGGGGCTGAGGCACTGCTTGGGGCTCCCCAGCTCCCTCCATACAGAGCAGCTTCAGATGGGGAGGATAGGAGGGCCATGCCAGCTCTTGGGCCCATCTGGGCCACCCTGTGCCCAGAGCCTCTTCAGCTGAGGACAATTGCCAAGGCAGCCATCTGGTGAAGTGAGAGGAGGCTGCCAGGAACAAGCTACTGCTCTGCCACAGCATCCTGACAGCGGTTCAAGGCAAACAGGATTCAATCAGCAGACTGAAACCTTTTAAATGAACCCACTGCCAGGCCTGCTGTGAGAGGCTGACACGGACTGTGGCCATGGTGATGACTGGAGCGTGGCTGGGATTGCTGCTTATGCAAGACCTGTTGCCTCTCTCCCATCTGCAGCTCGCCAGGAGCTGACAGCTTTCCTAACAGCATTGCCTCAGTTTCCCCATGTGGATATCCAGCTTGGTCAAGATATGGAGGAAGGTACCTGCAGCTTGGCAGAGAGACAGGGAGGGAAAGGCAAGGAGCAGCCTGAGACTTCTGGGAAACTAAAGGATGATATTCCAACACACCAAATTCCTGCTGCGGAACTTGTCAGAGCTGGGGTGGGAGAGAAAAATGCCAAAGCTAGAGGGGAGGAAGAGGAGCTTTTAATAACACTTTTTCCAGCCCAGAATTCCTCACCAATAGTGCTGAGACTTCAGTGGTCTGCTCAGACAGCAGACGTGGTAGCCACTGCCCACGGGTTCTAGTTCTAGTATCTCACAAAACATGGTCATGTCATAATTTCAGCCTGCAGACAGCCCTTTCTATGCAAGGGCTAGGATCCATACAAGTTGCCCTGTTCTATATTTCCAACTACAATAAGGAAACTTCAGATGCTGACAGTTTACTTGATAAACACCTAATATGTCTTAAATAATTATTAATACAGACAAATAGAAAAGAGAGCATCCATATGCAGTGTTGTAATAAATAATACTTGCAACTTGCTGGGCAGTAGCAGCAGCAGCATGAAGAAAGGGCTCTACCATGGCTAGAGAAGGAGAGTCCAGCTGAGGAGTTTCCACAGGAAGGCCCTGCTGGGTGCTCATGGTGTTGAGGGACAGGTTAAGGAGGGATGACAACCCTGGGCTGTCTTGTCTTCTGCTGCAATAGCTCAGTCTTGAATGAATGCCATCCTGCCAGTCTCTGTTTCGTGGACAATATGGAAAACAGTGGCCCTGCAGATTCTTTTAGGGGTACTGAGCGAGTGGAGCTGTGAGGTGAACCACAGGCTTCCTACTTTAATACAGGGCTGTTGAACCTGGTGGAGTAGAATGAGCTCTTTGGTCTGCTGCTTGTGCTGTGTGTGGCTGGTGCTTCCAGGAGCTGGCAGGGTCTGTGGGCTGAGGGGCAGCATTGCCCAGCAGGGGTGGTGAGGAGCAGGAGAGGAGTGGGTAGCCCCATGCAGGCTCCCTGGGCAGCACCTCTGCTCTCTCCAGCTGCAGCCACGTCCCAGAGGTGCTGCACCACCTGCCCATGCTGTCTGTGCCCCCCGAGCAGGGTGCAGAGGTTCTCAGTGTGCTGGCAGAGCCTGCATCCTCATCCCACTGCCTGTGCCCCGAGCAGAGTGGGGAGGTTCTCGGTGTGCTGCAGAGCCTGGACTCACACACAGCCTCGTCCCACAGGCTGGCACAGGGTCGGGCAGCTGCTGCAGCCTGGAAGGAAAGCATGAAGGAGTATAGGGAGGCAAATGGCTCCCTGTGAGTGGAACAGACTCCCAACAAGGGCGCTGCTCTGCCAGGAGCAAAGCCTGTTTGCTTTTGGAGCTGCTCCTCCACCACATTCCCAGGCTGACGTTGTGGGCTTCGTGAGTATAGCTCTAAGTCTTCCTTTGTGCTCCACGGTCAATGATTGCTTATGGGTTTTTGCTTTGCTTTATAAGCTCAGTGGTATTTGGGAAAGCATCCGGATCCCCTCCATGAGCTCTGATAGATTATAAGTGCTGCACTTGACTGAGTTCCCAGTGTTCCACCGTGTCAGCCACGCAGCAGCAGGGCTGCGGAGATGTGCCTTGGCATAGCAGAGGATAAAAACCACGGCAGAGATGGAAGATAAGTGGCAATAAAAAGTAAAATGTGGAGTGTCTGCCCTTTAAAATATATTAGGCAGTTTATAAATAAGCTCTGTGTTTTTAGGATGAATGAGGATTGTTCAGCCCCTGAAGAATCTGACCTTGAAGAGAAGAAATGCTGCGAGCAGCTTTCAAAATGTTCTGAGAATGATCAGACAGGACAATTGCTCTTGCTTATTATTTCAGCAGTAGGTGGTGTGTTTTGTTGGTGTGGTTTGGGAAGCAACTTGAGCTCCAGCCTCCTCTTCCTCTCAGGTAACCCCAGTGTGCGGTCAGAGGCAGAGAACTTGAGGGTAAAATTACCAAGTGTCTGGTGAGATTTCCAGGGATGTGTCACTTCTGGCAGGTGGGACAGTCTTGGCTGGGTGACTTGTGTGCTGGTTCTGACAGCCAAGCTCTGAGGGTGTGAAGCTGAAGCAGACAGAAGTGCTCAGCCTGGTTCTCGCCACCTCTCTTGGCTGCCTGGTGAGCTGAGCTGTGCGGGTCTGCCGTGCCAGCAAAGCTCCTGCCTGCACTCTCCTCCTGGCACAGCATCTTTCAGGATGTGGGGGCTTGAGCTGTGCTGTACCTCTTCTCCAAGAGTGGTTGGACGTGTATCTGCCACATCTCATGGCAGTGCAGCAGCCTCTTTGAGGTGGGGAGGACTTTCTGCTGATACTGGGGCCGTTCCCCGTTGTGTTGGGTACTTTCAGGTTTTTGGTGGGGTGAAGTAAAGATCTTCTGAGCAGGAGACTCTGTGGGGAGTGGGGAGAGGTGGGTTTTGTTCTGGTAAATGCTGATGAGTCAGATGCTTCTCTGGAGAGCTAGAGGTTCTGACCTAAACTGGAAAAGGCTGCTGCTGATTTGGGATTCTTCTGTTTTCAGGCAGCCTGGGGCAAGATCCAGGTCTTGTCTTCTGCTGCAATAGCTCAGTCTTGAATGAATGCCATCCTACCAGTCTCAGTTTCCTGGACAATATGGAAAACAGTGGCCCTGCAGATTCTTTTAGGGGTACTGAGCGAGTGGAGCTGTGAGGTGAACCACAGGCTTCCTATTTTAAATCTGTTCTCAGAGAAAACAGAGATGATTCCCTGTGTGGAGGAATAACCAGCAAATTGATCTCTGCACATGCTGACACAGGGAGCCAGAAGCCCCACGTGCTTTGGGCTCTGGCCGAGAAAATGTAAACAAACTCCAGCTTTATGTCTGACCAAGGAGACATAAACAAAGTACGTATTGTAGCCTTTTAAATATTTTGACATTTTACAATCCATCAAGGCCTTTAATTGTATTTTGAGTGAGTTGTTCTATATGTAAATACCAGTTAATGTTGAAATTGTTTATAGCCAAATTGTCTGTTTATGCAAATTGTGTTCCAAGATCGCAGTGCTTCTATTGTACAATAAACATGTCTGTTTTATTTAATGTTGGAAATGTTTCCTTTGGCTGCTGTAGCTCTTCAGCACTGCTAGTATGGGGGCGAGTGCCAGCCTCCCCGTGGGGCAGAGAGATGTGACGGCTGCTCCAAGAGCTCCTGCTGTGGATCTGAGTGCCTGAAGCTGGTCCCCTGGGATGGTGTTCGAACTGTGTTTCAGCCTTCATAGTCCATGGGCTGTGGTACCCTCCACAAACCTCGGGGAGCCCAGTGGCCCCTCTGCTCAGTCCAGGCTGCGGTGCAGAGAGAGCCCCCGCAGGTGCAGGTGCTGCTGTGAGGGGAGGGATCCCCCGCACTCTCTGGCATTCCTCAGTCTGGCTTGTGTCAGTTCGAGGTTTTGGTGCAGAAGATGGCCAGCATTAAAACCCAAACTGCTCCTGCTGGGTGCGAAGTGCAGAGAAATCAGCATGCTGCTCCCGCCTGTGCTGCTCCCAGGCAGTAATCGAGATCACCACCCCGAGATAAATCTCTTCCTGCCATCGGACAGAAGAGAGAAGCAGTTACTGTGGGCTCTGCCTCCAGGTTTATTATCATGGGGAAACACGTGCAAATTAATGGCTCACCCCGATACAAATCAGTCGTGCCGGAGCGTTTGCAGGCTGCGATTCAGACACGATGTCTCTGATCCGCAGGCAGGGAGTGAGTTCAGTCCTGCCTTTGCCGAGGCTCCCACGGAGTGCAGCCGCCTCTGAGCTGGTCTCTGTGCCCAGGTCATGCTCCTTTCCCCTCGGATTTTTCAGCCTAATAGCACTGTTGATCTGGCCTTTGTGTCTGCTTGATGTCAGCATTCCTTGGGGAAGGTTGCAGAGCACTAGCAGCTGCACAGCCTGAAGGTGGGCTCCCATATTATTTCTTCATTAATATTTGTTGTTCATAAATATATATTCACTCCTATTTATCACAAGAACACCGATTACAAACCATAAATTCTAACTGTGGGGAATATTTCAGTCCAGTTTTATTAAAAAGTGATTTTTTAAAATGTTGCCGAGGCTTTTAGCCAGTTATGTGCTACTAAATATTTAAATCTGTATCTCTTGCGGCATGCTGAATTACAGCAAGGGGATATTTAATGTTCCCATTTCTCCGGCATAAATCTGTGAAAGATTGACTGGAAGAAAAATACAGTCATGAACAGCCCACGTACTTGCTGAATGCTCTCTCATGCCATGCACCCACTCACACATCCCTGCCACTGGCAGCAATCCAGCCTGGAAGTGGTTGCCTCCACAGTCGTTCTGGGGTCACCCTGCTGCACTCAGCTGGGCTGGGGGCTGCTGGGGTGGGGACGTGGCAGAACCCTCTCAGTCTCTGGCTGTCCTGGGCTGGCACATGGCGCTGCTGTCAGCGCCAGGAGCTACGAGCACCGGGAGGCCTGTTACCCCTCAATTACACTGCGGCTTTATTGTTCGACCGTGCGCCTGCTTTACGATATGAAAAGCTTTCGACAGTTAAATGGTACTAATATTAACCTCTCCCTCATGGGCTCTAACAGCCTCCGCCATTAAAAGTGTGATTAACAAATTAATTCATCTGGAAGGGATTGGCATGTGGTGTTAAACAATGGTGTAATTATTTTTTTTTATGAAGGCTGAAGCCCTGGCTGTATGGAGAGAGGAAGCCCCGTTGCTCTTGCATTATGGCTGTGGCAGCAGCTGAATGGGGTGGGAGGACTGAGCCCTGGTATGGTGCTGGTTGCAGGTTCCCGGGGTGAGGAGGAGGCAGATCAGGACAGTGCTGAGGCAGGCAGGCTGCCTGGGCCTGCCTAGGGCTGTGGGATTTCTCGTGGTCCTCACTGAGCCAAGGGCTCTCCCCTGTTACAGGGGCACAAGCTGGCTGCTGCTTGGTTTTGTGGCTCTATATAGTGCTTGTAACAGTCAGAAAGGCTTGGAAAAATGGCTCTTGAGGAGGCTGCAGGGCAGTGATGGTGTATCTGCTCTTGTCTGGGGCAGACACCTGGATGCAGACACCTGCGACCTCCAATGTGGGGCCAGCCTGGAGTGAGGCACTCCTGGCACTCCTCTAACCTGCTGGTGTTAACCACGCAGCATGCTAGACATGGCAATTCTATTCTGACAGAGGTGGAAAAGCTTTAAAGTACATACACCTGCTGGCAGGTGACTCTAAAAAGCTGTTATTTGCTTCTGAAAAGCAATCCAAGATTGCCTTTAAACAGCCTATTTGGGAATAAGCAGGGGCTGCAGCTGGTGGTTCCCTCCCAGTATTCCCCTCTGCTGCTGCTCCTCTCCCCTTTTCTTTTGCTCTCATTTCCTGACCTGTTCATGGTCTGTGGTGGGGCTCAGAAGCTGAATCCCCATGAGGAGCAACCCCCTCTCCTGCCCCTGCCAACTGTGTCCCAGGCCTGTCCCCAGCTCTGGGTCTACAATGTCTCCGGAATTGGCAGCGTGGGGAGGATGATGCTGTGTGTGGCTCTGGAAAACACGCTATGCCAAACCAACCTTCCTGATTGAGGAAAAGAATCAGACAACTCCTCTTCACCCCTGGAAACAGACCTAGGGTCTGTCAAGCTGGGGGTGGCAGACTCTGCACAGGGGCCGTGCTGGCCCGTGAGGCAGGGCTGGGTCTGTGGCCAGGGGTGCTGGAGAACACACTGTGCCAGGACAGAACACAGTGTGCCAGGACAGCACACAGTGTGTGCCAGGACAGCACACACAGGCTGGCCACGGCAGCACTGCCTGCCTGCTTCCCACCTCCCATCCTGGCACAGTGAGCGAGGCACGCAGGGCACAGCCCCTGCACTGGGGCTGCTGTGCTCCGAGGGCTGATGCTGTTGGAGACAACAGAGGGCCAGAGGCTCCTCCAGCCTTGAAGGAGTCACTGTTTGAGTGCTGGCAGGGCCATGTGCTGCGCTTCAATGCAGGCACCGAGAATATTCATATTGTGATTTATTCCGTTCTGTTTCTCCATTGATTTTAATTAAGTTCACTCTCTTCTGCCAAGCCTGGGGAACACAAGCAAAAATTGAAAATGCTGGAAGTCAGCTTGCTTTGCACTTGAGTCTTCCCAGCCTTCCAGAGAACAGAGGGAAGGGGGCCTGCACCACCACACGGGCATTTCCTGTGCTTTGCTGGTCCCTAAATAATAAACATAAAATTAAAATCCTGTTAGGAGAATCACAAAAGCTATTATAGCTCAGCAACTGATATTGACTGTGATCAAATCTTTTATGTGATTCACAGCATTCTGGGCTGTTCACATTCACACTTTGATCATATTAACTCTGGCTTGATAGTTGTTTTTTTTTCTCCCACACTGAAACAAAGCAAAAAGAATGACAAAAAAAATCCAATCTAATCCTGCTGTATCAGTTTGTGTCATACTTTTGCCACGAGCAGCAGTGTCTGGTGCTGCTGTGTGGTCTCTAAAGACAGGGTTCTCCTGGGAACAGCTGCTCACTCTGGCAGTGGATGTGCCATCCCTGTCCTACACAGCACTGGGGCTGCTGGCCTGGAAAACCCCATGAGGCCCCTGGCCAGCAAGGGTGTCAGTGCCTACATTGTGTCCATCATTTAGGGCACACCAGTGGTGATGCTGCTGCCAAGGGGAGTGCCAAGGATGCTCTATAGTGCCCCTGCATGGTGTCAAGGGCCATGCTGTACTTCTGCAACCTACAAATTTTAAATAATCTTTGCATGTCTCTTGAATATTACAGGCAAGCAAAAGTAGTCCCCGAAAGTTACAATCCTTAAATCAGAAACTGGTCTAAAGAACCTGAGTTATACAGTTATCTATCTTTGTGATATTTCTCAAAAGTTAGACTCATTCTTCATATCAGATAGGGTGATAAAAGGATAAGGGTACCTCTTATTCAACTCTAATTAATATGGTCATCAAATTGGACATGAAGAACAAGGAAACCTCAGCAAAAATTTTGAAGGGATATAAACCAGGACAATTTACTGTTTGCCAACCTGTGCTCTCCTCTAGTCATCAGCAGTCATGGTGACTTGGTTTCTGATAGATGTCTGGAAATACCTGCAGTAATCTCTTTAGAAAGTTTAATGACCTTGGGTCATTCACTTTTTGGAATATTTTAACCACTCGGGAATAAAAATGGCAAGATGGTTACAATAACACTCCAGGTCGTATCCATCTCCCTTTGGCCAGAGGTCTGGATTCCCTGACAGCAGCCCCCCTCCAGCAGGAGGCCAGCCCAGCTGGTTGAACCTGCTGTGCACCTTGCCCGAATGGTAACTGGTGAAATGCCAGGGGGATGTTGTGTGCCATGGATCTGGCCATTGGCTGGTGGCTGTCAACTGCCTGAGGGGACAGAAACTCACCACACTCCATGTTCCCACCACTGAACCCACTGGCTATTTCAGGAGAGCAGGAATTTAATTTTTCTTAAGGATGGCGTTAAATACACGAGGAAAGAAGCGCATGGAAACAGGTCAGGAATGGAGGCATGGGCAGGATGACAGGTGACAGGGTACATGTCGAGGGGCTGTCCTTGCCTTCCTGTGTGTCACCCGTGGTCAGAGCCAGCCCCACGGGCTGGGACATCTGGGTTCAGCACTGCAGGAATTAGGCAAAACTGCTCAGGAAAAGCTGCCTGGGACAGCTGCTGTGACAGAGCTTGGGAACACCAGAGGAAGAACACTCAGAAGAGCTGCGGGGTACTGCAGACAGCCCTGGCTGTCCTCAGCCCAGTGAGGTGGCCCCAGGCTCCCTGGGACAGCAGATGCAGGCGAAGAGGGGCTGGGTGACAGCCAGATCCCTGCCATGTGTGAGCTTGGCACTGGCAAGAGTGAAGTGTAGGCTGGAGACTGCTTCCATTTCCTCCGTGATGTGACTTCCCCGAGTGCCTGCCATGTGGCTTGGCACAGAGAGGAGGGACCAGGCACGAGGATGAGGGGCATCATCAGGCCTGTCTGGCAGCACTGGTGGGCACAGTCTGAGCTGGCTCAAGGCAGAGGAGGGAGGCAGAGTGAGACAGTGCTGATAGTCCCAGCCAGGAGTTTTGGTGGGGACTCTAGGATTAGTGGAGACACTCTGGTGACAACAGGGCAGAGAGCACACTCCCCACTTAAGTGAGAGTGTCCTGTGTGGCTCCATCTTATTAGATAAAACATCGACCTTTGCATAAATGTCAGCTGGTTCTGAGCTGCTGTTACACAAACAAGCTTCTGAGTGACAGAAAGTCTCCATTAAGCACATTGATGAAGTCCTCTGGCTGGCTCTTGCACAATGTCCACATTAAGTATTGCAATTTGGGGCCCAGCCTTTGGATTAACAGATGAAAATCAATTAATTAATCCTTTTCTAATTGCAGCCTTATATCAGGCATCAGTTACATTATTCTAAAAGGGTATAATGACATAGCCTCAAGTAAGTCACTCCTGGTGGGAGGGAGGGAGGTGATCTGGCTCCTCCCAGCTGCAGACTCCGCCCTGAGAGCCCTGTCCCTCATCACCCCGAACCACTGCCCCTCCCCAGCTCATCCCCAGTCTAGGTGTCCGGACTTGCTGGTGCTGCTCCAGAGGTGGGGGCTTGGTCTGCATCCCCCAGACCGTGGCATTCTGCATCAGGAAGCACTGATTGGGGCCACTTCCATTCCCTCTCCCGGCAGTGTCTGGCGTGGCCTCAGGGCAGCGGTGGCACAAGTGTCCCAGCAGGGCCAGGCTGGGGGTCTGTGCAGAACTGTGATGCAATGAGGCAGGGAAGGGTCAGAGCCTCCTCGCTCCTTCAGTGCAGTGCCAGGAGCCCGTTTGCTTTGCAGCAGCTCCTTTGCTGACTGCTAAGCTCTGCTGGTCTCACAGGTGGCTGCTGAGGGGACAGTCAGAGCCCCTCTAACCAAGGGGGCTAATGGGAACTTCTTTGAGCTGCCAGGAAAGGAAATATGTGCCAAGGTTTGCTGTATTTGAACCGTTCCTCTCTGGGGTGATGGTCTGCTGGAGGAATGACCCTCATGCTGCATTTCACGTTTGCATTGGCCATAAGACAGCGTTTCCAAAGCAGGGCAAAGCCCAGCCAGGCTGGCTCACACCAGCGTGCTGAGGTCCTGTTGGTACCTTGGCTGCTGCTGAGGTCTCTCGTACTGCTGTCACCAATGAAGTGGCCCGAGAAGCAGGGCATTTCTGGACAATCAAAGTCCAACCAAACTCAGAGTGCTTTTGGGAAGAACTGGCTGCTCTGCGTGGTGCTCGACACCTTGCTGGCCACGGGCCCAGCGACGGCACCCACCACACCAGGGCACAGTGGCCACATCAGTGCAGCACTGAGCTCACCCTGCCACCATGGTAAATTGTTATTTATGCTTTCAGATCCTGCTAACTCACAGATAATTAATGTCAGGAAACTGCCATGGTGCCGTGGCTAATAGCTCAGCAAAAGGAGACACATTGGTCAATTAGCAGCTATTTGATCTGACAGTAACAGCAAAGGGCAGATCTGGCTGCCAGTCCCTCTGCCCAACTCCCTCCCTCTCCTCGCACTTGTGTCAGGGCTCCAGGCGGACGTGGAGACCACCGGAGGGTGGAAAGGACCCACAGACACAGCCTTTGCCCTGTGCTTGCTGCAGCTTCATCGAGGCTGGCATGGGTACCAAGTGCCTGGCTGGATGCAGAGGTATGTGCTGGCATCCCAGCCATCACCTCACCATCCAGACATGGGGACAGGCTGGAACAGCAGAGAATCCACTGCAGTGGCAGACCCCCTTTACTGGGAGATAAGCTGTTTTCCTCTGGAGAAGCCCATGTTATGAATTTTGCAATATTGTTAAAGTATTAAATTAGAAAGAGACCTCAGAGCAACAGAGAGGTAATATCTGCATACGTGAGGCCTCCAACTCTAGGCACAGCAATATTAGAGGATTTGTGAAGCCATAAAATGAGACACCATGATTCACCTGAAAATAAAAACATATAGAGGATGAGGCTAGATCTGTTCTATCCCCTCTGAGGGAATTGTCAGTGACCCAACCTGTTGTTTGCTGCCACAGCTGTGACACTTCCCCCAGTGCAGCATCCATCAGCTCTGCGTGCAGTGGGGCTGGGGAGATGCCCATTTGTTTTCAGCACCTGTGCTGCTATGGCTGGTGAGCTCTCAGGGTGGTCTGGGACCCAGCTCCCTGTGCTGGGCCAGCTGTGAGCAGAGCTGAGACCTCCCAGGGGCTTCTCTCTCTGTAGGCCACTCTGTCCTTGGCAACGCTTCCAGGGCTGTGCTACTTTCCTCTGCCACTCTCTAAGGGACGTTGGTGTCAGGAGCTGGGATTAGTTTTGCTTTCCTATAGCAAGAGACTCTGATTACACTCAATCTCCTTCAGAAAATTGATGCTTTAGTACTCAGTCTTGTCCAATGAGGGCTATTCCTAGAATAACATTTAATTAAGCGCTCTGGCTCTCTGTCTGTGATGCACCACTGATCTGCACAGGTGCACTTACCTTCATCAGCTCTTTTGAAATCAGCTGCAACTGAAATTAGAATAAACTGTAAAATTTATAGGCTATTCCCTTCCCTTTTAATTAGCACCATAAGTGTGTGATGAGAGGCCTCAGGCCAGGGGAAGGAGCCATTGTGTTGTTTACTAGTACCTGTCTTGCTCTGCAGCCTGGTCCAGCATCATCCCCCCTAGATGGAGCTCTGCAAAAACATTTGGAAGCCAGGAAATGGAACTCTCCGGTTACCCTGCAGTCCCTGTGGACTGGTCATTAGGAAAATCTTGGGTTTGATCTTTGTGAGGAGGTGGGCAGGAGCCAATCCCATGGTCTGCAGGCAGGAGTGGGCAGAGGGATGGGCCACTCTCGGTGGGCTGAGAGCAGGTGGGTGCTCTGGAGTGGCCACCCCATGGGTGATGGCTGAGCAGCTTCAGCAAAGAGAGTCTGGCCCTGGCGATGGCCGGGCTGGGCTGTGCTCTGCCAGCAGAGCAACCCTGGGGCCAGTGCTGCTCCCCCTGCTCTGGCCCTGGGGGTCTCTGGGCCATTCCTCCGTTACAGGGCTGTTTCCCTGAAACCCTCAGTGCTGCCCTCTCCCTCCTCTGGGCCTGCAGAAGGAGCAGGAGGATCAGCATTTGCTTTGTACAGGGTGAGCTCCCCTTGTCATTTCCGTGAGTGCCTGCTGGCACACCAGGCTCTGGCATCGGATGGCTTTGCTCCTGGGACAGTGGGATGATGGCATCAGAAGAATGCTTGTTTGCTGGGAGAGGTGCTGCCTTTGTGCCTGAGCAGTTTCTACTGTACTCTGATCATCCCTCCTGCCCTCAGCCCACAGCTCTGCCAGCCCCTCACCTTCTCCAGGGCTCTGTGAAGGCTCAGTCTGTACCTCTGGCTAATGGATGGTTGAGCACGAGATGGAATTTGAGCTCAGGTACAAAATCTGGCATTTTGCACGTCCCAGACCAGAGAAGATGACTCTGCTTATCCAACCTGACCTATTGCCAAAGACATGCCAGCGCAGGAGGGGTGAGAGGAAGCTGCTGCCCAGAAGGATCTGCAGCAAAAGAGCTAGAAGGGAAAGCTAAAACATCCAAGGCACCCTGGATATTTAAAAGCCCAGCAGGTGCAAGAGGCAGTCAATTGAGCAAAGTGGTGGGGATATCCATTCTGATGATCTTTCTGTTATCAGCCAGAAAATCTTAGACTGCAAAGTAGAAAACATTTGTAAATGACTGAAAAAAAGTCTGCCTGTGTCATTACATGAAAGGGAGAAGAGAGATCAAACCCACAGCAACAGCACAGTTGATAAGCCTGTGGAAGAATGAAGGAGAGAAGGCAGAGGGGTGGGAGCAGAGGTGAGGGCACAGGACTGAGGCAAAGGAGAGCATGTGTGATGTTACCGTGGTCACTGCTGGCTCTGCAGACAGTGAGGCGCTGCCAAAGGCCTGGACAGTGTTGCAGGCAATTTGGCATTAATGCATCCAGACAGGGGAGGCTGAGGACAGGGCTGGAAGCAGGAGTGATGCTGTGGAAAGGAGTGGTGTGCCCAAGATTCTTCCCAGGGCTCCCCAGTACTGGTTTCCCCTGGAAATGCGGAGCGGTAAGAGAACAGAGACCACAACAAGGTACTTCAGGGTGCAGGAGGAGAAGCTCAGTTCTTCTTACACCAGCTTGGAGGTAGATTAAACAAGTTGTGCCATTCTCTTTTGTTGCCTCTTGGGACACTTTGGGTAACCACTCTAGAAGCAACTCATTTGAGTCTTCATCTGGCAGAGCTGCATGAAACTTCCTTGGCATCACTTACACCACACAAGGACTGGTACAACCAACTTCTGTTTTCATGAGAATTGCACCGAGGCTGGTGGAGATTTTCCTCCTGAAGTACTGAGTACTTGAATTCCAGGAAGCTGCCTGTGTCTGATCCAGAGTGCTTGGAATAGGAGGGCAGCTGCCTTCCTGGGGTGGTACAGGTGGTATGGCATATGTTGCTGTGCTACCTCATGACCCAAGATGCTGGTTGGTCTTTCCACCTTATCTATGGCCAGTGCCAGTGTGATTACTCCTTTGGTTTCACAAGCACTACATTAATTCACAAATTTTATACACATAAAAAAGACATACTGTCATAAAATCAGCTAGCTGAGTATTCCCTGATGAAAATGAAATGCTGCTGTGCCTCAGAAGTGCTGGTTCTGGATCATTTCTCTATTAAATATTTGGTGAAGTCTGACTGAAGCCCTGGTGTCCTCACTGCTCAGCCCTTTCCACGCCTTGGATTTCATCCTGTTCCTGCACTTAAGAAGGCAAAGCACCCTATGCAAGCAGGTTCTCATCATCCACTGGGATCTGGGCTGCAAGTCTGCAGGCAGAGCTCTCATCAGCACCCTTGAGTCCTTGGGGTCCATCCTGTGATGATGCTATTCCTAGAGAGCATGGATCTCCTGCACCTGGGCTCGGGGACTCAGAGTGTTTATGAATCCAAACAATATGTGGTGAATTCTGCTGCCTTGACAGATAGGAAGATGGTTGGATCAGCTGCTGACCCTGGGGAAGTGGCAGGGCTCGGTACAGTGCTCAGAGGCTCCCCAGAGGGCTGGAGTTAATGCGTTTGACTTGTACAGCAGGAGCAAAATGTTTCGCTGTCTCCGAGCATCGCTGGGGGAGCGAGGGCCAGGGAGCTGTGTCTACCCTGTTTAACAGGCAGGAGCAGGAACGTGACTGTCACTCCAGACAGCTGCTCCTGCTGCTGCTGTGCCTTGCAGCACTCCACTGGGCCCTTTCCTGCCGCCCTTGCCATGAGCTCCCTGCACTGCAGGTCAGCCTGGTCTCCCCGACTTGTGTGCTCTGCTCTGAACTGGGCATGTGGCAATCTTATCCCTGACCATTCCCATTGCAGTTCAGCAGAAGCTCTTCTTCAGCCTGAGCTGACAGCAGGGATCCTGCACAGTCCAGACACCCACAACCCCTTCCCAGCACTCCCTCGTGGAATTTCGATGGGCACATAACACAGTTCAAGGCTTATTGCTCTCCTAGAAAGAAGGAAGCTTTGAAAGATCCCCCCAAACCAAATTCCAACTGCAGAACAGTTAGCTCTTGTCAGTGTTAGTGCTCCTGAGCAGCTGCTGGCAAGGACAGACCAGACAGGGTTTTCAAGTTCAGGTCTTGGCCTTTTTGGGGCACCTTGGCTGCTGTGCCAGGAGGAGGAGGAGTGTTATAGCTGAGCCTGGAACATTTTGCAGCGGCATTTCTCTTAGCAGGTTTATGATCTTTCTGCCTCAGCTGGGAAGCCAGCAGGACTGAATAAATCTCCAGGCCAACAAAAGCCCAGGATGTTTTCACAATTGACAGGATTTTATTAATTTGCAAGTACATGATTGCATTTCTTCCTTCCTAACAGCAGCTTCCACATAGATGGGAAGTCCTTTAGTGTGTTTGGGTCACAAAGCCAGTAAAACTCTGCAAGGGGTCACCTGCCAAATATTTGTGCCAATAATGATGGTAACCTTCAAATGTGAAAAGGTGAATTTGGTGCTTTCATTTGTCAGATATTGCAGTTCTCTGCAGAAGGAAGAGACTGCCAGTCACCCCCAGGCCATGGGAGGCCCTGGCTCTGGGAGCAGAGCTGACTGTGTCACCTGGCTGGTGGGGCATGAGGCTCTAGCACAGCCTGCAAGATCCACCAGCACTTGGTGCAAACACAGGCTCTTCCTCCACCACATTTTCTTTAAGTTCTCGGTGTTTCTGGCATAAATACGTACTGGCACATCCTTTGAAAGGACCCAGTTGTCATCAGAACCTGAAAAAGCTGATCTATTACTATGATACTTCTCACTGCTTCTGGAGTGAAATACCTCTATTTTTATCCATGTTTTGGGACCTGTCAACCCCTCCTGTAACAACAGTTAAATGAGCTGCAGAGACCAAAGCAGCAGGGCAGGGGTGTTTTTGGCTGGCAGATGGTGTGGGGGATGCTGGCAGGATTGCAGCTGTGGCCTGGGCTGGCAGACTTGTGCCTCAGGGAGGGGAGAAAGGCCAGGATCTGAGCTGCACCTCAGTGGTGGACAGCACATCAAGCAGTGCCTGCAGGGGCCTGGGGTGACTGTGGCTCCATCTGACTCAGCAGAAGCTTCACTACCCACATTTTCACACCCACCTTGGCAGGTTGCTGTGCCCTGTACAGGCAATGGTCCAAGCATGCCCTTCACTGGCAGCTTTGTGCAACCCCTCACCTGAGCTGCTTTCTATTGCCTACTGAGTCAAGGTGGGCATCAAACTGAGCTTGTGCCTGTGTTACCACTTGGGCCCCCTCTGCCATGACAGGGGTCTCTTCTCTGCAGCCCAAATGCACCTTGGCTGTGGGTTCTGTGCCAGCTGCAGCTTTTGCTGTGCATCTGCAGGAAAACATGGGGCAGCAGGTGCAGCTCGACCACCCTCTTCGCAGAACTGAGGGGCCAAGTGCAGTTTCTCAGCTGTTTTCTGTCCCTTCAGAGCTGCAGACCCAGATGGATCTTTTTGTCTTTGTGAGATGGACCGTGAAGGAGGAAGACATAGGGACACCTGTCCTGTAGAACCTCTTCTCCTCAGGGACAGGATGATGAGGCAGATCCCACCCTGGGAATGCTGTGGGAAGCTGGGATGTGGGATCTGGTCTAGCAGTGCAATATGGCCATGAGGCTTCCCACAGCCCATTCCTCCCTCTCAAGTCTCCCCAAGCCAGTGGGTTTGTGTGGCAGGCAGGGCCCCTCCCCACCAGATAACAACAACTGGAAAATATCTTCAAGTGATTAAAAAATTTAAACAGGTTAATTATTTCCAAAAAGAGAAAAGAAGAATTAAAATGGCTTCTGTGGGTACATTTAAAATACAATCAATAATTTATCAGAGAATTTTTGTTCAACAATTAAAAATTAGGAGGCTTTAAACTCTCCAAAATTTTATCTGCTGGGGAAAATATTTAAATTATTTCTTTTCTTGCCTGTGACTGGTGCTAGAGGAGCAGCACCACCAGCCAGCCCCAGGCCTGTAAACATTGCCCTGTGGCTCAGGAGCGGGCACAGGGGCTGGCAGAGGTGTGGGCCCTGATGCAGATGTGGGTGCTGCTGGGCAGGGTCCACCTGGGAATTGGCTCTACTGGCCCCACATGTCCTGTGGAGCTCCAGAGACCAGCGACCTCAACCCCTCTGTGTGCCACCGAGGACCTCCTGTCCCAGGGCCCTGGCACGGGGCTGGGTTTGAGGTGCCAGACTGGGCCAGAAGGTCAGGGAGGAGGGAGCTGTTCCCAGGGTGCTGGGTGGCTTTGGGCAGGCTGAGTGCCAACACAAGGAGCCCAGCCCTGGGATGTAACTGACCCCTAGGGAACATGGCAAAGTTGGAAATGAAAGAGTAACAGCTGGAATTCATCTTCCACCCCATGAAAAACTCTCTGTCCCACCCACACGGGAAGGGGTGTATGAGCTGCTCTGAAGAATCCTTCATTTTCTGTGGAAATGCGCCTGGTTTTACAGAAAAAAAATATAGTGAATTGAAAATAAATGGCATTATTAACAGAAAGGGAGTCCCTAATTAACCAGATATAGTCCATTACTGTAGCCTTCAATTCATTAAATTGCATAATTACATAAAAACACTGTTGATGTGCTATTCAGTATATCTGGTATTGTCTTCCTAATAATTAGCTCCATAATTGTCACTTTGACAGGGTAATTAAAAATGTTTAAAGATGTTGTGTCAGCCTGTTCTCCTTTGCTGAGCTCAGTTGGATGTCTCTGGAAGATGATTTTCTACCCGACTCAACCATGGTTTTGTATTTGATTTATGCCAGTGTGTTACAGGAATGACCAGGCTCATGGATTACTTTGATGTTCCTGTTAGGCTGATTTTTAAGAGTAGGAGAAAAATAACTTCAGATGTAATTTTCATTTACTTTTAGGAAATCTGTGATCCCATCCCCTGGTTCATGCTACTGGTGATGTGACTCTCAGTTTTATGGGTAGAGTGTTGTGAAATCTGACATTTGTAGCCCTAAATCTCAGTTCTGTTTGCTGTGTAAAACCTTTCATCCAACATCCATTTTTTATGAAGGGATGGAATAAGGCAGGAAATCAAGGCCGTAGCTGTGAGGCAGCTGGTGTGGAACAGCTCTGCCAGTGCCTTTGGGCTGGGACACAGGGGTGACACGATGGTGGTGAAATGCCACAGAGGAGCACGGCACTGGTGGGTCTGTGTGCCACTGAGGAGAGCAGGGGACGGGCTGCCCTGGGCGTGGTGGTGGGGAGCAGGACAGGAGCCTGGAACTGATAACCTAGCTGTGGAGACAGCCCAGGAACAGTGCAAATGAGCCTGGTGCTGGGAATGTGCTGTAATGGAGGTGGTTTCTGAAATCTTTCATGGCAGGCACGCTGGGTTCTGTGTTAAAGTGCAGTGATTGCCACTTTGGATGGTCAAAACCCTGACTGGTTTTCCTTTTCAACAAAATAAACCTTAATATTCATAGCTGAGGAGTGATAAATTAATCTATCCTCACACCCAGGAGCTTTGCCAGCTGGATTTTGGCTGGATGAGAGTCTGTTTGTGAAAGCTTTTAAGGATTTTTGAAAATAACATGTTTTGAATCGTTAAATGAATGAAGTGATCTGGTCTTCTCGAATAAACAGTAATCACATGGAAGTGAAGTTTGAACTTCTTTCTTGGCAAGAAAATTTCTGACACTTCTCTTTCTTATTTTTACATTTGTATTTGTATTTATTTTTGTTATTGGATGGTCTCTTACACCATATACTCTCTGCCCCAGCAGGCTCTGTGGAGACCATACACATACCCCAGTACCTGCAGCCTTTGGCCAAGGGAGTCCCCTCACAGCTGTGCATGTGTCTCCATGTCCAGATGGTCCCATTCCACCACCCTCCAGCCGTAGTTTGGATTCAGTGTTCATAATTGCTTCACTAACAGAGAAACTTTACAATCTGTTGCAGGCCATTATATGCAAACCCATGCCCAAATAATTGACCCACTGCCATCCAAATTGCAGAAGTGCTTGAGCGATTTGTAATCTTACAGAAAAGGTTTGTATTCAAAGTATTTCAGACCTATATGAAAAGATAATTGACAGTGAGATAACAAGGTGTAATTTTGTCGTGGCTCTGTCAGAAGGTGAGAGCACACCCCTCCCTGTGCTCTGGATGTTCTGCAGCTGGCAGTGGGGTCCCTGACACGCTGTCTGGAGGTGAACTGATGTCATTTACTCCTCTGACCTTCCTCAATTGCCAGCCATCTCACCCCCAGCCCTTCGCCATTGTGAAAAACGAGGTTCACTCTCCTGTTAGGATTTAAACGTTTAATAAAGGACAATAAGGGACAAAGATAATAAAGCAAAATTCACAGCGGTGGGTGCTTTGGCGCTCAGCCAAGAGCACACCTGCTACTTTGGAGACCCCTTTACAAACACACCAGCCTATTACACATTCATAAACAATCATGCCTATTCAAACTTTTCCAGGAACAGTTTAGCATGGCTCCTCCTTGGGTCCGCCTTTTTAGAGCATGCGTGATCCTTGGCTGTGGGTCTAGTCCATTTTTCTTATCACCCCCAGAGTGGGCTTTGGTCCGTGGTCTCCGCAGACGGCAGTTGCCAATATTGGGATTTCAGGAGCAGGGATCCCCAACATGTGTTGGTGGGATGCTATTCGACCAAGCAGACAGATCACAGGCATAGCTATTTCGCTATTATGTCCAAGATTTAGGTTAAATGACAGAAATAAAAGCATTAGTTATTGTTAAAAAAAACCAACCCTACATCGTCATAACAAAGCTACATTATACATATCGCATCTTACTTTTAACAAAGCTACATAGAGCATCTATTTGTAGTAAAGCCACTATTATATCTATTACTAAAGCTACTTTGACATCACTCATTTTTAACATTTGCAGAAAGCCAACATTATAGCCTCTATTTATCACACCCCGAGGCTGGCAGAGTGTCCAGTGCTGGGTTTGGGAAGGGGGCCCGTGGCTCTCCTGGCCGGGCTGTGCCCCAGGAGCTGTGCAGCCCCAGTGCTGCAGGGCACAGCGTGCCCAGCAGTGCCCGTGGGTGCTGGGGAAGAGCACGGTGACACTCTCACCACCACGGCCATGGCAGCTGGTCCATGTGGGAGCCGTGCCAGCGTGAGAGGTGCCAGCAGTGCTGCTGTGCTGATGCCCAGTTTAGAATGCCCTGGTTACAGTGAGCGATGCATGTGGAATGAATCCTTAGGACAGAAAGGCAGGGAATGTGACATAAAACCTTACAAAGGTTTCTAGAGAACCAGCAAGGTCTCCTGTAGGATGATAGATCTCTCTTTAAGTCATAGGAGGAAAGGCTCCTACAAAGAGTAATAAATTCATAAATTTCTCTAGTCACCAGGGTTATTTCCAACAAAAGAATTTATTGCCTGGCATACATTTCTCTGCTCACAATAATGAGATCTGGGCTCCAACACGTGACATTTATGACTGGCATTATTAAAAAAAAGAAAAGACATACAGTCTTCGAGGAAAATATGTGGAACAAATCTGCAGTTCACATGTACAGTATATTCATACTCCAAACCCTGCAGGCTGAGCTGGGTTTCAGCCAGGGAACCAGCAATACTTCTGTGGATGTTTCCCTGGGAAAATGCACTGCAGGGGGACTGCTGACCCTGGATGGTCTCCAGTCTGCTGCAACCCCAGTCAAAAACCTGAGGTTTTGAAGGTGTCCTGGGCTCAGCCATGCCAGTGGCCAATGTGCAGACTGTACATGGGGGTGCTCAGTCCCCTGTGCCAGATGCCTGTCTTGGGGCTCAGACACAGGGCTCACATCCTTCCTTCAGAGTGATGCAGCCACTGGGGACCAGTAGCAGAGCCAACAGTTGTCCCCTTTGCTCCAGCACTGCTGTTCTGGTCCCTGCAGCCTGGCACTGCCCCAAGGTGTGGGCTCCCAGAGCCTCTGCAGAAGGACAGGCCAGGCTGGCAGCTCAGTGTGGACAGGCACAGGGCATCCCTGGCATCTTCCAGGCCAGCAGAATGGCTGACCTGTCAGGTAAGGCTTTAAATCTCTGACATGCTGAGGCCGTGGCCCAGTGCATGTCTGCAGGAGAAGCCCATCTGTGCTCTGAGCTCCAGAGCTGCCCATGCATCTCCCTGACATCACAGGAAAGGACACTTGGAACGGCTCTTTGCCTGATGGGGTAGTTTGGATGTTACAGCCCAGATTTAAAGAGCTCATTAATACTATGCTGAAAGCCAGGCTCTCTTTATCATTAGTGAGGCAGCACCATCTCCCCCTTTCTGCAATCCTCTGTCCTGGCAGGGTGGAATCCACGGTCCTGCCTCCTGCTGCTCCTCTCTCCCTGCCCCAGCAGCATTCAGGGCTGAGCATGGGCCGAAGCTCATACTGCTTGTTCTTCCAGAGCTTGAGCTGCTCCTTGCTTGTGCCAATGCCCTTCAATCCTCCCTCCTCTTCCCACTGGAAAACACCTCTGTGCCTGCCCCGGGGGGCAGAGGGACGGGTGCCCACCCTGCTGCACTGAGGGGCTGCCCCACAGCCCTCGGGACCACGCCAGCTCCTGTGCCCATCAGGGCTGCAGCAGGGCTTGGCCTGCTGGTGCTGATGTGTTTTCTCAGCTCCATCTCATCTGGGACTGAAGTGCAGCTCATTTCCCCGTGGGAATTGGCGCTTTCCACCAGGATACACATATCCCATCGCCTGTGCAGGAGCATGGTACCCGTGCTGCTTCTCCTGTGCTCAGCAAACCCAGTGCTAGCATGGCTTGGGAGCGTGGGGTGTAGCTGCAGCCTGGCGTGAGGCTGAAATCCCCCTCCTGCCCTCATGGTGCCTGCTCCTGAGCTTTCCCAGTATTGCAGGAAAGGCAGTGGCAAAGGATGGGCATGCCTGTCTGCAGGACAGTCACTTACGTTAGATTTGTAGGAAGAAAGCAAAGGCATTACTGCGCAGCAGGGCTGGTTGTGCAGCTCCAACCTGGGGTAGTGTTTACCAATAAAGCAGATGAAAACAGTATCTGCAGCAGCAGTGAGCACAGCGGCAGCGGCAGCTGCAGGGCCTGGCCGGATTATGCAGATATGTCTGCTGGAGGAGGAACTCAGCCTACCTTTGTGTCTTGTAATGAAACTTTACACTTGCTCAGTGCATTTTAATTAACTCTCTGTGCCCCTCCTGCCTGTAGGAGGCATCCAAACGCTCTGCGTGGTGCTGGCAAGCCCGCGGCTTTCTGCAGCCTCTGTAGCGAATGCTTCCAGAACTGCCAGGGAAAAGCATCATCCTCAGCCTCTTGCTGCCACACGCCTGTGCGGGGAAAGGCACTGCCCAGGGCGGCCTCCTCAGCAAACTGCCCGGAGAGCATCCCCGTCTGACCAAGGGCTGCGGGGATCGGGCCCTCTGGGAGCTGGATGCCAGCCAGGTGTGGGAAAGGTGGTGCAGGGAAAACACGGCTTTATGGGAGAAGATCAAAGTGTGACCCCTCTCTGATCAGGTGGAAGATGCAACTGTCTGATTTGGGGCTGGGGGCGATGAACGGAGGCTGGCAAAGCACGCAGTTACCCCGAGGTGTGACACGGCTACCCCCTCTCGGCTCGCACCGTGTGTGGAGGATGTGACCCTCCCTGATCCAGCGTGTGCATGCAGAGAAGCATTGGCTTCCCCATGGAAGTGTCCCCATGGGACACTCCAGAAACTGTCTGCAAATGTGATTGTCAAATGTGCTTGCTGTGTTAATCCCTTATGTACCTTGGGTATGCAGACCTCAGTAATGTCAGGGAAAAACCAAGGAATTATACTGCAAAGTTGTTTGCAGGATAAATGCATCTAATAGGATAGGATTTATAAAATGCAGTGATGGAATTTGGTGTGATGACACCTCTCCAAGAGCACTTTGACTAGTGGAGGTAATACCTCCCTGGGGAGCACTGCATGCTCTACTTGTGCTCCAAAGGGATATGTTCTGGGAGTTAATCCTCTGATGGGAAGGCTGTCAATTATTGATACTTCATGTATAGCTTTCCTACAAAGCTAGAAGTCTTCTGGACGCCTTCAGATTAGCAGAATGATTGAATAATTGATATTACACAATTTATACGATTTTGAAAAATTCACAGTGCAGGTTGTCTGGGGAGGAGCCCAATTAAGGTGCGATTCAGCCAACCCACCTCCCTCCTTGTTCTCCACCCCCTCAATCTGGGAAGCAGCAGGTACAGAGGGAACACACAGCATTTGCATTGCAGAAAGAGTGAACAGAGTGACAACACTCCATTTGCATTTTTACTGAGCAGAATAGAGGTAGGGAGAAAAATAAGGCAAACATCCCAGACAGCCCAGACCACAGCATGAGGTGTCCCTACACATGGGGTAGGTGTCTCAGAGCCCACTTGCAGACTGCCCAAGGAGATGCCATGCTGTGCAGGTGGTGGGATGCTGTGCAGGTGGTGGGATGCTGAGCTCTGGACCAGGCTGTGTGCATGCAGTGAGGTGAGGATGGGATCCCCCCTGAACTGCACTGATACTGGACAAGAGCTCACCCTGAGAGCTGTGTCTCTGCACCCACTCTGGAAAGAGGTCTGTGGCACTGGTGCTGGACATGGCAACACTCTGCATGCTGAGGGAGCCCAGAGGTCAGCTGGCAGCCACCGGGCTGTCTGATACTGGCAGTGCACATCACTGTTCTGCCTTTTCCTACTTCTGAGCCTGGTATTTATTCCTTGATCCTTTAATTCAGCTCAGCAAACAAGCTAAGTCTGGTTTCCTCTTCATTATTCCTCATGGCATGCACGGTCTCCCGGTGAGCACCGGTGCTGAGGGCAGTACTGTTTGGGGTGGGGGAGCACTCATACAGCACCTGCCTGCTAGCACTGCTCCAAGGCAGGGACTGAGGCACAAGGGCTCTGTAAAGATGTCAGGGCTCTTCCAGTTGTTGCCAAAAGCCACATGTGCCAGAGGAAATCTGCTTTGCAGGACCATGCTGGATCCCCTGAAAGAACCCTGCAAAAGCCTTGTGGGTGGGCAGTGTGGCCCCTTCCAGGGGATTCCTGTTCCCAAGGTGTTGGGGCAGACCCTGGCAGTGCTGACAGAAATGCTTCCCCTGTGGTCAGAGAGGCCAGAGCTGCCTGGTGTCTGCAGAGTCCTTCTGCCAGTGCCTGGACAGGTGCTGCCAGGACAGGACAGGTGGGATGCTCCAGAGTGACCCACAGAGCATCCTGGGGCACAGCCCAGGAGGCATTGGCCTTCCCAGCCCCCGGAGCCCCCCTAGCCCCAGGCACAGCTGTGGAGCCTTTGAAGAGGGGAGCCCGGAGCATGTTACTATAGTTACTGCAGGCTCAGGGTAACAAGCAGAGAGATATTTAAAAATTGATTGTTCTAGCAACAGCTCATCCATGTTTGGCAACATCAGGCACATGATGTCAGCTCGCTGCATGGGGCTGCAGCCTCTGATATCCCTGTCTGGGAATTGCTGATGTACAGGGAGTGCCTGCTCCTTGGAGACGTGCACAGTGGTCTGTGAGCAGGGGGAGGCTGGAGGTGGTGGTGGGGCTGGGCTGGTGGGAGAGCTGTGCAGGCTCTGTGACTGCTGCCAGCGTGTGTGTGGGGAAAAGGCTTTTTATCCTCTCTCAATACATCACCAGTGTGACTACGAATGGATACTCCAGCAGCTCTTAGGGCTTTACAAGGCAGCTGCCTCCTGCAGATGTGGCCTCGTGTTCTCCTGCTCACAGAGCCAGCAGAGCTCTCTGCCCACCTGGCTGCCCCATGGCCATGGCCAGGGAGCCAGCAGTGCCCTGTACCTGCCTGGCTGTGCCCCTTCTGGACACTGCACTGGTGTGCCAGGGCTCTGTGAGTGGGGCTTGCCACAGGAGCAGCTGTGGAGGCTCAGGAGATGAGCATGGGCTGCAGGGCCCCGTGGGGACGGCACCTCAGCACAGCCTGGCCAGGGCCCAGCAGGGCCTGAAGTGTCCCTCTGGAGGGGATGCTCCAGCAGTCAGCAATAGTTTAGCAGCGCTGTGGATGCTGAAGAGCACTTCAGAGCTCTTTCTAGGGCAGGGAAAGACTGGCTGAAAGAACAACCAACACTGCATTTGTTTTGTGTGTAGGAAATGGCTGCCACAGTGTCAGAAATTCAATGTATAAAGTGTTTTCATTCCATATAAATTATCCCCAAGGCTTGTCCCTCCCAGCGCTTCCTGCAGAGCTGGGGGCTGGTTCCCTCGGCACTGGGCACTGTTGCTAGGTGCAGGGAAAAGCTCCAGAATTTGGTGTGTCTTCTTTTCAACCGCTGACAATGTGGCTGACCTCCAGGCAGGTGTCACCTGGAGACAAACAGCTCTCACTGGACAGAGCTGAGTTTCTTCACATTGTGGCAGCAGTGGCACCAAGTGTGTGGGACATGCCCTTCTTACAGGAGCAGGGGACCAATTGTTTATGAGGTCTTGTGGGCTTCAGGGGTTTTTCCTTTTCTTCCTTCAGTAAGAAGAGACAAGAGGAATACAGAGAGATGGGGTTGGTGCTGGTGCTGAGTGCACGCTGAGAGGAGATGAATGCAGGAGGACTATGCTCTTGGAGCCAGGAGAAGCCACAGAAGCTCCCAGCAGCAGGGGTGGACCAGCGCCACTCCCCTCTGATGTCCCCTCTGAGTCTCACAGAGCCTGGAGAAGAGAAATGTTTCAATCATTTGTGGTTTATGTGTGAGGGAGTTAATTGCACTGATGGTAAAGACAGGCATTGGCATGACAATTTGATTAGAAAGGCACTTTGGTTCTCAAAGAGATGTAGCCAGGGGCAGAGGTTCTCTCAGAAGCAGCAGTTTTTACCCCAAGGCTGCATTGCCTGTTGTGAAGGGACTGGGGAGAGCTTTGGTATGATTTCATGCACCAGTTGGTCTATCTTCATCTGAGTTGCTGCCTGTGCTTATAAATCCCTGGCTCTGAGCAGGGGTGATAAGATCTCAAGTCACTCCTGTCTGTGCAGTAAGAAATTTGAAAAGACACATTAACAAAGTTATTTAATTGCTGTGTGTCAATGCCAGGAGCTTGGCTAATACACAAGAAGATTTAGAATAGCTCCTTTATGAGAGTCCATTTCAACTATTTGTTGTGGCTGAGACCTGCTGGGAAAGTTAACTGAAAAGTTATATTGGAAAACCTCTAGCCAGGAAGCTGTTGGGAGGGATTGGGAGGCAAAGATGGTGGAAGGTCCATCTCAGCAGAAGTGCTCTCGGGTCAGTGGTGCTGGGTGTCCTGGTGTGCAGGGTATGAGGTGGGGTGGTGGCTGATGTTTGCTGTGGAAAACAGAATGTGTGATGGAGGAGGAGGATCAGCTCCATCTCATCTCTGCCAAGGTTTCCTGAGTGGTGACTCCCATGATGTGTTAAGTGTTTGAACCCTGAAAGCACAGTTGCTCCAGGGGATAAATCAACCCCGTAGCAAAGTCAAGGTTCTTCTCTGAGTGACTCTCCTGCTGTGCTAGAGCAGTTAATTGTGTTGGCCGCCTCTGGTTTTTATTCCTTGATCCTGGTCCTGGCCATGGTCCTGGCCCCCTCTGCAGAGCAGGAACACAGCTCAAGCCCCGGAGGGCTGATGGGGCACGTTCCTTCTCCACATGAGCTGCTGACTTTTAGCACGGGCCTATCTGGAGACAGATCAGCAAGGATTGCTTTACATTGACAAAGTATGGTGCCCTGTGTAAATGGCTTTTTTCCAGACCAAATAAGTCCTATTGTCAGACTTTCCTGCTGTATAATCCCCCATTCTGTTCTTTGTTTGACCTGTATTATTCAAGCTCCAGTTCAGTTCTACCTTTGTGCAAATCAGGTGACCAGACACTCTCCTGTGCTGATTCATGGCTGGCACCACGGCACCCTCTGACAGATGTAAAGTGTTCCTCTGTGCAGAAGCCCGGCTCTCGCTGACCTTCCAAGCAGCACGTGTGGATCAGGATACAGACAGAGGTGTTGAGTCAGACCTGTACAGTGACTCCTGTGCCATGCTGCCTTCTGCAGTGGCATTTAAGCAGCTTGTAGTATTAATTTTTATTCCCTGTATCCCCATGTACAACTTCTTATTGCTGATAAATTGTGATGCATTCACAGTTCTTTGCCTTTTCCTGGAGCTGCACAAGTGGATCCAGACAGCAGAGTTTTCATCTGGAAAGGACAATGACTGGACCCCTGTGGTGCTGCCTCTACTCTGGCTGCTTGACAGCCCTGCAAAGGTGTCTCCTCCCAACCTGGCCTGGCAGTTCCAGTTCCCTTCTGCTTCCCTGAAAAGGAGCTGTCCCTGCCTGCACTGAGCATGACCCCCAAACACTGAAGATGCTTTGAACATGAATCTGCCATTTGAAATTCTTTTGGGGGAAGGAGGGGCTCTGGGTATTGTAGACTGAGGAGCTGGGAGGAGGAGCTGAGGAGGTCTGAGACACAGAGGGCACTGCCTACAGCAGCTTGTGTAGCCAATTGTCCAGAGAACGTCACAGTGCCAGGACCTCCCGCGTTTGGAGACAGACAAGGACAGCACCCAGCTGGTGCAATTGGTCTGTAACTTCTGCTATGCTCTGAGAAAGACACTCGGTGCCAAGCCCCCCAGCCTGGTGGGAGAAGGACCCTCTGACAGGGAGGTGGGTGGGAGCCCACTCTGCTGGGCAGCGGGCTGACTGCTGACCTCGTGGAGCTTTGGCACTTGTGGGTGGGTTGGTGGCCATCAGAGAGGCGTAGCCTGGCAGATGGGAGGAAAAAGGGTGACCCATGTGCTGTGGGGGAAGGCTGCATTTCTGGCACCCATGGAGAGCACTGCCCATTGCCAGAGCCCTGGCAGGGGGCTGAGCAGAGCCCAGGCTTCATGGGATGGAGACAGGAGTGACATGGGGAGCAAACAGCAGAAATGGGGTCTGTGACCAGCCAGTGGGCCACAGGTACTTCTGCAGATGGGCTCCTTGCAAGGGCTTGAGTCTGATCCTTCAGAAAGACTTTGTTTCCTCAAGGGCTGGTTTTGGACAGCTCCTTACAGTTTAGCTGGGAGCAGGGAAGAGGAGCTCATGGAGCTGTGGATTTATTTCTGCAGCCTGTGTGAAGTGATGTTTGGATAGTTTCAGTTTGTGTTGTCATTAGGACTTATATGGAAGAAAAAACCCCCTTGTGCCTGTAACTGGGAGGTGAAAGCTAACAGCTGGTCTCAGCTATTATTATACATGCCAGAAGCAGTAATGATTAAAGGGACTGCACTGTGAGGTAAAGAGATGCCATCCTGGAACCAGATGACTGGGTGATACAATTAAGATAAAGAAATCACATATTGTTGGCAATAGGGAAGCAGGAGTGATGAAATGTGTGATTGGGAAGTGTGGGAACAAGATGAAATTAAAGAAAAATCACAATACGGAGCAGAAAATGAGCAGGACTTGGAACAAGAGATGCAGTTGTTGAGAAGATAAGAGCAGAAATAAATTGAGAGCAAACATGCTTGGAGTAGAAGTGAGGACATACAAAAAAATCTTTCCAAACTCTATTAAAAATAAGTTGCTGTGCTAAAATGAGAGCATTGCAGTTTAAAGGAAATGACAACATTAAACCGTTGGCTTCTACAGTCAGTGCTTGGGGAAGGATAGAGGAAACCCCTCACAGGCTGAGCTGTGCTGTGGAGACTTTCTGCAAAGACCCGAACTGTGCAGTTGTTGCACCTCTCAGGAATGGAGCAGGAGGGATGTGTCAGCAGGGACAATGCAGTGATGCACCCTCCAGGAAGAGCTCAGGGGCTGAAAGCTTCTGCAGAAGGGCACGCACCTCCCATGCTGCCACTTCAGTCACCAAGCCCTGCTCCTCTCCTCTGGCTGTCTGCAGAGTCACACTGGGGAATGAATCTTAAACCTCCAGTTGGTGATTCCAAGAAACATTTTTCCACGTGTCATTTTCTCCTTGACCTCTGTAAAGAGTTACGGGGTAGAAGTGAAATTCAGATCAGGCAACTCCTATATCTGCTCACCCTACATTTTCCTCCTCTCCAAACAAAAAATGAGGAAATACAATGAGACCTGAACAGATGGATTGAGTCAGGGTAAGGATTTTAAACTTTATTCAATAAAGTGTTGGAGCTAACCAGGAAAATTGTTTTTCATCTCTTTAATGCACGTGATCTGAGCCTCTCGGGGCCTCTGAGCCATAGATCTTCCCCAGGGCTTGCAGGTGTTTGCCATTGCTGTTGTGAAGGAGCAGTGCAACATCCCTGGCTCCAGTGGGAGCTGTGCTGGCACAGCAACGCTGTGGCACTGCCTGAAGGACCTGGGCACCAGCCTGGCTCCAGGGCCTTTGGCTCCCAGTCAGCAGAGCTGTGTAAGGATGGAAGTGTCCCAGCTAGGATGGGGGCAATCTTTCTCTCTTTTAAAGAGCTCCATCAGCTCCAACAGTTCCTCTCAGTGAATGTTTTGTGTAGTGCACAGAAACCAAAACTGTAGGTCCATGTAATTGAACTTGAGATTCATCAACAAGAATCGTCTCTTGCATTTCTGAATCTGAGCCTACAGCTTGGCTCTGGTCAGGAAGCTGTTTTCCCTGTGATGGGCTGGGGTGAGGGCAGGGCTGTTGGAATCCCATGTCACTATCCCGTGTGTTTTAACTCCACGGAAGCTCACAGGCAGGTGACTGTGCTGTTAATTGCGCAACTGCAAACACACAGGGCTTATCTGATTAATTTTTTCTTAATTAGTTGTGGATTACCACGTTTTCTGGCACTGATTTTTGGGACTCCCCCTTGTCTCCTAGGTGACCATAATGCAATTAGTACTCATTATCAGGCACTCTGAAGCTGTTTTTAAGGACAACAGTAAAGTCTGTCAAGCCGTGAAGAGTGGAAATCCAAAGACTGCCATTCAAGGATGATGCATTTAAACGGGAAACTCATAGCAGTGATGAATGAGAAAATGTAAACAGAGCAAGCACTTCCTCTGCTTTGAGGAGTTTGTCGGGGGAAGAAGTTCTGAGTACAGCATGAGTCCAGCAAAGTCATGAGTCCCAAAAATGCTGTGGCACTACCAGTGAGGTACTGGTAGCAGGAATGATGTAGCCCCACAGGGAGCTGCTCTCCTGGGCAGAGGTGTCGGGGTGCTGGGGTGGCTTGTCACCTTCTTCCTGCCTTCCTCGCACCCCTCCCCTGCAGCATTTCCTTTTCTAGCCTTTCTGAGCTTTTCTGCAGACTTTGTGGCTGCTGCTCTCTGGAATCAGCATTGAGTTTCACCTCCCAGAATAATGGAATTTAATGGAATTGAATTCCTGCTGGGCTAATTTCTGGGCAATAAAAATAGCTGCATTGATGATGCATGTAATCTATGTCCACTGCGGTTGCAAGGAGAAATACGACCTTGTGGTGGTGAAAACAAAGAACATGGTGACAATTTTTGGGTCATCTTGGTGCTTCAGCTCCACAGAAGTCCTCAGGAGTCTGGTTTCTCCTGGGACAAAAGTGGTGGTGATGCCTTATCCCTGTTCTTAAAATCAGAGCCGAACATGGTTAGATGGGAAAAAGGGGTTTTTACCTTGGTATTTATTTCAAGGATCCCTGGTGCACTCTGTCCGGGTGGAACACTCCAAACATGCACATCGAAATGCCCACCCCAAAATGCACACGCACAATAGATCGGGTATAGAATTATAGGTCTTACAAATTAGCACATCTATCCCAGATTCCCCAATGAGTGAGGCCAAGTGAATTCCCCTCCCCGAGGAACCCTCCCCCTGGACAGACCTATCTTTGAGTTTACAAAATGTGTTCCAGAGAGGACCTTGGTGTCTGAGGCCTCCAAGGTGTTCAGTCTCCTAACTCAACAAAACATTAAGTCTAGGAATGTAGACTAAAAAGAAACACCAAGAATACAAAAGGACAAAAGGCCACAAAGGCATACAAAAGAGGTATAAAAGAAAAGGCAAAAAATCCTTATGGCATCAGTGGTGTGATTGCCCTCAGTGGGGTTTTTACCCCAGGCTGGAGCCTCGTCCGGGTCGGTGCGGGGCCTTCCCAGCACCCTGTGCTCCCACTGCAGCCGGAGCGTGGCTGCATTTCAGGGGTGCTGAACCCCAGAACTGGGTGGGGCGTTGCACGAGGAGGCTGCTGAGTGCTGTTAACCCAGTGTCACTGCATGGGGTACCCTCCACGTCTCCCTCCCACCCTGGGATCTTCCGCAGCACTCACCCAGGGAGAGCTGCGATCCCACAGGGAGCTGCTTCTGCTCTGCACAGAAGGGACACGAAGCAAGCACATTATTGGAAAATTGTTTTGTTTAATATAGGAAATTGGGAGGTCTGCTAAACCCTGGCTGGGGATGAGGGCAAAGCCTACATGCTTATAAACCTTGTAACTCTGGCCTGAGTCATGTAGATGAGAGTCTAAGCAGTCCCTGGGGCACAATTAGGATGGGAAAGTAGCCTGCACTAATACAGAAAGTCCACGTTCTGCACAGAAGGAAGAACTAAAAAGCAGGAATACATACTTATGTATTTATATATTCTGCTTTTGATATATGAAATATCTGGCAAGGCAACATTTTTGCAGGAAAGGATGTGGGTGTGACGATGCCAAAAAGCAAAGTGTTATTTTAGGATACATTAACATGAGTGTTGCCTGTATGGGCCCAGGTATAAACATTCCCCCTGCATGTAATGTCAGAGAATAAAAATATTTTATCTCTTAAAATAATGAAATATATATTTCTTCTAAGAAAAAATACAGAGAAGTTGGTGAAGTACTGGAAAATTTTGAGACAGATGCTGGGATCCGAAATATGTGACTCATGAGGAAAGGCTGAAAGAATTGAGTGTTGTTGACCTGAAATGGGAAAATAAGGAGGGAGGAAGTGACAGTCTTCAAACAGAGGAAAGGTACTTGCACTAAGGACAGCATTCGGTTGTGTTCTGTCCTTTATAGGCTTAAATGTCCATGATTTTGAAAACCTGTGGTACTGGTTTTTTGCAAATGAGGTTATAGATGAGGACAAACAATAATCAGTTTCTCTGAGTCTGCCGTGGGAAACGCCTGCTCTTCCAAAGGCATTTTTTACAACATGGGGAACCCCAAATGCAGGGACACTGGGGCTGAGCCAGCTGTGGCTGCTCGGGGCTGGGGTCCAGATCTGGACACTGTGCCAGGGATGGCAAACACCTGCATGGGGACCTTGCTAGCCAAAGCTACAATGGAGGTCTCCTGGAGAAGTTTTTGCTTCGGATGACTTTAAAGCTCTTTATGCAATATCCTCATGCTTTTTGTGGGTACAGGTATCATTATTTCATTATGCTTTCATGTGAAGTGTGAAAACTATCTTTACCAATCCTCTTAAATTAGTTAAATATAATATTCAGTGAGACAGGAGATAGCGAAATGTTAATTGAAACTGGAGAGGTGTTTATAGGGTGATAGAGTGTGGCCAGCTGTGACTGAAATTAATGTTCAGGGTCCTTGATAGTGATTCATATTCCAGAGTTTATTAAATATTTTCAACAGCAGTCAAAGCCACGTGGTGTAGACTACTACACTTGTGAGAATCCTTGGTGCAGGTCCATGGCACTGTCAGGGATGAGGTCATCCAGGATGGTTTTTAACTGGGCTGGTTCCCCATGGGCTGCTGTGAGGGTGCCTGTGAGTGGCCCCAGGTCTGTCACACCCTGTGTGCCTCCTTGGGCCAGACCATGTCCTTCACATCCCATCCCCTCCGTGCCTGGGCTCTCCATGGGCTCTCCATGTACAATTGGAGCTCTTTCCCAGGAAAAGGGTCAGTGCTGCTGGGGATCTGCACTGGACAGAGGATGCTCCCCACCCAGTGCCCCAAAACCGCAGTGTGGCCCCGTTGCCCTTGGCTGGGCATCCCTGAACTTGCTCAGGAGCTGCTGAGCTGGGCAAGTCAAGTCATAAGAATGGGATCTGTGACTTGTTTTCAGCTGCTCATTAGTAAAGAAGACCCCTGCCTTCACCTCTGCTTTCCCACGCAGTCCCAGAACAAGGAGCTCTGTCCTTGGCTGCAGGGCACGTCATTGCTTGGGGACATGTGAGTCTTCATGGGGAGCAGTGTCCTTCTTGTCCTGGGCAGGCCGGGGAGGTCTTGTGTGGGCAGCCAGGTGCCCTCACCTAGGAGGATGCCCAGCTCTTCCAGGGTAATTGCTGACTGTAGTTGAAGTTCTTCTTTCACCTCGCACTCAGCTCTGTTGCCTTGGTCCATCTGGGACTGCCCTCCTGTTACCAGCAAGCCCTGTTAGCTCAGAGCCACCATCACCCCTTCACCTCTGCAGCCATCCAGGGTCATGTGCACTCCCTGGGAAGGGAGAGGAAATGCAGCTTAGCAGGGATAAGTGATGATGACATGTTATGGGTGACAGGCTCAGCACTTTTGCAAACCTTCTGCTTGCCAAAGGCACCAGAAAACATTTGAAACTATTGAATACTGCAGCCAATAAGAAGATGCAGTAATTTATTGATGTTTCTAGCTTGCCTTTATTCCTTTCATCTATCTTTGTGCCTGCCCTGGAAGGCTGAAATAATGAATGTTGCTGGTTTTTTAATGAAGTTAGGTAATCTGTTCACCTTTCGCTAGGAGGGTCTGAGCTCTTTTAATAGGGTCGTGACAGTAGCAGAGGTCACAAAGGGAGCATCCTTTGCTTTTCCTGGGTGTGTCTGTCCTGTGGGAGGGAGTGGTGCTGGACACAGGTGGGCTGCCCAGCCCTCCAGTGCTCTTGCTGCAGGAGATGTTCATCTCTGTGGTGCTCTCAGTTTGTTATACATGCTGCAGAAATCCCTGCCTGTCCTAGAAAACCCAGCCGCTCCCAGATGCCCACCATCTGCAGGAATCGGACTTTTTGGCTCTGAAATATTGAAGATGTTGAGACTCTGCGTTTCTTTTCTTCTTTATCACGAGGCTCTGGGCTCAGATCTCATTGTCTTTGCAGTTAGGGCCGTGCAGTCTTGTGCTTCCAGCAGAAGCCATTTCACACAGCTCCTGAACCCGATAAAATGATTCTGCATAATCCCATTGGCAGCTCGTTAAGCCATCAGCACATCCCATCACTATGGAGAGAGCCAGGGTCCACTGGAGGAGAGAGTGCTAAAGGAGAAATCAATTTCCCATATAGCACTATCCCTGATGATGCTGAGTGGACTCCTGCCTGGTCGATTCCCACTGTGAACTCGTCCCTGGCAGGAGATGCCAGGGCATGGAAACTTGCTGTTATTTGTGCTGGTTTTCCTCCTTTGGAGCAGATGCTGCTGTGCCACTTGCCACATGTGGGCCATCTGCTCTCTGTTAACACTCTGGTGTTTGCTTCCCAGTCTGTGGACTGTCCTGCTTGGACTATACCTGATTCATTTTCTTAAAAACATTGAAATGAAATGTTCTTGTCATGCCAGTAGATCAGGAGGTCCTCAGTGGAAAGAGAGAGCATGAGCTTGGTTTGCCAGGGATTCCTGTCCTTCCAAATTTTCAGGTGCAGGTTGAGTCTCTGCCTCCCTGGGTAATGTCCATAACCCTGGATCTTTGACTGGCATTGTTTTTTCTTTCATGAAACATTTACATTATCTGAATTTGAATTATTTTGCTACTAATATTACGACAGTTATTACAGACAAAGAGAGTCATCAGCGATCCTCAAATTCCAAAGCACTTGTCGCTCACTAGAATATGTGCAGATTAGCTAACAATAGTCCTCAGAAATCAGTAACTATTTTCAATGTTTTTTGTGAACTTGCAAATACTAATGCCAGCTGTGGCCTGGTCCTAAGAGTGCCAGGAACAACAGGAATGTCTCCACTGCTGGCCTAGACAGAGTGAATGGGGAGTCTCCACCGAGTTTAGTGTGAAGGCAACTGTCTGCAAGAAGCAGGCAAGGCAGACTACTGAAAATGCAACTTTTCATATGTGTGCAAATGAGGTCTACTGATTATTTCGTTGCAGAAAATGGGAGACATTTAAACTACTTTCAGGAGAAGTCTTAGTCTGGATCTGAGTGCTGCCTCATGAATCGAGGTCACCTGGTGTTAGCTGTGCAAATGTTCCAAGCCTCTTGAGCTTCGGAAGGAATTTAGAAGGCTTTGAAGTGCTCTTGATCTTCAGAAGGACATCTGCAGCTAATGGTGTGTGTGAGCACCCCAAGAGCTGCGAAGTTATACCACTGCTGTCTTGAGCCTGCTCAGCCCCACTAGGTTTCCAGGACCCTTTAATACAAGTTCAGAGACAAGCAAGTTGTAAAAAATGCACTCTCGAGCCAACAGGCAATAATCTAGTGCTGGTTAAGTCAGGTGTAAAATGTCATACTGGGTCTTTAACTATGGTGTTTGACTCCCTGGTAAAGTATGGCACACAGTGTTACAAGGATCTCAAGGAAAAGGTGAGTGGGCAGAAACTCCAAGCTCTTCACTGTAAAATTCAAGGTTTATTTTGTAATTGTATCTAAATAGAAAAATATCTGCTTATTAGATATGCAAAGTAGCAGAATAGTTGGCCAAATTGTTTTAATTCCAAACCTAATAACCAGGAGAAAAAGCTTTGCTGTGAATTCAGGATTTATATTGGTTTTTAGGAACAGCTTTTTCATCTGTCTCCCTTCTCTCATTAGCTGATGGTGCCAGGAAGTTCTGTGCTAATGAATGGCTACAAAGTTGTCTGCAAGTCCTTCAGATGAAACACCCACAGGAGCACAGCCGAGGGTGCAGTCACCTCTCGAAGGATGCTGAGTGCTGCCAGCCAGGACCTGAAGGCTTTGCTGTGCTGGATTCAGCTCGGATGGGGAAGGTTTTGCCTTCAGTCCTGGAAGTTGTGGGTCTAGCACCTAATGGAGCCACACGGATGTCCTGGCCACAGTATCTGGGACACAGAGGCATCTACAGGGCACAGACAGCATCACAGCATCAGTACAGGAGGAGAAGCCTCTGCTCTGACACAATTCACCCTCCAAGTCCCTGTCTGCAGTTTGTGTCTGCTGCTGAATCTGTCACTGGAGCTGAGCAGGATCCCCCTGGCCTCCCTCCATCCAGGCAGCTGCTGTTCCTCAGGCAGGACTCAGCTGCAATCCCCTCTCACTCTGAAGCCCAGAAGTGAAGCAGAAGGTATGAAAGCCAAGCTGGGCTCTGTCTCACTCTGGACCTTTTGCTCTGCCCTGGAGGTGGTGGAATCCATGCCCAGCTCTATCTGAGGCAAGAGCAGATGCCCTTGTGACAGCCTCAGCAGGTCTCCTGAACAGGCTGGGAGGTGGTTTTGTGTGGCAGCCCTGTCCAAGCTGTGGCAGTTGTGTTCCTGTCCCGTTGGGTTGCTCTGGTGAGCTGCCACAGCACGGTGGGACACGCTGGGTGCCATGGACAGGAATATGCTGTGACAGAGATGTCTTCTCAATTCTCCCAAATTCCAAAGTGGTGTTTTATTAACTAACGAGAGCAATAAAAGTGCAGAGAGTCACTGTGCTGAGCATCACATGGTCCATGACAGAAAGACAAATTGGACAACTAATAGGTTATGAGAATGGCAAGTTTAGGTGCTGAGCTGACAGTGTGACACAGCAGAGCTGGAGCAGACAGATTAGTGGTGGTTCCTGAAAGGCCACATTGTCAGTGTCTGACAGTGGGACAGCCCTGCTAAATGGGAATGACAGGGGGTTTCACTGCCTCAGGTGGGGATGATGGGCTCTCACCTGCTCCAGTCACTCCTGGAAATGGCAAAGCTTCTTAGTGACATTTCCAAAGAGCTGCTTCTGGGTCAGAGCTGTGGCAGGTGTCCCTGTGCTGGGTGGGAGGGGGCTTCTGCTGCATCCCAGGCATGGGCTTGCCACCAGAACAGCAGCTCTGGGCAGCTCTAGCTTTGCCACGGTTCTCTGGGTCCAGGACAGGAGAAGTCAGCTGGGTGTCCTCACAGCCGAGGTCCCATGGCAGTGGCAGAGCCCAGAGGTGGATCCTGCTCTGTGCCAGTGAGGCACCATGGCCTGTCTTTGACTCATCACTGCTTGAGCACCATGGAAATGCTCTTGCAGGGGACTAGCACCAGGGCTGAGAGCCAGGTCCTCCCAGAGCCAGAATTAACCTTTGAACCATCTTTATTCCTCCACAAGCTCCCTGATTTCCTTGGATATCACTCAACAACATGTGAGTGAGCACGATCTCTGTTCACAGCACTGTCAAATGGAAGTGGAATCTGCAGAGTGTGTGACCAAGAGTGATCTGGCTCAGTGGGAGAGCTCAGAGAAATCTCTAGACTCTTAAATTTTTGTCAAATGGTCACTGGAGGGTTAATGTAATTTTGATTTTAATTACATTGCTGGAGGGCACACTTACGCAAGGGAAAAGACATAATTACCAAGACATTTTATTAAGATATTATTTAATTTTATTGATGTGTCACAACCAAAGGCACAGGAATGTTCAAATCAATATATACTTACATCAATGTTTAATCTACTTTCAGCATTTTTGCTTGTTCTATTTATGCAGTTACTAGTTGATAAATTAAATTGCCGGAAATATGCGGAACATTAATGAATTTCCAGCAAATTCATGCCTTCTGCATTTGTTTCAGTGGAAAAGCCAGAACATGAACAGGCTTTCATCTTCTTTCAGCAAAATCTTACGACCCTTCTGCCTTGCCACTCACCATTACCAGGTCACATGTGATCCTTTTTTTTTCCTCAAGCACCTTTCCCAGAGCAGGATTCAGACCCCACAGGTCAGGATGTCCTGCCTGGAGGGCAGGCTCAGGTGGGGCAGGGTGTCAGCCCCGGAGCAGAGCAGGGTTGTGCTGTGCAGGGCAGGTGCTCTGGGCCTTCTCCCAGCAGTGCTCTGTAGTAACAGCTCTGGGTTTTCTGTGGAGCACCTGGGGCTGCTCACTGCTAATGGCAGAGGCATCTACGGGATGAGAGTGTGCAACTGCATTTGTCACTCATTCCAGGGGGCAAAATCTGCTTAGATCTGATAGGAAAATCCCAGCCAGTCTAGGGGGCTGTTGCACAGGACCAGCTCCTGAGCATCCCATGGTGTTGTCCCCACAACAAGAGTGACAGCAGCATGAAGCCAGGCAGCCTGGCAGTGACAGAGGAGCAGGATGGGGTTCAGAAGGAAAACAGAGCTCCTGGAGAGCTCATGGACCAGGGTCCAAGATGGAATCCTGCTTGCTGTACTCCGATGCTGAGGCGGATGCAGCACAAAGTTACTTTCAGATACAGACAAAATCAAGTTCAAGACAGATTGCAGAGCAGTGAACCATATTTTCACCCACGTTTGCAGCCGGGAGAAGAGTAAATGTAACCTGAATGGTCAGAGATACATAGTCAGAGAGAAATGGATGTCTTCATCCTCATGAGGTTTCTGATCTTTTTCTCTAGCTTTTTTCCCCTTTTTCTGTTTGGTAAGTCTGTCTTGCCTTCTCCAGGCCTAAGGGGAAGGTTATGGATGGCCAGCCCAAAGATGGGCCTTGCCATGTGCTGGTTTTGCCTTTCCTCTCCTTGCATGGGCAATTGCCTTTTCATCTTTCCACTCTTCAGGCTCCTGGTTTTCCCAGGGCTGCACTGCTCCTGTGCATGGCACCTCACACAAAGCCCCCTTTGCACATCTCCACGCACTGCCATTTGCATCCAGCTGCCTGTGGCTGAGAAATCTGTGATGGAATCTCTGATCCAGACAGCTGCTGAACTACCCTGACTTCAGACAATTTGTCACTGGTGGAAGGATTGATGTTGGGAAGCACTTTTTGAGATGCCTTTTATCTTCCCACATTCACTGTGCTGCAGCACAGTTCCTCAGTTGTCGTCATCTATCAGCTGCCCCAAGTTCATATATTTTCTCCTGGTTCATCTTCTTCCAAGTCATGCAGGTGCCACTTTCAGTGACTGGTTTTGCCTTCCCCCTGTACAGGTAGGTGGGTGTGTGCACCTAGGGCTGATTTTCATTAATGCCTCCCAGATACTGCCTCGACTGGTCAGTTTTGCAGGAATTCTGGCATGGTCCTTCCCTGCTTCCCTGCAGAATTGAGCCATCTTTTTTCCCAGGCAGCAGCTGCCATCTGCACCAGAAGGTTAATTTGTTCCTCTTCCCTATAACTGCATTTATCACATGGAAGTGGTTGTTGTGGAAAATATTGATCAAACACTGGCTTTTCCCTGGCTGGACTGAAACAGAGCATTTCAACTACTCAATTGCTCAGGATTTCGTGTTGTGTGCAGCAGCTCTGGAGAGTGTTTGCGTGGGTGTGTGTGTGCACATGTGTTTTGTGGTGGGGCAGTGCACATCGGCTGCTGCTGTCTCTGTTTCACCCTCCAGCACTTCCAGCAGTGTCTTTTCTGGAGCTGGATGTGTGTGGCTGATGCCTTGCACTGTGCAGGTTTTTCTCCTGCCTGCAGCCCCAGCTGAAGGCTGGTGGCAGCAGTGGTGGACCCTCCTGCGTGGCCAGGAGGAGGGAGGGAGGGAGGGAGGCATGGCTGGGCAGACAGATGTGTGTGGAGAGGAAGGGCTGTCCCTGTCTGGGAGCAGAGAGCTGGGGGCCTGTCACTTGGCACTCCATAGCCACAGAGAGTGTGTGCTGCCACTCAGGGCTGGGCATTCACGCAGATGTGACCTGGACAGTGGGAACACTCTGCCTGAGTCTGCTTGAAAGCTGAACTCAGCCCTCGGCACCTGCCTGGTGCCTGTGGCAGCCCTGGGCTGCTGGAGACTCTCCCAGCTCCCTCACACTGCCCCAGCACCCCCACAAACGCCTGTCCCAGTCTGAGCTCCAGTGCTTGTCTCTCTGTTAAAGAACCATACAATAGCAACAGCTCCTGGCAGCAGCTGCACAAATCTGGGTTGTTTTGACAGCACCTTATTTCACCCCTGTGCTCTGGAAGTCTTGTGGGAATATTTCCTGCAGCATCTCATGGTGGCAGAGCTGAGGCACAGGAGAATGCACGAGTCACCCTGTGAACGATCAGGACGGGTTTAGTGCTAAGACCTGTCCCTGGTCCCCACTGGGTGCTTTTCAGGCACTTATTTACCAAGGAAATAAGGGCTGGGGACCAGAGCCCTTGGGCACCTTCAGCAGTGTGGCAGTGGTCCCAGCCCCATGCTGGCCGTGGCGTGTCTGTGTGGTGGGCTGGAGACAGGTGGGGATGGCACTGGGCTCCTTGTCCCCATCCTGTCACAAGGAATCAAGAGCGTTCAACAAGGTCTGAGGCCGTGGCAGAAGTAACAAGGGGCACCCAGGAGCACTAAGCTTGCCTGCTGGGCTCTCCATCTGTGTCCTGGTGTGCAGAGCAGCTGAGCAGACCCCAGGAGAGTCAGGAGCAGGTTTGTTTAGGAAGGCTGGGCCCAGTGTGGAGCTCTGACCTGGCATAGGGGGAACAGGCAAGGAACCACCCTGGCTGTGAGAGGGCAGGTGCAGGGAGCCCATGTGCGGTACGGTGGGCGCTGCTGGGGCCACAGCGGGGGCACAAGGACAGCAACTGCCAAAGCCTGGCACCTGCCCGGGACACTGCACGGTGTTCACCTCTGCCTGCAGCAGGGCCAGCCCTTTTGGCTGCTATCTGCCCCTTAAAAACGAGCAGAGAAGCCACCAGAAGAGTCCTGCTAGGAAGAGAAAGCCGCTTGGCTTCAGACGCCGCCTGTTCGCAGGGAGCGGAGAACGGGAGGTGATGCCGTGACCGCTGCGCTCGGGGCTCTCCACACCAGCCGGGAGCTGACGCCGGCAGCCCCAGGCAACTCGAGCCTGCTCTTTTTCTGCAAAATCTGGCACGCTGTCCAATACAGATTCACTAGAAGAGCTGTACTCTGCCAGTATATGAAAATTTAATTAGGCAGTAAATGCTTCCTGCTTCCAAGCCCTGAGGCTGAAGAAATCCAGAATGTCTTTGGGTTCCTTAACGGGACAATTGTCCCCTCCAATAGGCTGTAAATGGTGTTAGTGACGTTGGGCAAAGCCTACCGTCTGCATTCCATTTGTGCACTTGCTGACCCGCTGGTGCATCCCTGCATTCCCCCCGAATGCTCCCGGGGGTGTGGGAGGGATCGACTGGATGAGGCGGAGGAAGGCTGCTGAGCCTGACCCCTCTCATGGGTCACTGGGAGATTCTGCAGGTGATGCAGAGGAGCTCACAGCAGTACCAGGTCCAGGGGCTTTTATCCCAGCTCCCCTTTAGAGGATCTGTGAAGGCTGAGAGTCAGGATGAGGGCAGCAAACCCCTTCTCCCCATGGTGGCACCCCTCCTTGCTGGCACTGTGCCACCCTGCCCTGAGCACTTGCTGCGACACCCCTGGATGAATGTTAATATTAATGCTTGCCATTACTTCACTCTCTGCACTGTGCAGGAGCTCAGGCCTTCAGCAGACACAGATTTTCTGTCCTGGCCAGTGTGTACTGTCTCCACACTCAGAAAGCTCAAACTCTAAAATAAATTATAATGCAAAATAAGGGGCTCCTGTGCTGTGGAGAACCGAGTTGTGACAGAGTCATGACCTCTGCCAGTGTCACAGCCTGGCTCTGCTGGAGTCAGGGCTGTGGCTGCCCTGTTCCACAGCTTGGACAGAAAGCTTCACCACTGAGCAACCTCTGAGAGCCCAGCTCTGCTGTTGAGCCTCCTCACCTGGAGAGCTGTTTGTACATTCTCTGTATTGATTCTGAAAATGCAGCTTGTCCTTGTAATTTAAAGAAAGCAAGAGATTTTTAACCACTGAGAAAGCTCCCAGTTCTTTAAAACCTGTTCAGCTTAAACAGTATGAAAAAATGAAGCATTTTTTTACATGTCTTGATGTCCCTTTGGGTGAGGAAAAGGGAGAATTGTGCAACACCTTTCCACAGGAACCCAAATGATGCATATATTGCAGGAAACTCATTAAAACACATTTCCAGTATCAAAGGACCATTTCTAATCCGTGGCGACCTGCTGCTTCTAACAGCAGCTCCAGCCTCCCAGCTGGCGTGTTCACTCCTGGGACAGCTGCTGCCCACTTCCAGGTTTGCTCTCCTGCCCCTCCCTAGGGCAGCACATCATCCACATCATTCACATCTCCATCTGGAATGCAGGAAATACCTCAGGAACGGCCACGGAGCAAAAGGCAAATCATGAGCAATGAGGAAGCTGCTCCTGTGAGCTGTGTGGGCACCACGGGCTGCACGTGTGTCACTGGTGTCACAGCACCTCTGCATGGCTGTCACCCCTCTGCGTGGGACATGCCTGCTGCTGCTGAGACCTGTCTGTCTGTCGGCCCACACCACTGGCACAAGTCTGAGATGGGAGCCAGCACAAGCCAGATTGACAGCTGAGAAATTGGCAGTATTTTTTTCTCTCATTGTAATGCAGAAAATAATTTCACCTTGGGGTCTGTGGCAGCTCAGGAAGTTCTGCAGCAAGCGGACCTTGGAGGCAAACACTGCTCTTCACTCTGGCACAGGCAGGAGTGGTGTGAAGCAGCCACACTCCCTGGACAATGGCATCTGCTCAGAAACCTTCATCCTTCTTCAAATCTGGTGCCCCTGAAAAGCATCTGGAAAAGCCTGTGATTAATCTCCTTGGCTCTGACTAGTCCCAGGCTCTTGAGGACATGCAAGTTGCTGCTGGGATCTCACTCCTCCCATCTGTTCCCAAAACTTCAAAAAGAGCCTCTCTGAGCTTTTACTCTCAATGTTTGAGACACTTGTCACTTTATGAAATGTCTTCATTATTTTAAAATGAGGGGTTTGAGAGAAACTGTTGTTATTTATAGATTTCTGTCTGCTATCAAAGCACTTATCACTGTCATACCCCATACAGTAAATGCCTGTTGATGGCCACTCTGGAGATGCATCTGGACAGGGTGGGCCATCACCTGTGCCCCCCACCATGGGGCTGCAGCCCCCACCAGGGTGGGTATGGATCACCCTTGGTTTGGAGCTGCTCACTGGGAGGCAGTGGGGCAGCCAGCAGTGCCTCCACAGGGGTGAGTTCTCCCCGACATCCCTGTCACAGTGGTGGTGGTCACCTTTGGGACAGCTGCTGTGACATGGCCCAGGACCCGAGCAGAGCATTGCAGGGGGTGCAGTGTGAGAAAGGGGTGATCAAGAGCTGACTCATGTAAACACAGTTAACTATTGGGAGACAGCAAATGTTGATTCTGACAGCAAATGTTAATTACAAAACCTAAGAAGCTGGATTTGCCCTAATCGTGTCAAGATAGAGAGGACAAGGATCATCTCAGAAACCACTGAATCATTCCTCAAAGGACCACGCATGCCCCAGGGAAAAAGGTGAAAAGTGCATTGTGAGGAAGACTACCAGCCTTCATCAGGAAGACCCCCGAGGAAGAGGAGAAGCCTTCCTCAGTGCGACCACCAGGACACACAGCGCATGCGTGGCATGTATGCTAATGATATTAATGACTTCTGAGAAATATTTGTATAACCACGCCTGTCCCAAGGAATGTGATGAATATTCATGATTCAACCCATAATATTGTGCTGTAGGAAATGCTGGTGTGTGTGTGTATTCGGAGGAGAGATCCCCACACACACCCAGTACCGATTAAAGCAAACACCCACTCCTCTGACTCTGTCTCTGAAGTGTCTCCTGGCCCGTTTGGGGCGAATCAAGTGCAGGTGCCACACTGGGGGTGCTGCTTACTGGGTGGGTGACTGCCGGTCGTGCTGGTGGGGACCCCTGTGCCTGTGTCCTCACCCGGTGCCCAGAGCTGAGTCCAGTCACCAGCAGGACGCCAGGGCCACTATGGGTGTGACCTGGAGCTGAGCTGGAGCCAGCGGGGTGCAAGGTGCTGTGCATGGGCAGATGTTTTTCATTCAGGGAGAACCAATTCTCCTCATGAGAGTCACTGTTAGTCACTCACAGCTCTCTGAAATCCACTGCTGGGAGGGTGGCTCAGAGGGTCTTCACAGCTGCTGGGCCTCTCTCGAGCAGGAGCCTCTGCCTGCATTTCCCAACCACATCTCCCTGGGGAATCCATCTACCCCTCTCAGCCCCAGAAGAAGTGTTAACATACAGGGAGCAATAAACATCCACTGGCTATTATTTTCCATTTGCATGGTCAGCTCGAACAGACAGCAGCTCACAGCAGGGTTTGATATGCTTATATTGATTTTCTTTATAGATTAGAGTGATTCAAGCAGTTATAAGGTTAATTTCAGATGATTAACTTCACCATATTGTAATATTTGATTTAGATTGGCTTTCAAACACTTTCCAGCTATTGATTTTCAATATCACACTTCTAGCACTGCAGCCAAATGTCATTTAAATAAAAGGTTGACAGAGTAGAAAATATCCACATCAGTCCTGAAAATTCTGCCACATCCAGCCTGGATCAGCCCTGGCCTCCCAGGGAGAGGAGTGGGGTGCAGGGTAGCACACAAGCCTCCAAACCAGGCCTTGACCAAATCAGTGCTGGGCTGACGCAGCCCCTGGGTGAGGGTGGCTCTGGCCTGGCAGGGTCCCACCAGCCATGGTCCCCCCTTCAGTGCTGTGGGGCCTGCCCAGCACAAGCCACTGCTCTGTCCCCGTCACACGGGCCAGGGGCACTGTGGTGTCACTGCTTTTGGCAGGGTTGCTGCTGTTTTGTTTGTGACACTAAAATTCCTTGATAAAAATCAACCATGAAATTGTTGGACATCAGAAGTTTTTCCTGCCAATTCCTCCTCGTGGCTTCAGATAATCCCCCCATCCTGGAGGAGGTGCAAGAGTTTTAAGATGGATAACAGGTTTTATATACATCAGCTGAAAGCAGCTGGGGATTTGGAGACTGTGGGAAAATTACATGTATGCGATTTCATAGGAAGCTTCCTCCTAAAATACACAGATGGGATATTAAATCTTCCCTTTTCAAGGGATCCTCACTCCTCAGAATGTGCCAGCCCAAGGGAAGGTCAATGTTTATGATTCTGATAAAGGCACTGGAGATGTGGGATGTGAGCAGGAAGGACTTGTGTCCAGCATCCCCTTTGGCAGAGCACACACAGGGAGCTGTTTGCTTTTTTAATGGCTCGTGTCTCCTTTTCTCTCTCACACTTTTATTTTCAGGGGCTATTTTCTTCCTCTCATTTTGGTGATGTGCTGAATACAGATGAGACTTAGAACACATAGAGCTATTAGACTGACACACACTCATTTTGTAGGTTTGGAAAAAAAGTAAACCCCTGCTCAGGTTAGCTTGGCACAGCTAGAAAATGATGTGGGCACCTGGCTGGCAACAGTCCTTGCACTCAAAACCTCAGGGCCACTCATGAGTGTCCTGTGCATGGACATGTCCACGCAGAGGTCAGTGTCCCCACCAGCCTGGTGGGTGCTGGAGTCCAAGGCCCTGTGGCTGCTCTCACCCCTGCCCCTGGGAACCTTCTGGAACCTGCTGGAGTCCCACAATTTATGCTCAGGCCATTGCTCTCTGTGCCTGCACCTCCTGAGGTGAAGGGATATTGCTTCCCATAAATTTCAGGGATTCTTTACAGAGCGCCTGGCTGGCCACAGTGGTTCAGACAGAGCTGATCAAATACTTATTTGTCAGATGATTTGTCTGATTAATTTTGTAATTTCAAATGATTTATTTATAAGTCATCTGCAATAACTAATATTTATATTGCTTCCTGACCAGCAATGATTTGCCCTTTCTGATGATAAATCCCCATACACCTGCAGCAGCTGATGCTGATGGTCTAAACTTGGGAACAGTAATCCAAGCAAGTAAGGAGTGCTCTGTAATCCCCTCACAGGCTGCAGAACATGTGTATTATCTTCAGCTCTTTCCCACAATTCTTCCACATACACTTTTTGACAAAAGGAGACTGTACAGACCCCACAAAGGTCAAAGCTATTAAAAATCTTTTCAGTGAGCACTGCTGCATATCTCCAAACACTCACAGCTCTCCAGGGAAAATCTGAACTTGCATTTTTCACCTCTAGCTTTTCTAGTCCTGTCCAGCACCCACTGAAAGAAACCTGTGTGGAAAATCACCTCCTGAAGCCCCTGGGTTTGTCAAACCAGGCAGATGAAGCAGCCATTGGCTTGTCCCTGTTGAACCCAGGGAGATAAATGCATCTGCTCAAGTAATTCATGTGACTGGAAAAATACAAGACGTGAGATGCAAGGCATTTTAAAATACAAAGGAACATTTGTTCAGTAGTTTTTCAGGTATCTGTTGAATCTGTATCGCTCAAGAAAAACATGTGGCTTAAACAGACCTTGCAGTCTCTGCTCCAAGACTACACATCTTGGCAGGATTTTGTTGCTTGCTGTCTTTACCTGCTTTCACCCCATTGCGAGATGCCTCAGAAGCTCCCTCCAGGAACTTCTGGATTCAAATGATGTAAATAGTTGTGTCATCTGTGTTCCAGGCTGGGTTGTCTGTCTGCCATCCCACTTGTATGTTAAAGGAAAACAGTTCCTGTACAGGCCAGGATCGCTCCCTGCTAATCGCCTTTGTCCTGCAGACATCCATGGTTGAAATCTGCTCCCTGTCCCTGCTCCTCGGCCCCAGCTGGGAGAGGCTGCAGGTTCTGCACAGCCTGCTGTGTGTGGCCAGTGATGTCACCCTCACACTGGCGAGGTTTCTGAGAGATGATGTGAAGATGACATTGCCTGCAGCCTCTCAGTCTGCACCAATTAAACAGAGAAATTAAAAAATGTCTGAGTCAATTAAAAAGAGAAATGAAACAGTGTGATAAACAGGAGACAATGGAGACAAAGCTGGCACATCTGGGGAAGGACACCCAGAACAGCAGCCACGTGTACAGCAGCCCATGTCAGTGTCAGTCTCTGCAGTCACCGTGTGGGGCTGGCACCCGAGACTGCTCAGAGCCCTCTCCTTAGCAGATATCCCCTCCTTGGCCTGGCACCTCCTGGCACCTTCTCTCCCGTGCCAGCCGCAGACTCCAGCAAATCCCTTTCCTCTGGGCACTTGGGCAGATGTTTTCTGGCCTCAGGGGCTGGGTGCTTGGTGAGGAGTGTGGGGGCTTCGAAGGACTCACAGAGCCAGCTCTGGATGGGCGGCATCCCTGGAACTCAGCCTAGTGCATCATCTCAGCCTGGAGCTCAGAGATGCGACAGGCCAGCCCTGTAGTCAGAGCTGCTCTGTGTGGTCACAAACATGGCATCCAGGAACGAATTCGTAATTCCTCCAGGGAGTTTGTAGGTTTGGGTGAGCTACAGTGTTGCTCTCTGAAAGATAACAATCTGCAGGATTCCTCGCTGCTGCCCTCAGTGTGCTGGCAGAGGGGAGAGGCTGTCTACAGGCAGGATAAGCCCCTCCTGGAGGCTAGGAAGGTGGAATGTGTTTTCCCAATAAATTTACAGAAAATTATAAATCAACACCATAAGTACAGCCATGCTTGGCTCAGTCAGAGTGGAGCAGCTCGCAGAGCTGGCAGGAGAGGATTGTGCTGTGGGTCAGCCCTTGGCACCTTAGGAAATGTCACTGGCACACTGAGACCCTGGGCAGTGTCACCAGAGTCACTTCCACAACCTGCCTGCATGGCTCAGCCCCGCAGTGCTGCGGCTCCCGGTGGGCAGGTGATGGCTCACAGGCAGCCACCCGCTGGGATCGTCAGCAGAGGATGTGCCAGCAGAGGATGTGCCAGCAGCTGGGCTCCTGTTCCTGGCTCTCCTGGGCTCCTGGACCTGCTGGAAGGGCCTTTGGGTCCCAGAGCCCCACAGTCAGTGGGACTCCCCAGGTCACTGCAGCCCAGCCCAGGGTGTGGGTGGTGTAGAGTGCAACAGGCACAGAGAGATATCCTATACCCCTGGAGGGGAGAAGTCAATGCGCAGTCCACCACAGCTCCCCTCTGCCCAGGCTGGAAGCAATCCAGCTTTCATGGGGTTTTTCCTACAGTCAATTGAGTGACTTTTCTTTTCCAGAGCTGTAAAGCAACTAAGCCAGACTCTGTCTTTGCTGTATCTAATTGGCACTTTCAGCTGTAAGTAAGGTGATCTACAAATCATTTTGATCTCTGTTCAGTTCTTTGATCTCACTGTTGTTCTCAGGTGCATATAGTGACAGCACAATTAATTAATTGCAGGCTGATAATTGTGCAGCTGCAGCATGCTCTAGTTCATGCTTAGAGTTTCACTAGTTGAGTTGCCAGGGTTTGCCATCAATTCTGGCAAACGAGAGTGATCTGAAATAGCATTCGTTGACCTTTTCAGCGTCGGTGAGTCCACAGGCAGAGTGCACATGCTGGGGAGGAGCCCCAGCCTCCTGCATGGGAGGCACTTAGCACCCGGAGCTGACAGCCCTGAGGTGCCCAGCTGCAGACTGGCAGCTCCTCGGGCTGTTGGATTATTTATTGGTGAACGCTGTGTGATGCTCACGACATCCAGCCTGCAGAGAGAGGAGAGAGCTGGAAAGCACTTCAGGGAATAATCCGGAGACCTTTGCTAGTATTAACTCTTCTGTATCTTTCAGTCTGAAAAGGAATTAATTAAACCTTGTGCTGCAGGGTTTTGATCCATCCCTGCTGCAGGACAAGGTGAGTCCCAGCAACAGAGCAGGATGTTCTGTACTGGATGCTCTGCTCTGGAATTTCTGGCAGGAAAAGTAAAGCAGATGCATCAAATCGAATGTGATTTGTTTGTGCTGCTCCCTTGGCTTATGCTTTCCACACCAAGGAGGTGACATCCCTACCCGAGCTCAGTGCCACAGGGCTGGTGACCTGGCACTCTGGGCAGGGGTCAGGGCAGTACCTGTGGGTGAGGTGGGTCGCCTTGTGGGAAAAGGCAGGAGAAGCCATTTGCTAGTGCTGGTGACTGAAGGAGCTGTGAGGGGAAGTCCCAGTCCTCTGGGCTGGGCACACACCTTTTGGAGCCAGCTTTGCTGCCATCTGTGCTCTGGCAGGGGTCGCTTTTACAGGCTTGTGCTCCACAGCCTGTCAAACCTCTGCCAGAAGAGCCAGTGGACAAAAGAGCCTCGTCTGTGTATTCTGCTCCTTTAGAACAACGCAAATATTTCAGTATCTGTTGAAGAATATTTGCATTTTTATGGATAAATTCAAGAAAAAAGGCACCACACAATCCCAATTTGCATCCCTTATTTCCATAGAAACTACAGGAGCCTTGATTGCTTTCATGTGCTTTTGATGAAAATTGAGTGGGGTATCTTTATCCTGCCATAAGGTGGGAAGAAAAATTGGCATTCAAAATAATATCTAATGGTTCAAAGGATACTTTCGCAAATCAACTTTCTGTGATTTATTGAATAACTTGGTGTTTTTCAAATAATTGGAAAAAAACTTCCTAGAAAACTTGTTGCAAGCGTTCTCTAAACTGCTGCAGATTGACATCTGCGGTGTGGAATGAGGGCTGTGTACTGGGATGTGGCTGTGGCCGCTGAAATCGAGGGCATTCAGCTCCTAATCAAAGTTCAGACCCTAGCAGGGAGCAATAAAGAACTTTGACATTGTAATTTATGCAAGCCTTTTTAACTTTAGGGAGGAAAAAAATGTTAGTAAGCAGCATGCCAGCAGGAGAGATTGGGCATCAGGAGCAGCCCTGGCATGGGCCCCTGGCACAGGGCTCTGTGGGCAGGATGGGATCCGCTCTGCCTGCCCACCCGGGACCAAGGGCTGGCAGGAGCAGGGGCTCAGTCCGGTGGCCGTGTCCTGCCAGGGAGCCCCTGGGCATCCGTGCTGCCAGTGCCCATCTCATGAAGGTGAGCCCTGCCCGGCCGTGGCTGTCTCCCAGAGCAGCACCATGAGCTGTGCCTGCACTGCTCAGCCTGACACGAGGCCATTTATATTTGATGGTGTTTGGATGAATTATGCACATAGCCACTAAGAGAAATTTAATGATGGGTTTCGCCTTATTTTTTTATAGATTTCAGCCTTTGAATTAAGCACCAGTTCACTCGCAGTGCTACAGGCGATAAAAGGGAATATTCCAGTCCCTGTGTCCATCACAGCTGCTCTGCCAAGCAGAGTTAACAAGTAAACAGTAATCACCCGCAATTATTGCCCATTACGTGCTCTCTTCACCTGAGATCACACTACAAAGCCCGAGTGTGGCGTCGCAGGAGGAGTCGGGTGGCAAGGAGCTGTCAGGATGAAATAACAGCAGAGACCTGTCAAACGCTGGCTCCGTGAAAGACCTAAATCCTCAGTCGATGGCCCCTCCGTGCAGCGTAGAGGAGCTATTGCTGTGTAATTATAAATTGTCTGTAGGGCTTATCTCAGGTTCAGGGTTGACATTACAATAATAGGGTGGGCGAGCTTTATTTAAGGGATAATGTGTGGTGTACACACGGCAGGAGAGGAGCGTGGTGGGTGATTAACACCGGCACGGAGCCTGTGTGGTCCCTGCTGAGCGGTCAGAGGAAAAGGACCTTGAGCAGCCATGGGCTCTGCTGGGAGGGCAGGGAGGAGCAGGGTCCCATCAGCAGAGGTGACAGGAAAGTCTCCTGTCGCCCAGCTCTGGAGGTACCCGTGCCACCTCTCCAGGAGCAGTCTGCCTGGACACCTTATCCCCAGCAGAGAGGGAAGGGCAGGTTTTTGGTGTTTTACCGACCTATTTGAGGTGCTTACTTCAGAATGAAATGAATTATTCTCAGAATTGCCTTTTCTCTCCTTTTACTATAAAAAAAAAGCAGAAGGTGATGAGCTCAGATGTGGACCTGTAAGTCAGGAGGGATGGAGCCTGTTGGAAATATCTCATTCATTTTACTCAATATTTTCCTAGTGTGCTTCTCTGGTTCTACTTTATTTTAAGGATGAATTTTCTAAGGATGCATCTCCTACAGTGTTTCCATGCAAGTAGACACTAGAAAGCGAAGATGTAGAGAACAAGCCTTCCACATGAATGCTCAAGGTAATGTTTTGTTTTCTTGAGCCAGCTTTGCCCTGAAGGCAGGTAGTCCTGAGCAGTAATTGCCCCCTGCCAGCCTTGCCCAGGTGCCTTCTCCTATCTCTGCTCCCTCCTGCGGTGAAGGGGCAGCGGTGGTGGGGATAGAGGGGTTGCTGAGAGCCCAGCCAGATGTGGGGAGGATCCGTGCAGCAGCTCAGCCCCTTGTGAACACAGTGGCAGCACAGTGGGGCTGTCTGGCCACAGCCCTGTGTGTGCAGCAACTGGGTTTCGCCTTATGGTTCAGATACCTGAATCAATACCTGATTCAATACCTGAATCTGGCTTTTTGTATTGGGGTAAAAGTAAAGAAAAAACCCCCACGTGGATCCACAGTCTCTCTGAAGCTCAAATATGCCTTCAGTTTCCGTGGGAGCTCAGCATCTGAGGCACTCCTGATCGTTGTTACAGCTGACCATGCTGGGAGGGCAGCTGTCCCTGGGCTGGTTTGGGCAGCAGCCCCTGCAATCTCCGTGTGAACTGTTGGGCTGCAGTGAATTGCAGGGAGATGTTGCCATTTATAGAGGAAAGGCAGCATCTCTGCTCTCAAGTGCCTTGGCCCCGAGGGTGCAGGCAGGTCCTGCAGGGTGCGATTCCTCAGGAGGAGGGAGCCTGGGAACTGCCCCAGAAGCTGGGCCGGTGTCAGAAGGCACTGTGCCCATTTCTGCAAGCTCTGACCCCATCTCAGTCGGTGAGATTGGTGGAGCTGGTGCCACTCGGGGGAGTTAGTAGTGGTATTAACTGGAGGAAATACTATAGAGTAAGTATTAGCCTTGTACTATGTAGAATTTTAAAGCGCTTCATTAATTTACAATTCCACTTTTTATTAAATTAATTTGCATTTTAATGAAAAAAAAATAAGTGGAGCCAGCTCTCTTCTTGAAGTGGCGATAAGATGCCACCTGTATGTGAATGAGTGTGCCCGAGCCAGCTGAGGTGGCTTGGCACTCAGCAGCTGCCAGCCCCGCGAGGGACTGTCCCCAAGCGATGTCCCCTCCCTTCGGGGTCCTTGAGCAGCCGGCATGCTCAGGCTGGCTCTGCTGTGGGGGCTGCAACGCAGGCTGGGGCTTCCACTGAGCGTGGGGGAAAGGCTGCAGGAAAAGGCAGGAGCAGGATGCAGTGATCCCACCTCACAGCGGGAAATGCCTCTTGCTGTGGCCACTGTGCCACCTTGCCCTTCTTGACAGGGCCATCGTGTGTCCCTGCTGGAGGCTCTTTCTTCCCCAAGAAACAGGGGCTGTGACAGCAAAATGCACCAGGACAGAAGAGCCCCAGCACTCTCTCCTCTTGGAGTGCAGGGCAAATGGAAGAGTTCAGCTAAAGGTTAAAAAAAGTAAAAATTCCCATTGCTGGGCACCCTTTGGGATGTGCAGCTTGTGTTCCCTGCCAATGGCCCTGACAGATGCCCGAGATGCTCAGTGTCAGTTCCTGATCTGGGATTGCTGCTCCTCAGCGAGATCAACCTCGTGGCCCTCCTTTGGCTGGCAGGTGTCTGTTCTGGAGTGAAGCAAGGCACACTTGTATAAAGTAAATAGCAGAAATCATTCTGAAATCTCTGGTGTCAGGCAGCTGCATTAAAGTGGGACAAAGGTGGTACATTTCCCTGCAAGTTTGTTTTCTTGGGGTTTTGGGGTTTTTTTTGGTTTTTTTTTTTTTTTGTTTGTTTGTTTTGTTTGTTTGTTTGTTTTTTTTGTTGGTTGGTTTTTTGTTGATGTTATTTGGTTTCTTGGGGGGTTTTTTTGTACTTTGGGATATTTTTGTTATTGTTCTTTGTTTAGAAGTTTTTTATGTTTTGGGGGGTTTATATTTCTTTTGGGTTTTTTCTTTGTTTTTTTCAGGGTTTTTTTTGAGAGGATTTCAGATGGGGTTACAGCTAGGCACAGTAAAAAAAAAATTCAAAAATCCACTAGCCTCTTTGCCCTCTGGCTCTGGGATCAATAGGTAACATCTCTGATGCCTCCACAGCCTCCTAAACTCTTTACTGGGAAACAAGCATTTCTCTTCAGCATTTCTCTTCTCTTATAATATTATTATTTAATATTTGTTGTGTAAATAATATTTTTATTATTATTATTACTGTTGTTGTTATTAATAATGTTACCATTTCAGCTGACTGCAAATGAGATTCTCTCCACCAAACCATCTTTACTTCCAGCCTCTCTTACCAGCAGCTCTGCTGTTGACTTTGTGGCAGCAATCTCACACAATCCTTTGGCTTTTGAGACAGGTTAATCTAATAAGTATTTTAATTTTTAATTATTTTTTTTTTACAATAGCATCACGTGTCTGCTAAGGGAGCTTTGGCTGTGTTCCCTCACAGCTTAGTGTCACAATGGTGCCCCAGTAGCTGTGAACCCCCAGAGTGGATCTCCTGGCCTGTGCAGCCAGAGATGATGGGAGTTTCTGGGCTCCAGGAGCACAGCCCTGTAGTCCTTGCCCCTGAGAAGAGGAGCACCAGGGCATTGTGTGAGTGTAGGCTTTTCTTAGAAAGGAAAACTAAGCAATAAACATCCACAGAAATAAGGCATTTAAACATTCCAAGTAATTGATACCAGGAAAAAATATGATAGGATGAAATCTATTCCTGCAATAAACTGTCCATTAGTTGGGCCATCAGCATAACCCTAATCTAAAGTTATGAGGATCCATTACAGATATAATCAAATACAATTTTCTATATTCCATGAATCAAAAGCACCATATGTATTAAGAGCCTAGTTTGTCTTTTTGTTCCTGCCTTCTCCTAGAACAGTGTATATCTGATTTCTTGTGTTATATTGCTCTGATGTCTGCTAAGGGCACCATGCCCTAGAAATTCACATTAAATAACTGAGAGCGAGTACTAGAAATGAAAAAAGTGAAATACTATCTAGACAGCTGGAAGTAAAAATATGAAAAGTGTTGCACTTACAGAAGGAAAAAAAGCCTATTTTTATGACTTGAATAGACAGCCTGGTATAAAGAGAAATTTCTCACCCAAGATCAGACATACAGCTGGGTTGCAGCAGGCAGCCTGGGATGCTGGAGCTGCAGCGTGCTGGGCACGGTGCAGACACCAGCTCCAGAGAGCCTTGGATTGGCTACAGGGATCTGGCTCCAGGTGCCAGGTGTGTGAGGGCACACACGTTCCCAGACTTGCTGGGTGAAGGGTCACTTCAGCCCAGGACGTGTTTTGGCTTCATAAGCACAATTGCACCAGGCTTTTAATGGAGACCCTGCGGACAGGGTGATCCTGTGGCCAGATATGTCTGCAGCTGAGAACTCTCCCACTATGAGGGCTGTTCCTTTCATCCTCAGTGGCCTGACTTCCAAATTGTCCTTCTTTCCCTTTGTTTTGTTCATTTTTCCGTTTCCCACCGTTGACCAGCATTTCTCCCCTCTCCAACAGCCCCTACCCAGGCCCCTGCCTGCCTGTCCTTGCTCTGCTCAGCCGGGGGTGTCCGAGCAGGTCTGCTCCTGTCCAGCTCATGGACATTCCCTCGGTCTGACAGATATCTCTGGGAACCAGTGGCCAGGAGACACTTTAGCAGGAGAGCCTGAAGGGCGCTGTCATGGTTTGTAAGGGTTGATGCTTCCTGCCCAGAATTCCCCCATCTCTGAGCGCAGTTTTCCAGAAGGGTGTGTGTGACCTGCCTGTGGCCCAGCACAGGGCTCAATGTGTCGGTGGGAGCCTGGAGCCACCTCCTGTCACCTCATCAATTCTCCAGCTGTTCTCTAGTCCCATCTGAAAAAAAAAATAAACCTCTTCTGTCTCCATACACCAGCCCCCTGGTTCATTTCCATATTTATTTCCCCCCTGTGTTTTTCCATAGGTGTCTGTCCATAAAAAGGGATGCTTTAATTTATTCATGACACATGACTTTCTTGTTACTTTTTCCAGTATTACATACGTATTTCCATGGCTGACCTGCACTGTTTGACTTTGCAATTTCCTGCTGGGAAGACCGTGTTCCAGAAGAGCACTTGGACACTGTGGCACTGCTGGTACTCTGGATCTGCTGTGTACCTTGGCTCCATCGGCTGGACAGGCTCTGGGGGTACTGGGTGGGGTCTCTTGGTTCTTGCCCTCTGTAATGTTTCACCTTGTGCCATGGGTGGCTGTGAACTCCCAAGGGCGAGTGCCCCTGGATGGGCTTGCCCTGCTCAGAGAACCCATCTGAGGCTGGGGAGAGGGTTTGCTGAGCGAAGCTGAAGCAGCAGTGGGTCTTTTGTGCCAGCACGAGGGTCAGCTGTCAGGGCATGTTGCAGGCTTGCTGCTAAATTCTAGGGCAAGAAGCAAAAGATTGTAAAAGGATAATATTCTGTTGGTAATTTGGACAAAATTAGTGTCTGTGTAATCATTCTAAGTTAATCAGTGGATGTGAGATGACAGTACAGCTAGGCGGTTTATTATTAGTGAGCCTGCTAGGCTAGGAAGTGAGAGCACCGCGTGGGAGAGGGGTAACAGCTGAGTGGGATGCTGCCACAGCCAGGATGAGAGAAGGAGTGAAACCTGATATTGGCTTTCTTTGCTAAGAGCTGGGGATCAGCCAGCTAACGAGGCAGTGAGTTCTGAGGGCAGAGGAAGAGCTTGGGACATGGTTAGTGCTCATTAGCAGCCAGAGACGTGAGAGCTCTCAGCACCCTGGCGCTTTGGGCTGGCCGAGCCTTCGGCTGTCCCTGGAAGGAGGGCTCGCACGCTGCTCCCGGTGGCACAGCTCCCAGCAGCCGCCACCGTCCTCAGCCAGAACAGCCGCTCTCGAAGCTGTGAATGCTAAAGGCTTGAGAAATTAATTTTGCCTGTCAGAGATTCAAATGTACGTGTGTGAACTGTGGTTCAGCAAGGTACGAACCCACCTGGCTGCGCGCCAGCTCTGGGAGCGCCGCTCACTGCAGGGGAGGGGAGGCCAGCAAGTACCTGCCAGTGTAAGCTGGTATTGTCTTCCACATAAAACATGCCCTTAATTAATAGCTAGCATGAACCTAAGCCACTATCTCTGTTATCAATTTGTGGATGTGGTTGGATTGTCTGTCTCCCAGGACAGTAATATCCCTTCATCTTACTGCAAATTGCTCACAGCATCCTTCTATTACACAGGCTTAATGCTTGAAAAATAGAGATTTAATACTCTACCATATCAGACTAAGTGAGGTCAAAGCAATTCATATTCACGATCCCACAAAGCTCCCTGATGGTGTTCCTGTGAGGGATGTGATGTGGAGGATGCAAACCAGGGAGGTCCTGCCCAGGCTCACAGCTGTCCCACACACACAGGGACCAGGACAGCCGCCCATGGTGGAAGTGTTGGCTCATCCTTGGGAGGAGAGTGGGTGCACTGTGTGCCTGGGCATGGTGGGTGGGGGCCTGAGGGGTCCCTGCCAGGCTGTCCCAGCCTCTGGCCCCATGTTGCTGCCACCCATTCCTGCATTCCCTGTTTTGAAGGGTTTTGCTAGAGCAGAACGGCAGCAGCCCGTGTGTTTTATGTGTGTGATAGGATCAGAAACTGCTTCGGGGGTTCCCAGGGTACTGGAGGTTCCCTGATGTGTTTTTAATGAGCTGACTGAGCGTAACTTGTGTGCAAGTTTCCTCCGAACTGCTGGTTGTCACCTTAACTCTGGGCAGAAAGCCTGGGAGTAGCACATCCTGTGTTCATGTGTTTATTTTTGTCCTGAAAGGTATATATTTTGAGAAAAAGGCAAGAGGAGACCTGTGCATTTGCCAGCAAGACACTGAATGGGGAGCACACACACTCCTGCCCCAGCCCCAGAGCAACATTTCCTGTTGGGAAGCATCGGTGCTGCCGTGCTGGAGCAGGCTGCCTTCTGCACGGACAGCGCTGGGCAGCCCCGCTGCCACTGAAAACACTGCTCTCACAAGAAAGGATTGTTCCCAAGTCTGAGGAATTCACAAAATGAAACTGCTGGACTAAAATTAGGTGGTGCAGCTCAGAGTGATGGCTATACAAACGCGCTAATTACAGCAGGAGAGGTGGCTTGGTTCCCTGATGGGACCACCTCCCATCTAGCGGGGGGCAGCGGTGACTGGAGCCTCCGCAGAGAATGATTGGGGAAGGGAACAGCCAGGCCCGCTGTCCTCCGAGGCACGGTGACACGCTGATGAGTGCTGACGGGTGGCTAATTGCTCAGGGCAGGCTGACATAATGGAGCAGTTCTGAGAGCACCTCAGCTGCGGAGGTCAGCAGTGACGCAGAAGGCTTAATTTTTCATAGTGTGCTCCTCGTATCCTACAACTCCTCCTGTAATGGACTAGCAAATTACCACACTATTTAAAAGGCAGTAATTTATAACATTTTGATAACTGCATGCTCCTGAGGGTATGTCATTCGTGCCTGCAGAGAGAACGAGTGAGAACACTGCCATCCCTGCAGCATGGACACGTGGGAGCATGCACACACAACCTCTGCCATCCCAACACCTCCCCTCCAGCGCAGCTCACAGACTCATCACGCCTCCTGGAAAAGACCTCTGCCTCTCAGACGTGGGCTCTCTGTCCCATTCCTGCTCATTTCAACATGTTTCTGGTGTAGGGACCCTGGTGATGTTGCAGTGCCCACCGAATTTCACTGTTCCCCAGTGTGACTGCCTGGGGTCCATGTGTGCATTGCTCTGGGTGCACCTGGCTGTTGCCATGTTTGCACTGCCTCCTATCACAGGGGAGTTACTTCAATCCCCAAGGGATGTCCAAGTGGTTGCTCCCACAGAGGAACTGCAATCATGAGAAAGGGGTAGGGCTCATGGAACTGTACTGGCCTGATTTACAAAGCCCCAGGGTCAGCAGATAATTCTTTTAATGATCTCTTCTTACCTCTCTGGTGGGAAGGCACCTTGGGGCTCCATCCCAGGTGCAGCTGCCCTCATGTCTGTGTGCTCTCTCTGCAGACACACTCAGGCCACCATACACGTCTGGGTGTCCCATTTACTGTATTTCAGATACATGCTGCCCTGCTGCTGCTGCTGTGTTGCACAAATATCACTTTTCCTGCATGCAAGGAATTTGCCTTCATTTCTCACTGAGGAGTCTGAAGAACTGAGTGCCCAAAGAATTTGCAGGGAAATATACATCCCTCTCAAGTAACTAAACTCTCACCCCTGGGTCGTAGCAGCAGATCAGCTCTTCCTGCACAAACTGGGCCCTCTGCAATTTCCTCAAAGAAGCTGCTACTTTCCACAGAGCTGCCAGGTGCCATGTCCTGGGAGGAAGGGAACACGAGATCCAAGTGCTGGCGTGGAGCCCGGGCACTGGTGCATCCCCTTGTCACACCACAGGAGTGAACAGAGCACAGGACAATGCAGGAGCAGGGAGCCACAGAGCTGTGTTTGGGTGAACAGTTCGCAGTGAATGTGCCCGTGGGTTTGACAGCAGTGTTCCTGCATTAGCACCACAGCAGCAGGTGTTATTAACTGTCTGCTTTCCCTCTGGAGTGGTGTAACTGCTCCATGCAGCAGAGATGCGTCCAATTAATCGGATGGATAAAAGTGGTTAATGCACCTTGGAGAAGCGTAATTTAATTGGAAATGATTATTATGTGCTGCTCCTATGTAAAGAGTGTGAGAATCAGCACTAATGGCTCTGTATGAACATGACTTTTAATTGCTCTGTGGTTCTGTGATTTAAGCATCTTTCTGGTTATGCTTTTGTTTCCCAGAGATCTTCGGTGGGATGCAGTAACACACGGGAGTCCAATGAGGTACACTGCCATGAGTCACGGCTGTCACTCCTCTTTGTGGTGATCCTACGGTGGAGCTTGTGTCCATGTTTTGCCTTTGAAACCCACAGGGATCGGCTCCTGGGAGCAGCATTCCTGGCTGGTGGTGTCAGGGAGGCAAAGGCTGTTCCGTGCTGAGCTGTGCTCTCCCGCTCAGCATTGCCTCCCGCACCGTGTCCCTGCCTCCCGGACCGTGTCCCTGCCGTTCCAGCAGGGTCTGCAGGATGCTCCATCCCAGCAGGGTCTGCAGGACGCTCCATCCCAGCAGGGTCTGCAGGACGCTCCATCCCAGCAGGGTCTGCAGGACGCTCCATCCCAGCAGGGTCTGCAGGACGCTCCATCCCAGCAGGGTCTGCAGGACGCTCCATCCCAGCAGGGTCTGCAGGACGCTCCATCCCAGCAGGGTCTGCAGGACGCTCCATCCCAGCAGGGTCTGCAGGACGCTCCATCCCAGCAGGGTCTGCAGGACGCTCCATCCCAGCAGGGTCTGCAGGACGCTCCATCCCAGCAGGGTCTGCAGGACGCTCCATCCCAGCAGGGTCTGCAGGACGCTCCATCCCAGCAGGGTCTGCAGGACTGTCCATTCCAGCAGGGTCTGCAGGATGCTCCTCTCACGGCGCACAGGCCACTCTGAGGGCAGCACACATGGATGGGTGGCAGGAAGGGCAACTGTGGTGGCTCCTCACTGCTCCCACACGGGATGGGGATGCCATAGGGTTACAGCTGCCCATATCAGCAGCAGGAATGGAGTTCCAGCAAGTCCCCCTGCACAGGATGTTCACCCCTGGAGCTGATCAGCAGCGACTGCAGGAGAGATGGAGAATGGAGCCTGTATAGCCTGCAAAGAAGACAGCAAACCAAGGAAGGGAAACTTTCTCCCCCACAGAGCTGTGAAACACCCCCGGCTCACAGACCACTTGTGGTGTCTTTTACAGCCCCTCTGATTTACCAGTGGTGCTTATACAGGTGGGGAAAATGTGGTTTTGCAATGGCATGGAAAATGTCTGTGAGGAGACAAGACATCAAGCTGCCATCAGCACAAATATATCTGTGCCTTGTTTTCCTGCTTTCCTGGCTTTGGACAAGTGCCACCACAACCAGCAATTTTCCTGTTCTTTTTTAGCTTTGCTTTCACAAGTACCTTGAACCAACTCCCTCCATCCCAGCAGGAACAGAATACACTGATGGGTATGGAATAAAAAAACACCAGGATTTTTAATCTGTCAAAGAGAAACAGGGAGAGCCTTGGGCTCCTTCATTGGGCTTGTGGTCACAGACTTGGACACCACTGGCCTGGCTGTGCTCAGTGGCCTTGCCCATGCCCATTCTCCTGGCCCCTCCAGAAGGGGTGGCTGTGGAGAGTGGTCTGGGCATTGTGGTTCCAGTTGTTTCCCACAGCAGATCGAGGTGAGTGAGAGTGTCCTGGCTGCAGGCACATCAATCCCCTCCCTGGGGACCGCCTGCGAGCACGGACAGGAGGGAAGGGTGGCAGTGGAGCACAGGTCCATCCTGTCCTTGTGCCTGCTGTGGGAGAGGCGGCCGGGCTGCAGCCGCGGGGGCTCAGGGCTGGTGGTGCCTCTGCCAGCAGGTGCCTGGAGCTCTCCCACCGCGATCCCATCAACAGAGATTCCTTTTAAAACCCCTCACAGGAGCCCGGGCAGTAAAGTTGTAACCCTGGGCACTGCCAGCCCAAGGGGGTGGGAGGAGTCTGGCTCAGACCTGGGGCAGGACGGGGGGACAGTGGTCCAGGGGGTCCCAGCACACGGGCAGGGCAGCGGTGCTGTGCCTCGGAGTGCACTTGTAAGTGGAGCTGATTTAATAAACAGCAGGAGTGTTTTCCCAGGCCACATGCTGAGCTGTATTCAAAATACATTTGTACGAACATCAATTTTTAATGCAATTTATGCCAAATGTTGTTGCAAAAAGCAGCCGTTAACATGACATTAATTCAATCACTGGAAATACAGTACGTGCTGCTAAATGAAAACATGTTATTAGTCAATTAGATTAACTGGATGTAACACTTCCAAACACAACGTAATATGGTTTCTACATGGTTAATTACGTTGTACAAATTACATGGCAATAAGCCTTAGCACTGGACACACACATGCAATTAATACATAAGCAGAAAAACCAGCTTGTGATTCACCTTTGAACTCTTTAAAAATTATTTGAAATATAAAGATCTTGCAAGCTTGAAATAAAGAGGCAGGATTATGCTGGTACTATAATGGGCACGGGGTAATTTCTAAAAGAGCCAGGAAGGCCTTTGTGAAGGGATCACAGATGTTCATGGTTGCTTTCACCACGAGTTTTAATTTGCTTTGAAAAGACTATTTTAATTTTAAACAGAAACACTCCTGGCCCTGGTGGAGTCCCTCTATGTGCAGGAATCTGTCAGTGCCCACGCAAGCCTCCTCCTTTGTTTGTGTTTTAGGAAGCATTTGCGCCCACTCCCGGGGAATGGTGCCAGCCCCTGGTGCCAGGAGCGGGCACTGTGCCTGGCAGCCCCCGGCACGCCACCAACCCTCTCCACAGCCTGTGTCCCACCACACGCACCACTGCGGTGGCCAGGGGGGACCCCCGCAGCTCTGCCACCTCCGGGACCCCGCACTGGGGGTCGTGAATGGCCAACCCCAGAGAGCTCTGGAAAGAGGAGGCTGCTCCTGGGACGGGCTCGGCTCTGTGCCAGACAGCGGCTGTAGCCCAAGACGGACACCCGAGCAGCAGCCCCGCTGTTCCTGCTCTGCAGGGACCAAACTGCATCCCCAGATGTGGCTGGCTGCGGGCCCCCAGCCCCGAGGGCAGCTCTCTCCGCTGGTGTAGGGTGGCTGGCACCTTTGGGAGAGCAGAACTCCAGGCCCTTGTTCCTTGGGGCTCTGGGAATGGGGCAGTGGCTCCCCCTCCCTGGGGACCCTCGGGACCCTGTGCTGCAGAAGCACTGGACAGCTCATCCCTCTGCACACGAGGCACAAACAGGCAGGTGGTGCAGCTCTAGGAATGCAGGGGTTTTATACCTGTTGCTGCAATAATTATCACAGTTCACGAAAATGTGACTTTTCCCCTCAGTTACTCCACCAGTAATCCTAACAGCATTCCAGCAGGGTTTGGGGGGTGGGGGAGCACAGAATGCCCTGCACTGGTGCCTCCATGGCACCAGAACAGTTTGGAGGGTGCATCTAGGGGTGTGAATGAGGGGGAAAGGGAGATGTGCCAGTGGCTGACACCCCGGTGTCCTGTGGCTCCACAAGTGGGGGTGGGTGCTGCCCTGGCAGCTGCAGCCTCAGCTCCCGGGTGCCCACCCCTGTCCAGGGACAGGGGCTGATGTGAGCAGTCTGCCAGTGCTGGGTTGAGGTTTAATTTGACATACCCAGGGGCATGGTCTGGCAGGCACTGGTGCAGTGGAGTATGGCTGATTGGTTTCTCAGGGAGCGGGGAGCGATCTGAGCAGCCACTGTACGGCTGGCACAGACACACACCAGCGCACTGCTGCAGCCACTGACAAAGCAGTGATAAAGCTCTTGGAGATATTCCTGTCTCATCTGTCTCGAGTAAATCAGAGCAAAGCTGGAAACATCAGAGGAGGCAAAATGCAAAAGCAATAAAAAACTCCTGACTCCCATTGAAGGCAGAATGTGGTCCGACATGACCACTGGCAGCAGAAGGATTTCACATGATCAGGGGCTGCTTACATGAGGAATTGTTCATTATTTAGTGGCTGCTTAAGGGGCTGGGGAAACAAAAATCAAAGCTCCTGCTGTTCTCTGGTTGATGAAAGTGCTGCAGCTGCCCCACTGCAGTCGCGTTTACCTCCAGCCTCACCTGCACCGGGAGCTGGAGAGGTGTCTGGCTGCTTGCTCAGAAATGAAAGCACTGAGAATCAATCATTTGTTTACATTGTAGGACTTGTTGAAAATCAATTGGCTCCACATGCTGCAGATCTGATTGCATTTTGTTAGCGGTCACAGGGAATGGTTTTCCCTTGACATGTCTGTGTTCGTGGTTTCTCCAATGCATCAGTTGTACCAAGCTTTAAGGATAATTGAGACTGAGCAACAATCCCCTTTATAAATATTAACTCTGATATGCTTGGGAAACTCTGCCTCTCCTGGATGAATTTTTAAGTAGCTTTTAAATCTATTGTTCCTTGTTAGAACAGCAGGAGCACTCCTTGGTGCCTGTTCCTGCCTCCCCAGCTCCAAGAGAGTGGCATGCCTGCCAAACCTCGCTCCCAGGGCAGGGACCCAAAGCCCCTGGTCCTGGGCAGGGACCCAGAGTGTCTGGTCCCAGGGCAGAGCCTGCTCCTGCCCTGCCCATGGGGGCAACCCCACAGAGCAGGGACACAGGGCTGAGAGCAGCCCTACAGGGGCTGAGGAGAAGTTTGGTTTCTCCCAAAGGGATTGGTACACAGGGGTGCGTTTCCATGTGGATCCTTGGAAGTTTCCTGAGGTGGTGCCCGGGACAAGCAGAGCCCAGCAACAGGGCAATCTCTTGGAACAGATGCCTGTCCCTGTGCCCAGCCATCGCAAACAGCCCAAGTGATGCAGCCTCAGCACCCAGGGATGGGCACCCTCAGAACAACGGGGGAGACAGCTCTGTCTGAGCCATGGGAACTGCAGAGATGGGGACCCCCAGCCAGACCCAGGGCCCTGTGCCTGGGGGACCCAGGACACACTGATGGAGGGATGTCCCCTGGGAGGACATGCTGGGCTCAAGGAGCTGGGAAGGCTGTGGAACGGGCTCCTCTCTCTAGCAGGGGCTGCCAGGCCCCTCTGAGCCCTCCTTTCTATTGGTGTTTAGCTCTGCAGAACAGACAGTCACAGTCCAGCAGCTCTGGCCTGGCTCAGCTGAGCTGTTTCTTTTCCCCCACAATCAGATGTTGCCTTCTTTAATATTATCTGAACATCTGTCAAACTGTGGATCTTTTTGTGAAACCTCTGTACAGGAAGAGACAAAAGGCAGCAGGGATGCTGTTGAAATGAAAGCCCTGCTTTACATTTCAAATGCTTTAACAGATTTTTCTTTTCTTTCTTTTTTTCTTGGATTTTTAATAAAAGCTTTTAAAAGACCTTTTTTTTTAATGGGGATTGCTTGCCAAAGGACATGTCAGTGGGGATGTGAGGAAGCTGTTGCACTCAGAGGTTGCACAAGTCACTGCCCCAACTAGGCTTGGTGTTCCAGGCTGGTGCGTGCCTGTTCCAGTGGAGCGGCTGCTGATCTTCCACAGGGGCAGGATGGATGGATTGCCTGGAGAACCCAGGCATGTGCTGCCAGCATTTGCCTAATAGGCACCTCAGAAATGTGTCCTGGGAGCTGAGCTTGCCTCTTGAGCAGCTGCTGTTTCTCTCCAGTAAGTATGTAAAGCCGAGCACATTCCCAAGTGCCGGAGGTTTCTGTTGGGGTCCAGAGGCTGCATGCTGCCACTGTGGCTGGGAGGCCTCGGAGGGAACTCCAGAGCTTCGTGATAGGAGCAGCATCAGGTGAAATAAATATTCTTGGGCATCCACTCGGTGTTTCCTTTCGGGTTTCTAAGCAGTCTGTATCATGCTGTGGCTATTATTAAAATGCCTCTGTGGTCAGTAACAGTGCAGCTTGCTCTGAAGAGTGCACAGAGATTTAAGTCCAAGAAATCCATTTACTGTTCTTGCAGGTCAGGCTGGGGACAGTAGCATTTATCCCATGTGGAGCCAGACCCTGACACAGCTCTGCCCCAGTCTGTGCTGTCTGCCCCTGACCAGGGCCACAAGAGATGGCAAAGGGATGGCAAAGGGCACTTGCATCGTGTCCCATTCCTGCCTTCTGCCCCAGTGCTGTGCTGCCTTGCCCCTGTGGCTGCTCCACAGCCTCCCCTGGCACACTGCAGGCTGGAAACCGTCCTGGCTGCCTGGGGTGCTCGTGGCCCCTCCGCCCTCACTCTGGCTGGTGGCAATGCAAGGCACCTCCTTTGCAAGGAGGAAAATTAAATTCCTGATACCGGGATGAGTGCTGGCTGCTGGGAGCCATTCCTCAGCCGACACTGGCCCGGCAGCTGGGGGAGCCACCGGCTGGCTGTCGAGCCAGCCAGCTCTACCCATATTTCAGTGCTTGGGGAGGGCGGGTTATTTCCTGGCTGCTTGGCATGGTTGCAAATTTTAGTGGAAAAGCTAAACCAAACAGACTGTGGAGTGTCAGAGTGTGTTAGTTCTGTGCAGAGAAGAGTTGTCAAACCCGCAAACGAGACACGGGAGAAGCCTGGAATTGACACCGGCGCTGGTGTCTGTGCGAGCGGCCGCCGAGGCAGGGGCTGGGACACCTTCCTCGCTGCCAAACCCAGTGTCAAAGTCTGGAGCTCGAACCAAGGCTGATGGAAGTGGATTTATTTAAATTGCCAGGATAAATTAACTTTTAAAGTCACAGTGAAAAAATCTGTGCCGCGAATAAGGGCCATGAATATTCAGGCACATGCACTCATTGAATTAGTTTGTTGCAAACATATTTGGAGGCAGCTGTTCATTTAATAATCAGGGATAATCACAGAAATAGGCGACCGGTTACTCCATCTAAATTGCATGGTTAAAATTATAATTTTATAACTCTATCTCAGCAATTAGATTTAATAGCTATGGAAATCCAGCAAAACCCAGTTGAGGGAAAGCTGTTACTCCTTTAGTGCAGAAAAGCAAGGTCAGGCTAGGGTTCCCCTCTGCCCACACTGCAGAGTTGCTGGGGCTGGGGCTCTTTCCAATGCTGCCCGAAGTGCAGAGCTGGGACTTCTGGGCTAAACACTCCAATGCCAACACTCAACCAGGCGGGGGTTAATTTTCTTGGCATTTCCTGTCTTCATTACAATATTTGTCCCAAGAACAGATTAATTCCTCTCATTCTTTCTGCCTTTCCAGCCTTTTGTCACGGGAATGCATTTCACAGGACTGTAATGTGTGATACTTGCTCTGAGTTATGGCTCTGCCATACGCTGTAAAAGTTTGACTCTCTCAGTATTGTACATTTTGATTCTACCCCTGCAGGCTATAAACAACCCAAATTACCTCTTTCTTTAGCTTCCAAGAGGACTAATCCCCTGTCTAGTGCTTTATCAGTCAGTTGAGAAAGAGTGAGACCAACTTGCCAATCCAAACAGAATATATTGGAAAAACCACATCTCCACAACACGGCCCCTTGCCATAACTCACCAGCCAGCTCAGCCAGTGAAACCTGGCACTGAAGCCAGCTCTGGTTCTGTAATGGACCAGCAGCAGATGCACCATCCATCCACCCACCCATCATCCCTCCTGCCCCATCAGCCTCTCCTGCAGCCCTGTGGGAGCAGGAAGGGCTGGTAGGCTGCTGGCTGGGACCCTTTTTACAGCCTAAACCCTGTGCTGGTGATGAGCTCAGTGTTGCCAGCAGCTCTTGCTGTCCCTCCACCACTGGCCAGGGTCCAGCCTGCTGTGTGCTGAAGGAGTGTGGGCTGGAGTGGGCAGGGGCTGCAGTGGGGACACACCATCTGTGGGCTGGGGGATATCCCTGAGCTGCTCCCTTCTGCCACTGTCCTGGTCAGGCCTCGCTGGGTGGCTTCTCCTGCACACCCTCCCTTGATGCCTTCAGTCACTCTTCTCTGCTGGCTGTGGCCGCTAGGGACAGGCAGGACACGGCCTCTGCCTGGGGAGGAACTCTCCCTGGAAAAGGAAGCCAGAGTTCACAACAGCCACCACGGGAAGAGACATCCTGGCCCCTAAGAGTGCCCTCCTGCCCTCAACAGGCAGCTCATTGGCTTAGCTGGAGCTCCACTCCTCTCCAGCATCACCCCAGTGTGGGTGCTCCAAGGTTTAACACTTTATTAGAAAATGAGAGGTTAGAGCATGTTCCAGAGAAGAAGGAAATTTATTGTTGCCCTGGCCCTGCAGCAAAGCAAAACTCAAATAACCCAAGTGCGGGGAGGACGATAAATCCCTGCTGGCAATCACACTGCTAAAAGGATGGTGACAGCCACAGCAAGTTTGGCCAGTTAATATTTCTCATATCTGAGTGAGAAAAATAGCAATATTTAAAATTGTATCTCTGCTGAATCACACAAGGAAAAAGCCCAGAAAGCTGTAAGGCCTTCTAAACACCTTGCTGCAGGAAGTGCTGGCTTGCAGAGAGCTCCTGGGAGCAGCAGAGGGGCCCAGGGGTCTCCTCCCCACTGCCTTTCTCTGCTGAAGGATCCCTCTGGGTAGGGGGCTCTCTTCCCTGCCAGCCCTGGTGCCACATCCTGCCCTCAGCCAGGCAAGGGCGTCTCATTTTGTGAAGGGGAGAGCAAGGCGAGGAGAGGGAAAGGGTAAGGACTGAGGCTCCAACAGGCATCAGGTGGTTAAAGCCCTCGAGGGGTGCGAGAAGTGGGGTCCCAGCAGTGTGACTGGGACAGTGACTGCTTGGGTCAGTGACCTCTGGCAGCCACTGCAGCCAGCTCAGCGTGGGACAGGCATGGAGCAAGGTGCGTGTCTGCTGGTGCTTCTGCACAGGGATGGGGAGGGTACTCATCACCCTCAGAGCTCTAATTCCTTTTCCCATTTAAAGACTTAATTATGAGAAACCTTCGCTTCTTAATTTTTATTTCCAGGCGCTCACTATTGTGAAGCCAGACTTGTCCACTGAGTAAAGGGACTTGGCTGGGGGTCCTGGGAACAGCAGGGAACGTGAAGCAAAGGAAGCATTTCAGCTCAATGGGTGCTATAAATTTTCACTGTGTTTTTGTTTTATGCTCCAGGTGAAGGCTACAGAAGCCATCAATCCTCTTCCTGGCTGATCCTGAGCTTCTGGTGTGCAGGCAGGCTGGGCAGCATCTGCCTGGGACAGCCCTGATGGGGTGAAGGCGAGGGAGTGTCCTGGACCATTTTGGTTTGCCTTTAAAAAATTATTTTCCATGAACAGAAAATACAAGCCACCGAGGGATGTTTGGATCTCCCTGATCTGACGCCTGAAATACCTCGCTGTCAGCCCCCAGACCAGCGTGATGCCAGCGTGGCTCCCCCCGGCACAGCTGCCCTCTCCTCCCGCCGCCCCGTGATTCACGAGCTTTCACATCTCTGCCATTAGCCTGTTAATCCAGCACCTTGCTCCAGCCACACCACGGGGGAGGATTTATGGTTCCTACAGATCAATTTCATTATCCCAGGAGGAAAATCAGCATCTTGTTATGGATAAAATGACAATAAATGAAACGACCATTAATTTATGATCTTGCCACACAGTGGCACTCAAACAGATTCCCATTAATGGCTTGTTATTATCACCTCCCATACTGAGCTAATAACAGTTCCTGGGAAAAGCTTTACTGAGCGCTGGGAAGGGGCTGTGCTGGATGTGAGGGATCCCAGCCCTGTCCCACAGGGGTAGGGCAGCCCGAGCCCCGCTGCCCTGTCCTGCCAGGCCAAGGAGGGAGGCAGCAGCCAACCCCGGCATTCTGGAGGCAGATGCTGGTACTGTCCCTCCCCATGGGATTTGGGATTCAGAGCCTTTTGCAAAGGCACAAAGCAAGGCTGGGCTGGCTGCATCCTCTGGGGCCAAGGGACTGGGGTACATCTCTCGAGATCCGTACTGGGTGTTGGGGACCCTCACCCCATGCTCCTCTCCATCCCCTGGCACCGAGGATGGTGCCAGGAGCATCACCTGCTGACAGTGCAGCTCTGCTAGGCAGCAGTTCAATTTTTGATGCAGGTTGATCCCACTGATGACAAATGAATGTGTGGACTGTTGCAGACCAAGGCCAGTGGGGTCCTTGCCTGGCTGAAGGCCACAGGGTCCCCACTGTCCCCTGGGGCTGTGGCCCTGTGCCAGGTAGCAGGAGCAAGCTGCAGTGTGACTGTGCTGGTGGAGGTTGATAGGTGGGAGGGATGGAGGGTGCCAGGCAGAGAGGGGAGAAGAAGCTGCCAGCTGAGAGAGAACTGCCTGGAGAGTGGGGTAAAAACCTGATTTTTCTATTTGCTTGCAGCTCGAAAAGCCTGGAAACATTGTCTTGACATTAAACGACTTTTCAAAAACTTCTACAAAGCAGAGAGTACCATAAAACACAGAACAAAGGGCAGCCTTTCTGTGTGGGGAAGTACTTAATTTGGTCCAAAACGAAGAACTTAACATCCTTACTGAATTTGTTCTTTTCAAGAACATTAAAGGCATCAGGTGGAAAAGCACCAAAACTTCTCCTTAAAACACTGTATTTTTGAAAGCCAAATAAATTGACAAACCAAACTCACTGTCAGCAAATTCGCTTCTTTGCCACGAAATGTTTCATTTCAGTGGCTGCTCCTGGCAGCTCTCCCACGCCTGCACGGTGCCTGTGCTGGGGGCTGCGCTGGCCGGAGCCCGGGTGCCCCGCCGCGCTGGCCTGGGCAGGGTGAGCACCCCTGGTGCTGCCCAGCGGGGCCCGAGCTGCCCCAGCTGCCGGGGGCACTCAGCCCCGCGCTGGCAGAGCCCGGTGCCCGCGGCGAGGGCAGCCGGGCTCGGCACCGCCGCCCGCCAACAGCCTCGGCTGCCGGGCCGAGACCGCGTGTCACGGGCATTTTGCTGAACACATTTTTTGCATGGCAAGTAAAGGTGTGAGGAGCTGATCTCCATAAGCACAGTTTTACAGTAATCCAACAGTGCAAATAAATACTGCGGCATAACTCCCAGCGTCAATTTTATTCAGTTAAGTGACCTGTTATTACTGACCCCTCTGCCACAAAGGCCTAATTGAGAGGAGGCCACAGAGCAAGCAGGGCTGGTGTGAGAGTGCATCATGCTAAATAATTCATAACGAGCACTGTGGTTGTTGCAGTGATATATGTAAATAGGAGCGCCGCAGTTTGTAACTTACAGTCTGGGTTGTTTTATGAATTTTAAAGGAGAAAGCCTTCATTCTCTGGTGCAGAACTGAGCGGAGTTTCTGTTCCCTGAAGTTCCGTCCCTGGAGCCGGCTTCACAGGGCTGGCTGAGGCAGCAACACTCTGCTCATGGCCTCTTCCTGCATTAGCACTTCTGAAATCTGTTTGCTCCCGTGTTTTACCTGTGGCTTTACGACAGTCCCTGCAGGACCAGCTGCAGCTCCAGAGGATGGAAGCTGGCACCCCAGGGTGGACACACAGCATCAGCATGCAACAGCCCTGGCAGAGCATCCTTCCCACACATCATCCAGCTGCAGGGACCTCAGCCCCAAAACCCCAGCTCCGAGTTTCTCCTCAGCTCAGGGAGATGCCTCTGCTGCAGGGGGGAGCCAGTTTGCCATCTGGGCCAAAACCACCAGCAGATGCCAGGCTCTTGCTCTGCAGGCTGGGGCAGAAGTTTGTGAGGCAGAGCTGAGCTCCCCAGGGAGTGCCTGGGCTTGTGCCATGCTGAGCCCCATGCACTTGTTACAGCTCACATGAGGAAAGTGCTTACCTTTTATTCCATCTTTTAATTCAACATCATATTTCCTCTGTTTTATGAGAGCAGGATAAGAGGAGCTCATAGACTGTCTCTTGAAGACCATTTATTATTTATTCATTCTGTTTCTACCTTGTTTTTCTGTCTCTCCTTATTTGAGAATTGTTTTAGTCCTTGATATTATTCCTGTCCCTCTCTAGTTCTTACCTATTCCTACAATATCCTCCAGAGACAGGGTAATCACTCCAAGAAAATTGACTTACATTCAATGGCAAAAAGCTTCATTAAAACCCAGGTAAGGCTCCCAAAGGTACCTTCTGTTCCTCAGAAATATTCAGCAAAGCTCATCCTTCCAACCACACGTGCTGAGGAGTTTCAGTGCTGCCCAGGCAGGGCTGTATGTGGGCCCCTCTGTGCTCTCACACAGCACGAGGGTGAGGGGGCTCGGCAGTCCAGGGCTGCCTGGGGAACTCTCCCTCCCTCACACGGGTTTTGCTTCCCCAGAGTTCAGGGTGCTGCCTGTCAGCCTGGCACCTTTCCTCTGGGCACCCTCTGGGATGCTTTGGGACCCTCCAGCTGCCTTCCAAACCATCCAGAGGGGCACGTAGCCATCCCACCTTCTCACAGAAAGGCTCAGAGGGAGCAGCATCCTGCAAGGGCTGCTGGCTGCTTCTGGTGCCACAAAACAAAGCCAAAGCTGGTGGCGTGGGTTTGCAGCTGAGGCATGCCACACCTTGACAGGGGATCCTTCATGAAGAATAAATGATGCTTGTGTAGTATTGTCTGGGAACGGTGAGGCTGGAAAACTTGCCTAAAAATAACTTAGAAAGTCAATCTCTCCTCCTCCTGCAGCAGAGGAGTAATTACCGCTTTGTAAAGCTTTTAATTTTTTTAACGTTGCATATAAATACTGCTGCTTCAGAGTTCAGAGGCAGGGATTTTAAATCTAATCCACATTTAACAAGGCTATTAAAGAAAATGTTTAAGCTGCCAGAATTTAACTGATTAAAATATTTAATAAATCTTACCCAAAAAAAGGGGGGAAAAAAGGAAAAAAAGCAGCAAGGAGCCAAGATCACATGGCTTTTATATGTGCACTACTGAGAGTGCTTTAATGGGAAATGGAAACCCAAAAGATTGCAATAATCCTGCCAAAAAGACCCAAAAGTATTATAAAAATGTTTAAAGCTCCATTTGAGTTTTTCTAATTAACTTGGTAATGACACTGGCATTCTCACTCTATCAGGCTCCTGGAAGATCAGATGCCTCTCGATTGCTGGAGCAACCTGAGAGTGGTGGGAAAAGCAAGGGGCTTCTCTCCTCCCCAGGGAACCAGGGCATTGCTTGTAAGGCTCCCTGGCCTGGATGGGGGACTCAGGGGTCTGTCTTGGCTCTTCTCTCCCCCTGGCTGGTGGAAGGGTGTCAGTTTGCTGGCACAGAGGAGCATCCCGTGGGATGCAGTTTTCTTCCCAGCTGAATGTGCCCTGGGAGCTTTGTGCCAGCCCTCCTGAGCCCAGTCCCTGCACAGGACTGTGGGTCCTCTCTGCCTCTTGCTCTGCAGCACACAAAGTTAGGGATTTTTTTTTTAGTTTTGAGATGAATCTCGCTTAAATCCTCTGGAAGAAGGTGGGGAAATAAAAGTGTTTGGATCCTTGTAGGTGGTGCCTGTTTCTGCAGGCACAGTGGGAGGAAGAGACAGATATGTAGCTGGAGGGATACTGGTGTGAACTGGGAGCAAGTGCAGTGGAGCTGTGGGATCAGCCTTTACTGGAGCCATCTGGGGCCAAGTGCGTGGTCAGCACGATGTCTGCAGCATCCCCTGTGGCCTGAGCTGCTGAGGGCAGGAGAGGGCCCTTGCTGGAGCCCTTCCTGCAGCAAGCCAGCTCCTTGCCTTGTGCTGAGGCTGCTCTGGAAAGGGGGGGAGGCATCCTAGCAAATTAGCAGAGATCCACATTCTGAGGCTGTATTTTTTGTTGGCTGACTCAGAGAAATGCCCTCAAGCTGAGGTGTGTATTCTGCAGGAGATGGTCACTGTGGAAAATCTAAGGTCAAGGTAGAGCCATATAATTTCACGGTTGAAGGCTCTGACAGACACCTGGTGATGAGGTGCTCGGTGTTGTAGGGGAAGTGACACAGGAGTGCAGAATGCATTTGAGCAGAGGCTCAGCCCCAAACACCAAGTGTGTGTCCTGAGCTCTGCCTGTGGTGGAGCTGGACCTGCTGCTTCTCCAGGCATCCTGTCTGGAGAAATGCTCAGGTGCCTTGCAGCTCTCAGGGTCCTGGCTGGTGCACGTGGGGTGCCCAGTGCCTCTCCTGACACTGACACCCACGGGTTCTGCTCTTGCTCCCAGCCTGGGCACGAAAGAACAGACCTGAAGCAGCACCGAGTCTCCAAATGCCCACCAGAATCGACCCAAATCCTGATTTTGTCTGAGAGCTCCTGGCTCAGCACAGACAGTATTGCTTTCCTCCCACCTGCACAGGCACCTGCATTTCCAGTTGCTTCCTCTGCTTTGCCTGGAGACAGCAGAAACCTTGCATCCAGAGTTGTGGTTTTCTTCCTTGCCAGCAGTGAGAGCAGAGCTGGAGCAGGGCTGGGGAGGTGCAGGGCTGCACACAGGGCACTGGTTCCAGGTGTCCTCGCTGTGCAGGCGGCAGCAGCGCCTCGCCTGGGTGCTCAGTGAATTCCATACGGTGCCTGTGGAAGGTGATGGATGCACCTGTAACAGATGCAGGGCATGCCCAGTGTGTGGCCACAGCTCCCTGTGCGAGTCTGCAGTGACAAGTGCTCAGACACATTCTCGTGCTGTACAAATTGTCTAACACTTGAAGCTGTCAGACATGAATCCTTTAGCCAGGTATATTTTGAAGATATAATCTCCACAACCCAGCAGTGCTGCCTGCAGTCTGACAGTGGTGACAGCAGCTCCTTGGGACTCTGTTGTGCCATCACCTTGTACCTGCTTCCTCTCCTCAGGCTCCCTGCAGCCACAGCCCGCTGCTGTGCCTGTTTGATTTCTCTATGTTCTCCTCCAGCACAATAAAATTTTATTTTCTTAGCCACGTCTCTTGGCAGTGTTAATTTGCATTATTAAAAATAAGATTTACTACTACCTAAAGTTTTCATTCAGAAGCTTTTTCTCAGGCTGTAGATCTGTTTCCTTGCCATGTTTCAGCATTCTAACTCTACAGCATGGTGTGCCTGGCTCAGGTCTGCTGGCAGGAGACTCTGCAGGGCCATGCCCTCACATCTGAGGCAGATTTGGTCCTAATCCAACTCTCCTTGCTCAGCTCTTGCTTCCCTGAAGAGCAGCTGTGGTGCTCATGCTGGCTCAGCTGTGCAGTCAGGGGCTGGTGGCTGGGCACTGGGTATTCAGATTAGAGAGGCTCCTTTGCAGCATCTCTGCACGTTTGAAAAGTGCCCTGGAAGAGAGTCCAGGAAAGGGGCTCTTGGACCTGCAGGACGTGCTGCTGTGAGCTCTGGGGCAGATGTGCAGGGCCAGTCCTAAAAGCCATGGAGGATGTGCAGTCTCCTGATGAGCAGTTGCCATCCCTGGCCTGAGTAATGTAGAGCAGCTCTGACAGCAAGGGGCTGACTTGACAATCATCAAGATGTTTGCCTAATGCAGCAGTTCCACAGCTTCAGTGGAATTCATAAAATCTGCCTCATCAGATTCCCTGAATCATCGTAGCAGGCAGCTGAACCCCCTTGGAGACCAGGGGCACAGCCCTTCCCCTCACAATAATAATTGTGTTTCCAGAGCATCTCTCCTGCCACACCGCAGGGGCCTGGCTGAGGGGGTGGCGAAGGCAAAAGTGTTGGGAGCATCCTGCACTCCTGCCATGCCCCAGCACTGCCGAGCCCAGCACCTCCTGCAGGAAGAGTCCAGGGTTTTTGCTGGGGGTCAGCGGGTGGTAGTGTTCCCTTCCCGGGGATGTGCTGTCACTGGCTCTGCTGTCACTGTCACTGCTGGGGGTTCAACCCTCAGCAGAAGCACCATGTGGCTCCCAGACAAGGGTTTGACTTGTGCTGAAACACAAGGAAAACCCAAAGGAGGAAAGCTTGGTGGGACAACCAGGCAAAGAGGGATGCGGGTGATTTTGGATTTTAAAACACAAACTGTTTGAAACTGAATTCTGGTACCTGTCTGTGGAAATGGCTGCGGGAGCTGTTTTCTTGGTCTGAATTTTGCCTTGAATAATATCAACCAAATAGTGCAAGAAGTTTGAAAAAAAACATTTTCTAAAAAGCAGCATTTTTCAACCATGCTGTCCCCTCCCGTGCCACCTCCTCTGCAGGGTGCCCATGGCCCATGACTGGCAGCAGCTCTGCTCCCTGTGTGGGCAGCGGGTGGCTGGACTCAGGTCCCAGTCTCTGCTCCAACACACCCACACCTGGGGCACAGCCGTGTCCCACTGGGGTGGCTTCTCCTCCGGGCTGAGCCCCCGAGTGCCCTGTGGCTGGGCAGGGGGTGCTGCCCTCGGCGTGACCAGCCCCAGGCCTGGCAGTGATCTGCTGCCACCTGCACCTCATCCATGGCATTCCCTGCCTCGGCATTACCTCCCTAGGGGTTTCACACCTCCCTTGCACCTGTTAAAGAGGTTTCACTATCAAACAGGGGTAGATACTCTGGAAAACAAGATACTGATGCAAGTGTTGAGCCACTTTACTGGCTTGTTCACGTATTAGCAGCTGTGGCTCCCTTCCTGCTGCTTGTTCTGTGAATGGATTTTTATTGCTTAATTCTCTGTAAGTGAAGTGCTAGCAAATTGTAAAATCCTATTGCTTAACATGTAGCATTAAGTATTGAACTAGCAAAAGAATCAATTACAGGTTTGGTCACTGATTAGCTTGACTTTTTATGGAATTTAACGTCAAGTCTCATTATAATTCTGCTCTTTAATTCAGGAAATAAAGCACATGTGGGGAGCTAATAGCTTAGAGCAGCTCTGTTCCAGCTCTCCTGCTGGGGGGATGCTCAGTGCTGTGCTGCAGGGAGGTTTCATCTGCTCCCCACCTCTCCATCAGGGCAGGGCCAGTCCTGAGGTTCCATCAGGGCCCCCAAGTCTCACAGGAGATACAACTGAGCCCGAGTCTGCTTCTCTGCCCTCCTTTCCTCTCCCGTGGAAGTTCCAGGGGCTAGCTGGTGGGCTGGGGACAGGTGGCCCTGGTGCATCTTCATGTGTCTCCTTTCCACTCGCTCCCCTCGCGATTCCCATCAGGCTGGTGGGCTCCTGAGCTGACACTGTCCTTGGTGAGGGGCCTGATGGCCCCCTCCCCACTCTGGGCAGCACCCCAGCACAGGGAACAGCTGCCTGCTGGGCTTTGCAGTCAGACTTGGACTGTGTCCTTGCTGCCAAGCCCTGTGTGCAAAGTAATGGACATTTGGCATCTGAAATGCTGACAAGGCCTCTGAGCCTCCGGTCTGGGGGGAAGCAGGATGGGAAGCTGGGAGCTGCAGGTGGTTTGCAGGAGCCTTCAGCCAAGGGCCATATGGCAGAGGACTCTCTTTGGTCTCATTTGGGTCACTGGGTCCATCCAGGAGTTTAGAAATCTGTCTGGCTTCTGGTAAAATATCAGTGTAATGACCACCCAGGGCAAGTGAACTATGAGGAGGTATCCGAGCCCAAGTTAAACTCTAGCAGAAGGTGTTAAATCAATTGTAATCGGTGTCTGGTCTCTCCTGAAACACCTCCAGGGGAGGGGGGTGCAGGGGAAGCCGTGCTGTTCCTGGGGGATGAGATGTCAGCGCGGTATGGGATGAGCCATGCTGGGTGCGGGGGCAGCCAGCGCTCCCCTTCCTCCACCTCCCGGGGCAGAGTGAGGGTGGGGAGAGCTCCTGCGGAGCCGCTTCCCTCCCGCTTCTCCTTCCCGATCACAGCCGCGTGTCCCGGCTCCCGGGGCACTGCCAGGCTGTATAAAAGCCCCTGGAAAGGGCTGTGTCCAGGTGATGGAGGCTTTGCACTCTCCCAGGGCTCCCCAGGCTACCTTCTCCTCCTGGTGGTCCTGTGGGGCCAAGCCCTCCCTGCTCTGGTGCTGGGGGCTCTGGTCCTCCACATCCTCCTGGCTCCCCTCACCAGTGGCTGCCTTTGCTGATGGACAACTGCAATTGGATTTCCAAATTACACCGTCTCAGATTAGATTCAATATCCTTTTTCTCAGGCCAAACAACCCCTTAATTCCTTTTCTTTCGATTGCGTGGGGACCTTCGGTGCAGCTCAGACCCTTCGGCAGAAAATCTTTGCTGCACCGAGGCTGTCGTGTGCTGTTGCAATAAACTGGAGACACGGAGCTCCAGCACGAACAGCAGGAGAGCAGCAAGTCTTCCCTTCCAGCACTGAGATTTCTGGAGGCTCCTTCTTGTCTGGCTGAGCTTATCCTCCTTCCAGGAGCAGCTCTGCTGGCATACTAATTTATAGCGTGCTTGAGCAGTCCCCCTGCATCCTGAGCGAGGAGGGTTTGGGAAATTAAAGTTTGTAGAAAATGCATCAAAAATCTGACATCCTCAAGCAAGACAGCTGTTTTTCCAGCCACCAAAAGGGAGGCTGTGCCTTACTGCAGCATCTGGGGGCCAGTAGGGGGAGAGGAGGACAGGCTGGGGCAGGGGATGTGGTGCTGGTGTCCTGGCGAGGAACAGGAGGCTGGGTGGGTGCCCGGGGTCTGCGGGCACTGGGAGCACAGTGCTGCCCAGCAGCCACGTTCCATCTGGCCTGTGCTGGGCTGGGCACGTTCCTGGTGCTGGCAAATAATAAATAACAGTAATGATTATGGAAGCGCTATGCATGTGCCCCATGGGCTCTGCAAAAAAACCTTCTACATCAAAATCCAACTGCAACGTTTTCCCCCTCGTCTAATTCACAATATATGCCCATAAAAACAATAATTTATTTGTACAAGGGCAATTCCCGAGGTATTTAGCGAAGATTGGTAGCTGCTGACTGTATCCTATCCTAGCAGAGTAGACCCAGTGGGATTCCTAGGACTTTGTGCAAGTGCAGAAGTGTCTTGGGGGTGTATATTAAAAAATCGTTAAATGACATTATATTGTCTACTTGGGATTCAGCTCTGGGCTAGGTCTGGTCCCACCCCCAGTCATGTCTCCTAACTTGCTCTCAATGTCCCCAGGCTCTGAGCCTGGCTTAGCTCCTGTTGTTCAGGGCAGAAGCTAAAAGCAAATGCTGCTCCCCATCTCCAATTTTGACTTTCATATCATGGCTCTTCAATGTACTGAAATCTGTGTGGTGTTTAAAATTCAGCTATGTTTGTCAGAATTCAATTACCCCTGAAGATTACACAAAGATTATCAAAGTTGTAAACAGCAGAATATGCTCAGAGATCAATGAAGCGCAACAAAGACCATATTTAACAGGAGAAATAAAAGTAGGAGCATGCTGGCAAACCCTGACAGTAGAGCATAATGTCGCATCATCACACTGAAGGTTGGGAAGTAATTGAAATCTATGTTAAAGCACAGTTTATCCCTATGCAGATTTGCAGGCACAGAACCCAATTCCAGTTCTAATATCCGAGCAATTAATTTGGTTTAAGCAGACCCAGGCTCGGGGGGTTCTCAGTAGGTGCCAGTGCAGAGCACTCTGCCCACGGTGTCCCTGCTGTGCCCCCTCTCCGGGCAGCCTGCAGGCAGCAGAAGCCCTTCACTGAGGGAATGGGAGGATTAGGGGTCAGGATGATTGTCCTTAATACCGATGAACCACCCTGTTGGTTTTTGTTTGGGTGGGTTTGGTGGGAAGCTGTTTTCAGCTCGGCAGCTGTGCCCATGGGCAGCACTGTGGTCAGTGACTGCCTCTGCTTGTGGCCATGGCTGCTCCTGGTGCCAGGGGAGTGCCCTGCTCCGGGCAGTGCCCTGTCCTGGGGCTCATGCCCTGCCCTGGGAGGGCACTCAGCCCTGGCAGAGGAGCTGCTGCCTGAAGAGCCTGCGATGGCTGAGAAGCAGCAGGAGTGAGCAAGGGCGCTGCGTCCCTGCCTGCCCCGTCCCGTACAGGTTGTCCCTGTCCCTGCTGTACAGGACCGTCTTTTTGTCCCGTGGGACGCTGTGCCCATGGGACTGCGTGGGATTTCTTCCCCATAAGCCCCCTCCCTGGTGCCCCAGTGCCCGCAGAGCCCTGGCAGATCCCCTCTGGGCAGCTGCAGCTCCAGCGTGTTTGTGGTTCCCATTGTCATTCTGGAGGCAGCAGCCAGCTGATTTTTCTTCTCTGTAATATATTGCCACTATAATACCAAGTCTAGCAGAACAATGAACTCTAGAGGATGGAGATACCTTCCTCCTGTTTTGCAAACTAAACATAATTTTTATTTGTGCTCAGGTTTCTGGATGGTGCAGCGAGAGCGAGGAGGGGGAGACAGTGCTGGGCAGGAGGAGCTCCATCCCCGGTGCTGCCCTGGCACTCAGTGCTCCCACGGTCCCTGTGGCCCCCACAGCATTGGGATGCAAGGGAGGAAATCTCCTTTTGTCAGGTACTGTGAGGTTTCAGAAGAAACCCTTAAACCCAGATTAATTACTCCTATCTGGCCCCATCGGGGCTGGTCCACCTGCTGCAGCCAAAATAGGCTGAAATTCTCATTCCCTTTCTGCCTTCCTTTCTCTCTCTCTCTTTTTTTTTTCCTATTTACTTCTGGTTTAATCTGCATATTATCATCAGTGCAAAGACCTCTGAAATAACATCTGACAAATGACGCCTATTAAAAAAACCCTCTGCACTGTCCTCTTTCACCGCCTTCCAATTTGGACTAGCACTATAACTATGCATCAATAGACAAGCAATATTATGTTAAGAACATGATAAAATACCAGCAGCTTCATAATGGCAGCAGCCAAATGGTAATTTCTGCTTCAGAAATTGGTCATTTATTTTGCTGGTCTGTTCTTACGTTCAAATTAGATGAAGTTTAATATACTGTAAAATTGAATGTATTCTATCCTTTTCAACAAATATGGCATGTATGAAATGATTTATGGGTCTTACAAACCTTAAAATGTTAAATAATCTCCTTTTTCCTGTACCTTAACTCAGTGATGCCAAATAGTTTAAGTACAGGGAAGCAAAACTTTATTAGCTCCTATCCTGATCATCACTTTATTTCCCTGCATTTACAGAGACGGGAACAGTATTTAACATATTAGACCAAGTTTAGAAGCAGCCATATTAATTGGTACATTAATTTTACCCTATTAACTGTAATTGGTAGGAAAGCGATTCTTCCCAATAAATGTTGTACTTTGTGTTTTAAATGTTTAATGAAGTCATGATGCCTAAACGAGGGCGCTCCTCTCGGCTTGAGCGTCAGCCCCGCTGGGCTGGTGCCTTGTGGGACTGTCCCACCGCGTCCCGGGGCACCAGCCCACGGCTTGGCCTCTGCCAGCTCGCTCCGTGCCTCTGGCTCTGCCCCGGTGCCCCTGGCACAGCTTCACCCCAGCGCAGCCGGTGCGAAGCCAGGCGCGTCCCGCTGCGCTCCCCCGGCAGTGCCGGGTGGGCATCCCCGGCTCTGCTGCTCCGCCGGGACCCCGAGGCTGTGCCGGTCCCTGCAGAGCCAGCTGGAAGGGCTGGTGTCTGCTCCATCTCTGCTCCGTCTGGGAGCTGGCAGCGCAGGGTCTGTCCCTCCAACCCCAGGGGCCAAAACGCACCGGGCTCTGACCCTTACACGGTGCGTGAGCTGCTCTTCTTGGGAGAGCCACGGCCAGGATCAACGTTCTGCAAGGTTTTGCCGAAGATTACTGACAGCGTGCAAGCCCCACCTTGATTTGAAAACAGGCATTTTCATCTGTTCAATTCAAGGTTTTTTGTGCCTGGCAGCAGTAGCTCGGGGTATATTCAGCTCTCCACAAGGCTGGTGACAGCCGCTCCCCTAAGCAGGGGGAGGTGGGTTCGGTGGGGCAGCCCTGCCCCAGGGTGTCTCCCTTCCCACGCTGATCACACATTAAACCCTCTCCGAAGGTCTGGCCCCAGGTCCTGGGAAATCCCTGGGGGGACTGCCTTGGCTGTGGGGCGGGGTGATGGGTGGCAGAGAATCGGCCAAGAAGCAGAACAGGGGTGACTTCCTCCTGGCTTGCAGTTATTTAAAACAAATTGACTCCTTGCCCTTCGCCTTTCCTCTGTCTCCCGATCAGCAGCTTGTCCCTGAGGATAAGCCTCAGAGCAGCACAATCTCCTGCAGTCCCCTGGAGCTGCAGCCCTCTGCACCAGGATAAGTGAGAAGCCTTTTATTCTGTTTATTTGCTCTATATAATTTTTTCTGCTCTTGCTGACCCTTCTGGGAAGCGTTCCACCCTTCAGGCTCTCTGCTGGGTGCCAGAATTACTGAGCTTAGGCTGTATTTGCATTTCATATCCTAGTTAAACCAACATCATCAAGGTCAGGACACTCTGCTGAGCTGGAGTAGGCTACAAGGCAGCAGCCCCTGCTCGGCAGAGGGGCAGTGGGGAGCCCAGCCCCTGCTCCGGGGAGCGCCCCTGCTCCTCCCAGCTCCCTCCTGGCCAAGGGAAGGGGCTTCTGCTGCGGGCTCTGCCCCCCGGTCCCGCACGGGAGGGGCCGAGCAGGGGCTGCTTCGCTGGGGATGTTATTCCGTGTCTGTGTTCTCATTGTCAAAAATTTTGTGTCCCAGATGGACCCAGTCCGGGAGGAGCTGGTGCCTATTTCCCCTCGGTTCTCCGTGTGACTCTTTAGACAAAGGTGTCCTTTGGGTTATGCCCCGTTTGAGGGGCACAACCTTGCTACCCCCAGTGCAGGGATAGTGATGTGCATCTCCGTGTGTGTCTGTGTCCTACAAACGGGCTGGAACAGGCAGCAGCTGCAGAGAGCACATAGCTGTGCTATAATGATTTTTACATCCGTGAACACTGTCTGTTTTTCCTTTCATTAAGGAACATTTCTTATGAAAAAGTAGCTGGATTTCTGATGTGAAAAAACAATTCTGCTCAAGACTGAGAGCTGTTTAGAATAAACGCCAGACACTGTGTGATGGAGACATTGCATGGAGACTTAATGCTGGTCACATCCTTTCTCTGCCAGTAAGTCAAGGATGTGTCTTTGCTATTGTATTTGGTGACTCATCTTTCAAATAATCATCTCTGGAAGAATTCTGTGCCAAGATGAAAAAATGCCTGGGTCCCAGAAGCATGTGTGTGTCTTTCCATGAGCGCAGCCCAGGAGGGAGCTGTGGGGCAGCTCTGCTCCTTCTCCTCACAGGAGCCAGGGCGCTGGGACACGGGCATGGTGCCCTTGCTGGGGCAGCACGTGCCCTGGGCAGAGGACAGGAGGTGAAGGCGAGAGTTTTGGCAGGAGGTAGCACTGCCTCGTGCAGGTCCCATTTGCTGTGGTTTGGCTGGACAACGCGGTCATCAGGCACCCTCCAGCCACTGTCAGACCCACGGCATGGGGCACCTGCAGCACTCTGCCCCACACCTGCCCATGCCCACCTGCCTCAGGGCTGGAGCCCCAGGCACCTGAGCTTCTCACCAGCACCTGGAGGTTTTCCTCACCCTCGGAGAAAAATATGCAGATTAGGTGAGTAAGTGAAGTGCTGTATGCTAATGCATTCAACAGAGCCACTGTTCCATAACATCCAACCTACACACAGAGGATGTGCTGCAAGTGGCTTCCCTGGAAAACATTTCCTCGCTGCTTAACAAAAAGTTACATGAACTCATTAAACATAAAACAAGATGGTGAATAGCAGAGAAACAGTAGGTGCTGTGTGGACTGAGTCCCAGTAGCCGTGCCCACGGAGGGAGCCAGATTCCTTGGTGGCATCGGGAAGGCTCCAGTAGCAGGTGGGCACCTGGTGCTGGTGAAATGTGGCAACAGCATTTTATTGGCAGCCCATGGTGTCAGTGGCCCCAAGCCTGGCCTAACCAGGCTGTCAGGCCATGAGCACCATCTCCCACCAGGCTGCACCTCACTGGACCGGCAGCCACACGGTCGGTGCCATCAGAGCTGTGTCTCCACAGGTCACCTCCCCCTAGAAGGTGTGGGGCAGCTTTTTCACTCCGTGGTGCAGGAGGAAGAGTCTCCTCTGGCACAGGGTTTGAGGCACCATGGTCGCCCGTCTGCTACAGGGCACTGGTGTGTGCAGCACCCTCAGGAATGCCTAACTGGGGCATTGGGTCATGGTCAGGGCTGCCCCTCACGTTGCTGTGAGCTCTTGTTTTCTGTGTTTAAAATAATAGGTGGATGCTGCAGTTTTGACAGGACCAAGAGCTAACTGGCTGGTCTGAGAGCTCTGCTGCTGCAAAGAGAGCAACACAGATGGAAAAGCCAGTGGCACATGCTGTTCCCTCTGAGTTACATGGAAAGACATTTTCCATATTAGAATGGGGTTAAAACTCTCAGTTGTCAGGGCATTAGAAGATTTCTGACATATGTCTCTGGGAGCACTGCCTTGGGTTTGTTTGTTTTTCTCCTTTCTGAGAGTAATTCTTAACCCGTAAATCTTACAAGTCAACTTTTCCACACAAGTTGTCATATCTGGAAGGAAAACACCAGACTTATGATTTTATTATTAAATCTTGCTGGAAGAAAATGTTAGTTAAACTGTTTTTCTATATTACAGAGATGCAAAGATGGCCCTGGACCAAATGGATGAGCCAAGTGCTTGCTGATGTGCCTGCTCTCCAGCTTGGGAGCTGCAGCTCTCTGGGAGCTGTGAAGACCCTCTCAGCAGAACTCTCCTCTGCTGTGAACTCTGGCAGATTGTGTGAACTGGAAAATGGTGCAATTGCAGCCTCTTTGCACAGTCACTAATGAAGTCACTAATGAAGAAGCCTGGTCTCATGTCAGGCGGGGCCGTGCTGGCGCCAGTGCTTAGCACTAAGAAATGGCACAATTGGTTCAGGGTCTTTTAAGACAAAGCGAACTTCTGAACAGTAAACTATTGCTAGGCAGTAAATATCTGCTGGACAAACAGGTCAGCCCAAAGGGCAGTCAAAACCATCAGTGCTTGGGCAAAGCACTGTAAATCACCTGCCCAGCTCCAAGGAGATCGTCTGCTGTGAGCAGCTCGTGTCATCAGCCAGGTCTGGGGTCTGGTTGCTCCAGCAGCACCCACTGGGCCTCTGAAACCATGGGACAGGGGGAGCAGACAGTCATAGTGTTGGGAAATTAGATTAAATTAGCATGAATTAACTGTGATAAGATACTTCTTCACAGATAAATTCGGAACATTGAGGAAATTAGGCATTTCTCCATCCTCTACCACAGCACTGGACAGGGAGAGGTTTCTGATGCATGCACAGGATCCAGCCCTCCAGCTTCACATGTCATGTGAATGTAAAGATTCCCTGGAAAAAGCTGAATTTGTCAAAGGACTTGCTCTCAGCTGCTTATTCTGCTCAGAAAAAAATCCTTCAAGAGGTGAGTGAGGTAACCCCCATGACCTGCCTATTCCTCAATGCTTTTCATTAACTGCAATTTATCCTGCAGTAGCTTTCTTAGATCAAGGCAAAACCCTGCCATTAGCTTTCCCTTGTTGAACTAGGGCTGAAACGCAGACAGGTCTACCTTCTCATTGCTGCTGGGTGCTGCAGAGGGTCCCCTGGGAGAGGGATGGGCGTCAGTCCCTGGGGTGGGACACTTGAGCACCTGCCAGGGCTGAGCTGGCCGTGGCTGGGGGAGCACGGCTCAGCTGGCATCCGACAGGAGGATGCTGCTGCCCTGGCAGTGCTGCCAGGTGCACCTACGGCTTCCCAGCTTCTTCTGTTCCTGGGAAATGTCTCCCTTTGCCACTGACAGCCTTCTTTTTGTCTGCCAGTGAGGGGCTTCAGGCCTGATGGCTCTGCCGTACCTGCTGCTCAGGTCCCTGGCTGCAGCACCAGCCCTTGCCACACGCCGGCCCCACAGCCTCTCCACAAAAGCTTTGAAGGATGCTTACACTATTAATGGGGTATATTTATAACTGTTTATCTCTGTCAGCTGGGTGGAAAATTGCCAGATGTACCGTTTGCCTTCCTTACACAGACATCTCCTGCATCATTTGGATGAGTGCGCTGAGCGGTGTCACTGCCAGGGAAAACCTCATTGCTCCTTCGTGGTGTGGGTGTTCGTGGGATCTGCCTCGGCGACTACAGAGAGCAACGCCCTGGAGGCAGCTCTCTGTACGAGACAGATCTCTGTCCCACACTGCTCTGGATTTAGCCTTGTGGTTCTTGAAAGGAGCAGTGGAGCTGGGAGCTCCTCACTGAGGTCCGAGCAGCCAGGGCTGCCACGTCAGGCACTGCAGTCGTGGAGAGAGAGCAGTGTCCTGCCCCTCGGACAGCTCTCACTCCTGGAGCTGACACCATGTGCCACCCCTGGTGCTTTGGTGGCATCAGGAAACCCCAAGAATGCCTTTTGCTGCTGTGAGGGGTGCTCAAGAGCAGCAAGGGCATCCCTGCTGGGGATGCCCCTCGAACAGGAGAGGCGGCTCAGAGCCAGCAAATATCCTTTCCAGCAGAGAACAAGGAAGAAAGATAAGAATGGCTTAAAAAGAAAGAAATTGCATCAAAATAAAATGTTTTTCCTCATTTCCCATGATACAGTGAAATTTCTTCATGGGCAGATAGTCAGAGTAGAGTCCATTACACTCCACACTTTTTGCCTTGAAACATAAATAGCTGCATCTCATGTAAGTGTTTGTTATGAGGAAAAGCATGTGCCTAGAAGAGTTAGACATTAAACCATTATTTCATGCAGAAAGATATGCTAAAGGGAGAGGATTACTTACTATATTAATTCTGTCTTTCAGCTACCCGTACGTCTCTCTGCACATAATGACTTCAGTCACAAATGAGGTGCTGTAAAATCCAGTTCCCTCCATTCCCATTTCCTCAGAGTCTGTGCACACAGTGACCTTCCCTCTGGGCCCTGTGGGGGCAATGGGACAGCAGAGGTGAGAGCAGAAATCTGTTCATCTGTAGGTACATCTGTCAGCCTCTGTCCTTGCATGGGGTACATACGGGCAAGTGCTGGTATCTAGTATTACTCCTTATATTGCAACTAAAAATTTCAAAATATCCCTGTTGGTGGCAAAAAGTAATAGTGATGTGACCCTCAAATATTTCTTCTTTGTACCAGAAGTTAGAAGAGCATCTTAAAAGGCACCCAAAATTTTCTAATCATATATTTTTCCCAGCAAGTGACTCGTAGAGGGAGAGCTTCTGAGGTTAGCAAAACCAAAAAACTCCAAGGACAGGGCCCCAGCAAATCTGGGATGTGAAAGATTGTTGAGCTGTTTCTGCCTAGGTTGTCACAGGCTGTTGGCACAGGGTGCCAATGCCATTGCAGGGTCATGGGCACTGGCACCGTGCCAGGGAGGCAGCAGCCGAGGCCAGGGTTATTCCTGCTGACCAAGCTGTAACAGGGCACTGCAGGGTCACAACCTGCCCAGCCAAATAATCCCCACACTGCCATCCTCCTGGGCTCGGGTGTAAAGACAAAGCCCCGGTCCCACAGAATGAAAGCTGGTGGCGGAGCTCTCACCTGACATTCTGGGTCCTGTGTTTGCTGACGCTGGTGCAGGTTGCTCCCAGCTGCATGCAGGAATGGGAACAGCAGCGAGCAGCAGGGCCTGGCATCACCATCTGGGGACATTGCTTAGTGGTGGCCTCGGCAGTGCTGGGGGAATGGTTGGACTTAATGGTCTTGGAGACCTTTTCCAACCTAAACAATTCCATGATTCGATGCTGCTATGTAGTAAGTCATCCTTATTCAAAGAGCTCTGTTTGAAATCTGGCATCAGCAATACAGAACATGTTGCATCTTTGCTGGTACCTCTTCAATCTGGTTCGCGAGACATCCTGGAGGACGTGACCTTGGAGGCAGGCAGCATATCGAACCTGCATAATCTGAGCATGTCTGCACCAGTGGCAGCCTGTTGGGTACCGGGCAGTTAATAAATAATGAGGATGTCAAAGATGACAGCAGGAAAGTGGGAGCAGGTAGCAGCTTCGCAGCTCTGACAGCCGCTTGGCAGCCTCCCATCGCGGGGCGCGGGCCCGCGCTCGTCCCGGAGCGGTGTCCGCGCTGGGCAGAGGGGTGCGGCCCCGGGGCAGCCTGCGGCACCCCCGGGCACTCCCGAGGGCACGGGCAGAGAGCCCTGAGAAGAGCAATGGTGTCTGCGGGGGTAAATCCCGTAAGGCAGCGGGAGGCACCCGGCTGCAGCGGCGGAGAGCCCCAGGGCAGCAGCTGCCGCAGGAGCCGCGCTCGCCGGTCCGTGACGGGCAGTGCCGAGGGGTTAACCCTGCTCCGAGGGGTTAACCCTGCTCCGAGCAGCGGTGGAGGCAGTGCCGAGGGGTTAACCCTGCTCCGAGCAGCGGTGGAGGCAGTGCCGAGGGGTTAACCCTGCTCCGAGCGGCGATGGAGGCAGTGCCAGGGGCAGCTGGAGCAGCTGGATGTGAGAGCTGCTTCCCCGGGGTTTGTGCGACAGGAGCACACCGGCACCGAGGCACGGCTGTACATCAGGGCATCAGCTCAGGACATCAGCTCCTGCTCACTGGTGTCTCCCTCAAGGGTTGAGTTACATCACATCACAACTCAAAGATTAGGGACCTGAGGTGTAATTGGTCTTCTGATGGCTTTTTAAATATCTGGCGAGAGGGGGCTGCTTTTCAAACAGCAGAATCTACACCAAAATGATCTTGATTTGAATAAGTATTCCATCCTTGTTTGGTAAATACACCCAGTGTTAATGGTGCTTAATGGTGCCTGTAATTGGTGTCTAAAGTTATTTAAAAGTAAATTTACTAGAAAATAATTAGCAATTTTATAGTTCACTACTTCCTAATTTTGTCGATAAAAGTTTTTCCGTGGTTTTTATCAGATGACACAATAGGACCATGCTGTGAAATAACCTTTTTTCAAACAAGCAGGAAATTGTGCACACAAAATAAGATAAAAGAATTTTCCTCTTAATTTCTTTGCCTGGCAGCCAGCCCTCTCTCAGCCCTCTCTTTTTATTAGCCACTGATTTATCCTTAATCAGCAGCAAGTGAAATCTCCCAAACATTGCTCGGGCATTTTTTCTTTGTGACCTTAGGAGGTGCACCCCAAACTGAGAGGTCAGTGAGGAAAGCTCTCCCCCACACTAGGACGTGCAGGCTGGCCCAGGTGGTCCTGGTCCCGGTCCTGGTTCTGGTCCTGGTCCTGGCTGCAGCACGTGCCATCCCCAGCCCTTTTGGCTGTGGGGGCCATGGCCTGTGGGGCAAGTGACAGCAGCCAGCTGGGCTGGCAGGTGGCAGGTCACGGGCAGCGTTGTCCTGCTGTGGCTCCTGCTCGTGGGGCGTTGGTGCTGCTGGGGGGGCCAAGAGAAATGGAGCCGAGAAGTGCAGCTGCTACAATGATTTATTGTTTAGTGCTGTGGGTTGCAGGGTTCAGTTCAGGACAGTCACATCGTTCAGGTACAGAGACACTGACGGACAGAGACGCATTTGGGAGGCAGTGACAGCACAGCAAGTAAGGTTCAGAACAGACCAACTCTCCATTTCCAGTCTCTGAACCAGAAAGTACCAGCTTTTCCAGAATAATGAATCACTCAGTCTGTGTAAAAAATTAAATATAATTTATGCTTTGCTAATTGAAACCAAATACAAAATTCAATTTCCTGTGTACTCTAATGCTGACATTTGAATAGTTTTTTTTAAAAAAAGTGTTATTAACCTGACTCTCATTTGGCAGGCCATTTTCTGGCCAGATAGAAAATAATCCCCCCGTCCAGCCCCAGCTGCAGTGGAGCATCCACAGGGCGCATTTCCAAAGAACAAAACAAAATACCACCCATGCCCCTAGCCCACCCCACGGTGACTGGCATGTCCCTGCTCCTCTCCAGCACTGTGGTAGCACCACAGTTGCACCTGGGGAGAGGGTTGGGAGCTGGAGGGTCCTGTCCCACCATGCTGAAGTGGTTGGTGTCCATGGAGCAGGCAGAGGAGCAGGGCCTCCTCTCCCAGGGGGCACCCATCGGCTCCTGCCGAGCTGGAGATGACATCTGGTATAAAAAATAAACCTCTGAATATATGGCAGAAATAACGGAAGTGAGTGTGGGGTGCAGGCAGGCGGGGCACAGCCGGTGCACCCAGGAACCACCATCCCTGGAGCTGAGCCCCTCCCAGAGCCAGAGCTGCCAGTCCCAGCAGCTCCACTCAGCACCAGCACGGCCAGCCCGACACCACACTGGGGCTGCACCACTCTGGAGACAGGCAGAGATTCCCAGATATCCCTCTGGTGAGGGGGACACGGGGCCTGGAACCCCCTGTCCTCCATTGAGCATCTTGCACCAAATCCAAATTATGCAACAACAGGTTTCATTCAGGACCTGTTCTGACATTTTAATAATGTGTGAAACACTGTAAGATTATTCTTATTATATACTTCCAATTTTCCTGTAGTAATTTGGGAGTTTGTGGGTTTGTGAAAACTGTGCTACGTCAGGAGCTGTTTTTAAATCTGACCAGGCTGATGGGAACTGATGTCAGCAGGGACCTCGCAGTGCCCCTCCAGCATGGGCCACGTAGCAAATGGTCCAAATGGCTTCAGCTCTTCTCATCCAATCCAAGGCACCAACACCATTTCATGGCCTAATGAGCCACACGACAGGCCCTGGAACCCTGAGCAGGGTCAGCTTCTCACCCAGAGAATGGTGATTTCATCTGGTTAGCTGGAGCTGCAGGGAGTTCTTTCACCTTAATCAGAACCGAGTCCTGGTCCTTCCACAGCAATCCCATTCTGTGCTTCTGCTGGGGACCTGCCCAGTGGGAGGGGGCTCTCGTGTGGCTACACCCCAAGCTGGAGGTAGTCTTAGCCCTCATCAGAGCAGAGAGCTGCCAGCAGTATCCAGGTGCCCTCAGAAACCACCCTGCGAGGGACCATTTCAGCAGCTCTGCATCTCTCCTTTGCTCCCTCTCTGCCTGGTTTCCTGCAGCAGTGGTGGTGGAACTGTGCAGTTGTGTGAAAGCACTGCTCCTGTTCTCTGCTGGGCCCAGCAAACAGCTCTCATGACACTGGGGGATCGAGTGGGGATATAGGTTTATTCTACAGTTTCTACCAGGATTTGCAAATTTGGGTGACTTGGCCATTTCCACTGTAAAGCACAGGTTTTGTGCACTGAGTAGTGCTTGCCCTGGGAATTAACTGCTCTTTTGTAATTCTGAAGTAAGATGAAGGGGGCTTCCCTGTTCTGCGACCCCAGCTGTCCACAGCAAGCAGCAGGGATTGCATTTTCAAGGTGCAAATGAATGGCAGTGCCAGGGGTCCTGACTGTCAGACCCTGTGCCAGGGCTGTCCCCAGGCCTCACCCTGCAGCCACCCCCTCGGTCCCCACTGGCAACACCTGGCTCCAAACCATGGAGCAGGGCATGGTACAGCCTGGCCAGGAGGTGCTGTGTGGACATGTGTGCCACCACACTGTGCCTTGGCAGCCTGGCTGGGCAGTGGCAGCCTGGCTCACTCCTGGGCAGCCTGGCAATGTTCTTTCAGCTTCCAGGAGGGTGGGAACCTGGGGACCCAGTTCTGATCTCACTGAGCATCTCAGCAAAGAAGGAACAACTCTCTTCTAACAGTGGAGGTGCACCCATCAGTCAGAGGAGAATTCAGGCCAAGTGACTGTGGCACTTGGTAAATTCTAGTTTTAGTGCAACAAGTAATTGAAATGTCTGGTGCAAATGAAGTACCTGTACATAGTTCCTTTGCAGCATAACTGGCTTTATTCCTTCCACACACAAAGACCAGTGTGCACGTGACTGCACATGGCTGAATTTACCAGACCTGATGCTGCTGTTTGGGCAAAACTGAAGTGCAGGGCGGGAGAAATCAAATCTATGGGTTTGCCCCAGTGCTGGGTTTTGAGAGCCACCCTCTTGCCCAGCTTGCCGTGGCAGGAGGTCTGCTCCTGCCTGCCTGGCTGCAAGGGGGACACCAGCAGCGAAACCTCGGCACAAAGCACCCATCACCCTGAGGAGCCCTGCTCCCTCTGCCTCCTCCTCCTCCTCCCACCTGCCCCTGACCCCAGCGTCGTGGAGGGGAGAGCCCAAGTGCAGCCCGAGGTGACAGGCCACTACAGTTCCTGAACTGGGCATGTGGGGTGACTTCTGCTGCAGCCCTGACAACACAAGAGCCTGTTACACACAGGGCTGAGCCTCTGGCCCCAACAGAGTTTTGGGTCTCAAATGATGATTCACATCCCAAAAACAAAAAAGATTTTTTTCCTGATTTTGTGGTTCTACTTATCACTTTCTTCCTGCTCCCACTGGAAATCTTGGCCTGTCATTTGGTAAAACATGACATTGAAGGGTTTGTAAAACTTCCGCAGTCTGTGGATGACGTCTGGGTCTATTTTGGGGTGAGTTCGACCTTTGGACTTGCCCAAACACCGGGGAGCACTGCTGTCCTCTGGCTTCTTTAAACAGGGAAACCCCTTTGTTTTATTAAAATAAAAATGCTTCTCTGTCACAATCCTCTTGAGGCCCAAGAAGTCCTGGACCTTGGCCATTTCCCCAGCTGGGTCAGTGATGAGCCTCTCACCACTGACAAACAGGATCTGGGAGAGGGGGAAGTACTGGAGCCAGTTTTCCAAGTGCAGGGCATAAATCCCAATGCGGATGGCACTCCAGGAGGCATCAATCAGCCCCAGAGTCCGGTTCTTGAAGGCCAGCACCTCGAAGGTGGGGATCTCTGGCTTCTTGGAGAGGGTCTGTGTGTAGTCCGAGATGGCGCGGGTGACCGGGTTCCGCACCACCACGATCAGCTTCGTGTCCTTGGCCATGGAGTGGATGCGCCTGGGGGCCTCGTTGGTCACAAAGTAGCTGGGGGTCTTCTCCATGGTGATCTGTCCCTCCAGCGTCTTGGGCATCACGTTCCTGTGCAGAAGCAGAGGAGGTGGTTAGCGAGGGGCCAGGCAGGGGTGGGCACCTTGTTGGGACATGCAGGAGGAGGGACGCTGTCACTCCTGTGTGACCCCCACACCCGAGGCTTTCTGGCTTTGTTTCTTCTCAGCTCCTGGCCATGGTGGGCACCTAAAATGTAAAGTCAGCCGTGGTGACAGATTATGCAGATGATTTGCCATAGGCATATGTAGACCACAGCTAATTGACACTAAACCTGCACAATACCTGTCTGTTCAGAAGCCATCTGCTCCCATTTGCTCAATTAAGCCTATTCACTCCAGAGCCGTGTACGGAGCGGCGCAGTTTGGATTACACAGGACCTTTTTGTTATGATGACATGCTTTTAAATGTCTCAGCTAATAAAACTTAATACAGAATAAGATCCCTTGCTTCTAGTACAATAATTAAATTTATTTACTATCTTGTGTGTGAGAAAGAATGACTTTTCTTTTATCTCTAATTCACATGCTCTGTCAATAATTAATTGCTGCTGGGTTTTGAGCTTCCTGTGCAAGCACTTTTATTAGCCAAAAGGAATTTGCCTACTGGATAAATTAGCATGTAGCAAGATTTTCCTGGATAGCATATTACCATATTGTAAAATGAAACTGCAGTGAGATAGCAGTTATGTCTAAGAAAATGAAGAGGTAAATTCTTGTCCCAGTGCCACCAGTTAAGGATTATCATAGCCAGCCAGAGGGTTTTAAGTGATCACAGAATCACAGAATAAGTGGAGTTGGAAGGGACCCACACGATGTCCCCTGCAAGAGCGTCACAGCCTCGCTCACACCTGTTGTGCTGCCAGGTGGCACTGGGGGTGGAGGCTGTGCCACAGCCAGGGACCTGCCTGCTGCCCGCGCCCACCCACACCACGGCCCTGCCACGGTGCCAAGGAGGAGGAACGGGGTCCCTGCTCTGGGGAAGCACGCACGGCACTGGGCAGGACTCCTGTGTCAGACACGGAGCATGGCAAAGCCCACGGTCTTGCAGGATTATCCCTTTGTATTGCAACTTATTTTTAGTACCAACATATGGTGAGGAAATAACGTGAATAGGCTGGAAATGGCTCTGTGAGAGCACCTTGGGCAGCCACAGCCACAGTAACGCTGACGTCAAACTGCTGGGCCCCAGGAAGAACCATTTCAGGAATCACACAGCTGAAGCCTGGAGCAGAAGCAGCTGAAAGGCACAGCCCGCTAGATGTGCCTGTCAGTGTCACCTCCTATTTGTGACTGCTAAAGGCACCAACTGGCTTTACTGCCCCTGTAATTTGTGTATTCACTGCTGGTGCCATCCAGCCCACCAGGCATGTTCTGCCGAGGTGCTTTTTGAGGTGGTGAGGGGCCTCCTGCCAAGAGTGAGGGTGGGTTGGTGCTGCCACAGGGCTGCCAGGGTCCTGAGCATTTTGAGTGAAGAGGCTGGCGGCCCCTGTGGCTGCCCCTCTCCTGCTGCAGAACCTTTCCTGTAGAACAGTGTCTGAGTGCCAGCAATGCAGCCTGCAGGGCTGCAGGACTCCAGCTCCCTGTCCAAGGGCCAGCATGCTGCTGGCCAGGCTCTAGAGGGAAGCCCATCCCTCAGGCATCAGGTCCCACTGGAGCTGCCTTCCCGAAGGCAAGGCACCTGCAATCCCATCTTCTGCCCAGAGCACTCTGGTGCTTTACCCATGCCTTGCATCAGCCACTTGAGTAGCAGTGACACGAAAGGAGCAAGGATAAGTCAGGACGGTGCATCTTGAGGTATTTTTTCCTTTAAGAAAACCCTGAACAAATTAAGAGGGATAGGAGCACTTGGGGGCTGCAGATGCTGCAGAATTACAGACCAGCTTCCCTGGGGAATCCAGCACCTGGCTTTAACAGCCCTGTGGGAAGGAAGAAGCTTTTACAGCTATGTATATCACAGCGAGCCCCACGGCATGATCAGAGGTGAGCCCCTGGGTGCCCCTGCTGTACTACGGGGGGTGGGCTGCCACCAGCAGCGCTGCTCCGTGCCCACTCTCACAGCCCATGGAAGCTGGAAGCGGAGGATGGGGAGCCACCCACCTGCAGCAAGGACAAGAGCCATGACGGTGTTCATTCCCCACAGCAGCACCAGATGCCCCAGGGCATTCGGTTTGGTTTGTATAGAACAAACACACTGCGGGTTTATAAAAGAAGCACGAACAAACATGTTAATTACAATTGCCCCTTCAGATGATGTTACCACAATAAACAGGAGCCAAGAAATTGCAGAGCTAATAACCTGGAAGTGTTGCCACATTTAAGGACTGTGTTTAACTCCGTGCACAATAAAGACAAATGGATGGATGGGCTGGCCCTGAGGAGAGAAAATGGGGAAGCAGTGATCAAGGAAAAGAGGAGGAGAAGCAGATTCAGCTTTTGCTGTACAGTTTTAAGCATAAAGCTGGAAGCCACGGTGTGTCCTCAAGACACCCTGGCCCTGCAGAGCCCAAAACGACTGTGGCTCTGGGACATACACACAGAAAAGCTTTACCCCAAACTCTGCTGTGTTTTAGAGTCCCTCCCCATGTGCTGCCCTACCAGGGCAGGCACTGAGCTACATTGTGCAAGTGAAGGTGGCTTGAGCCTGCAGCCCTGGGGTCAGGTGTCCTGCGTGCAGCCGGTGGCACACGGTAACTGCTGCCAAACAGAGAGTGGCGCACGGCACTGCTGGCTCCTGCTGCTGGGAATAACAAGGGTGTTAAAGCTGGAGCAACCGAGCCTCTGGCACGGCAGGAATGCTCCTCAGAGCAGTTAACCTTCACAGAGCTGCTGCCATGTGCTCTGCCCTAATTGCGTGTGTGCCGACGGAATTCTAACCAGCTCTGTGTGTGCAGGCAGAGCGACGCTCCTCATCGCTCTCCTGCAGTGGCTGATGCAGAGCAGTTTGCAGCATGGGGCTTTGCTCCTGGAGGGAGCACGTAGGCTTTGGAACACACTTTGGCTTTCCTTGCAGAGTCTGTGTCCCTGCCGAGGCCAGGCTGGTTGCTGAAGAGGCACGGCCATGCAGTGACTGCACCTGACGTGCCTCCACAGGGCAGTGCAGGAGGGAACAGGCTGGAATGGGACGTGTCTACCCCTGGCTCTGCCACTGGTGTCTCCCCACCTGCACCTCTTCTCTCTCCATCACTGCTCACCTGAAAAAGGGGAGCAATGACAACAAGCCACTGGCAGGAGCTCTGCTGACACGGGCATGAACAAACTCTCTGCTCCTTTACGGGACAGGCATCATCCCCCTGTGCTTGTTGGTGCAGCATCCCTACACTGTGCAATGCCAAAACTAAACTGTCATGCTGGCCTTGGACCCAGGAATTGCCTCGTCCTCCAAGCAGATGATCCAATATATATTACTGAGTACTTGCTTGGGCTTTTGATATTTCTCTCCTTTCCTGTCCATTCCCCAGTGCTGTGCCCAGAGGCTGAGGAGGGCCTGACTGCTCTGTGCACCCCCAGCACCCCTGAGCTGCACAGGGGCTTGCTGCTGTCACTCCTTCAGGTTTCTGCTCTGTGCATGGAAGGCCCCCAGCCACTGTGGGTGGCAGGCAGGACAGCTGGCTCCCGCCGGCCCTGGCTTGGAGCAGAGGCCAGCTCTAAGCCCTCATTGGAAAAATGTGCTGTAGTAATTGTTCTTAACTGCTGGCTTCAAACAAGCTCTTTATTTTCAAAGGATACATTTTATAAATTTGCGAATTTGCATGTTGCCAAAATCCCCTTGTGGTTTATTTAAATCCAGATTATCTTGTTTATTCCTTCAGTCACAGCTGTCATTTATCTCTGTGTAGGCAGCTTTTTCACGATGTTGCAGGTTTCCTGCAATCCCACTCAAAAGGAGTCTTTGTTAACTGCATTTTCATGTTCTCAACAAGAGAAAAAAGTTCATAGCAACTCCCAGGGCTTGGGGAATCGCAGAGGAGGACATGGATTTGCACGGCTGCCATGGAAAGAGGAAATGGCCAGGTGCTGCAAGTGTCACCTGCCCACAGAGCTCCTCTCTGCTGCTCCTCGGGGTGGAGCAAACAGCTGCTTTTGTCTTCTGAAAAGACAAACATGAATCCTTTTTCTTTTTATTATTAACACATTCCGGTATAATTGCTTGAGCTGTCAGCTGTGACCTGCCAGTAATTCAGCAGGCGTGGGACTTTCAAGGGGAGAGCGGCATTGCAACTAAGCCCGCAGTACGCATTAAAAGCAGAACCCATTTGCTGTAAGCCCCCGAGTCAAATCTCTTGTTGAATTTGTTCAAACATAAATTTACAGCTGAATTTACATAGGTTTAATGTTTTATAATCTTTTCGGTCTGTGAATCTATATTCAAGAGTGAGTGCATTAGCTCAGAAATATTGTGCTTAACGCTGAAAATAATTTTAATCTCTCCAAAGTCCAATCCTTTGCACATCACTAAACCTCAGAAGCCAATCCCTTCTAATAAGAGACACAAAACTTGCATCTGTCGCTGCCTAATAGATTCACATTGCTCTAATTCAAATGGCTCACATATGTCTGTTAAAAAACACTAAACGCAAATGATAAAGCCCTTTCAGAAAAGCGGGTGCCAGTTCAGACTGGGAGCTAAAGGAACAAAAACCATCCCCAAGAGATTCACTGGAAGAGTTTAATGGTTAGGAATTTGGTGGCTGGGAGAAGGGGGTGAACCACCCCTCTCTGTGACTTGTGTTCTGCATTTGCAGGGCTTATAACTCCAAATTAGTGACTGTCTGTACCGTTGGTTTCCGTCTCCAAGACAAGCAGCTTTCCCTCTTCCCGGAGTGTCCAAAGCCATTCAGTGTCCATGCAGAACACTCTCATGAGGGGCAGTCTGGGACTGCAAGGACACCTCCTTGCTCTGTGCCAGCCATGTCCCTGCTGAGTTTCTCCCCGTGTCCCCCAGGCCGTGCAGGATGTGGGAGCCCGGGACGCTGGAGCTGGAGTGGAGGCAGCCCCGGATCCCAGTGCAGCCGGGGAATAAGAAGCAGCTGGGGCTTGGGAGAGTCTCGGTGTCCCTCAGCGGGGCCAGCCGTTCTCCCGGTGCTGCCAGGGCTGCCTGGAGCCGTCCGTCCATCTGTCCGCACCACCGGCCGGATGGAGCGCGGGCCCGGGTTGCCATACCAACGCAGGTGCTAAGGCGTGTTGACTAACTGAGAGCTGATCTGATCAGAGAATGGCAGCTTGGAGTTGCCACGGCAACCGAGATGCCAAATTGGAAATGGTGTCAATAGCAAAGGTATCCGAGAGGCGGCGAGGGCGCGCCGGGGGCAGTGCCTGGCGGGGCTGCGGGCACCCCGGTGGGTACCCGCCTACCCCGGCTGCCCATGGTCCTGCTCCCGGGCTGGAGGGACGGCTCAGCTACCCCCACGGCACTCGGCTGCATCTCAGGTGCCACCCCCAGGACCTCCATTTCATGGGGCACAGCTGTCCTGCCCCCTCCTTCCCTGTCCCCATCTGCTGCCCTGGCAGCCGTGTCGAGGGGTCGGCGCTGCTCATTGCAGCAATCCTCAAAGGACTTGGCTCTGCAGCCCAGGGGCTCAGGGCACATGCCTGCGGGGAGGATGAGGATGCCACTCAGGAGCACCATTCGAGCCACACTCCCAGACACTGAGGAAAATGCCTTTGGAGCACAATCTATTTCTAATGCGATTTTTCATAATATCGTCTAGTCTAGAGTCCAACAATCACAATGAAAGGGCTTCTGTGTCTCCACAAGATGCAAAATCTTTAACGGCTCATTGGCATGTGCTTAAGTTGGCCTGGATAAGAAGTTACTCCTGAGAACCTGCTATTGATTCTGTCAAGGATTCAAAGGTTTTATAGGCATCGCTCAAGATCTCTTTAGTACTTGTACCTTCTTAATGGCTCTCATCACCGATAGAACTGGAAACATCCCCCAGCACCCTGGGAACAGCTGTCTCTGTGCCAGGAGTCAGAGCCACGCTGTTGTCCAGGAGTGGGGCTGTCCTCCAGAGGGCCGGGCAAACCTCCTGGGCACCCTGAGGGGACAGCCCTTCCGTGGCTCCTCCAGGGTCTTTTAGGAGGTGGGGCAGATACTGGGGCTAGGGAAAGGGGAGGGGGGGGCAAATTGAACCCAGGAAGTCTCCTCTCCTCCTACCACTATGCAACAAAATCAGTGGGCAGGTGGCTGAGTAGCAGACAAAAATATAAATATGCTCTGATTTCACTGGGACCATCTGGCTCAGGCATGATAGGTGGGTAGGAACGCTATAATCATGGAGCAGAGTACTAAGCTGATCCATTAAAGTCTTTTAGCAAAAGCAACCATGGAACCTGTATTAATCCAGCAATGCTTTGTGATGAGACATCACAAGGTTAGATCCATTCAGCTGCAATTAAAACCAACCCTCACTGATCAGGCTAGCTGGGAGAGCTGCTGCAGCATTGTGTTCCCCAAGGCTCTCATGAGTATAGACTGTTGATACTTGCACAATGTAATCTGAAATTACGATCCTAATGCTAAATCCTGCTTTCTTCTGTTCTTTCCTCAAGTGGATCTCCTCTGGGACATGGCTGCTGCCTTGTGCCAAAATCCCTTGCCTGTCTGAGTGCACAGCTCTCACACCAGTTGGATAGGCTCAGGTTAGTGCTGTGGGGTTCCTGATGGGGAAGTGCATGATGTGCTTCCTGATGGGGACTGCCCTTCCCCAGTGCCCTCCTCACCAGCAGCTGTGGGATGTGCAGGGCCATGCTGGCTCCTGCACTTGGGGAGCTCCTGGCAAGGCTGGGAGCACTCAGCACATCTGTGCCAGCACACACTGCCTCAAGTGTCACAAACCAGGGATAAATTTGGCCCAATCTCTCCAATTTTAGTGCAATATTTATTGTTGGTCAGCAGTCAGCCGTAAAACAGGTTGTGAAAAAGGCTGGAAATGCATATTTCTAACCCCTCTGCTGTCAAAATTATTTTGACTAAGTTTCACTACTGTTCTCTACAGAAGCACCATGATCCTATTCACTGGGAATCTCTTAGTGTCGTCTACCAGATTTAATTACTATATTAGTCACTAGTCTGAGCCTCTTGCACAGCACTGGAATGAGGACTCACGGGCAGGCAGGGCTGAGTCCTGCCTCCTCTTACTGAGGATGTTCAAGTCAAGGTTGTCTGCTCCCAGTCCAGATTTCCCTTCAACACAGGAGTTCAAGTCCCCTCGGTGCCAGTTCACTCACTTTCCACTGTTTTTTCCTTGCCCCATGCCAGTCCTCAGCTACAGGGCAGAGCTACATGAAATGCTGATGCACATGCAATCTCTGCTTGCAGGACAGAAACCCTCCCTGAAACGTGCAATCCAGTGCCCCTTGTTGGCAGTAATGGCACCCCTTCCCTTCCCACCCCCTTGGGATTCCTGATCTGAGAGTTCAATACCAACATGCAGCAGGACAAGCCCCCAGCACCAGCCGTGTTCCTCCTGCCCCAAGCAGAGCAACTGGAGCCCACACGGACACCCCTGCAGGAGTGCTCCCACCCAGGACTGCTCCCACCCAGGAGTGCTCCCACCCAGCTCAGCCTTGACGGTTGCTAAGTGATGCCTGTGGAAGCTTCAAGACTGTCAATAATAGACGCTGTTGGTATTGCAGGCTCCGGTTCCTGGAACAGCCAGTTGGATGTGGGAAAGCTACAGCTGCTGGGGAGAGCTCTGTGCACGCCACGCAGCTGACACCTAACACTGAGCAGACCCAACTGGGTGGTTCAAACCTCTCCAGTTTCCCAAAGACGGGATGGGCCCTTCCCAAAGAAGGCCAGGAAAATAAAATATTCAAATATATTGGTTTGGAGCTGCATATCCTGAGGAATCCTTTTTCATCTTCTGGAAAATTTAATTCTGCCAGGAAAAACACCCTGGCAGTAATGGCTGCCTAAGTGAAAGCACCACGGCTGTATCATACTAAAAGCTTTTCAGGGAAAAGAGTAAATAAATTCCATTCTTCAGATGTATCTGGATGTTATCCTAACGCAGTGCCAGAGTAATAGGTAAGCCATCAACAGCTAAAAGGCTGGGAATTGTTATGGAGGAGCGATACTGCCAAATAGGCTGAAAACAGCAGTAATCGTTCACATCCTGTGCTGAGCTCCGGCACCGCTGGCAGCCGGGGATGGGAGAGGAACTCCTGCCCTCCTGCCAGAGGCACCAGCATAAAAAGGCTGGACGCAAAACCACCATCAGGGCTGCCACAGGAGCCCCAGGCTGGTCAGAGGTGGTGGCCAGGAGCATGACCCTCTGTGCCTTCACACCTGCAGCTACCTGTTCCTTTTCTAGTTGTCAACGAGATGGATCCACACAAGCCACCAGTGCTGCGGGCAGAGCAGCTGGAGGGGCAGCTGGGGAGGTGACGGGCTCTCAGCAGCTGCTGGAGGTAGCAAAGCCAGTTCCAAATCCCTCCACAGAGACGCTGAGTGGCGAGATCTCCCCAACTGCACTGGCCTCGCAGCTGTCCAAAGCACAATATCCCACTGTTTAATCTACAGTGGACCAGTGTTTGCATCCTGCCTCTGGCGCCCAGCAGACGCCCTGGGCAGAGCCCCAGTGCTCCCTCACTATTGCAGGCAGCAGTGCACACCACTGCCCCAGCCCCTTCTCTGCCTCCTCCCCATGCAAGTGGGAACCACCTCAGTCCCAGCATCAGACAAGTCCTGAGGTGGCCAAGACATCTCCCAAAGCAACTGCCAAGGACTACACAGATCCAGGACTCCTCCATTCCCACCCCAGAGCTGCTCCTCTGCCCCTGGAGGGAGTGATGCCAGCCAGGCTGCTGCCGAGGGCACAGCTATTTATTATTTGCTTCTGTTGATTATTTTGGGGTTTAAGTTCATTTATTATGTATGCAAGAATGGTAATACACTGGCATCTGAATGTCTTTTAGGCATACAATATCCTTATTATTCAAAGTGGTTTTTCCTCCATAATTGAATGGTTTACCTTATTATTACACTATGTTAATGACCCAGCATTTCCATTTTTCTATAGGATGCTTAATTGTAAGCAAAGTGCAATCAGAATCAGAGATGCCATCTGTAATTGACAGCATCATAATAACAGCCAGGATTGCAGGAACGAAGTACCAAAATAAATAACAGTGGGGAGAAAGCTGCTCTGAAAACCCCCAGGAAGCTGCTCTGGGCTGGGACAGAGCCCGCCCACACAGGATCCTCTCCCCAAACTCTGACAGTTTGGGCATTAACAGAGATAGAGTGCTATTGATATCAGTTTGTACATTTAATCAGTTTTTTTGCAGTTTTCAGCGAGATGTGAACTATATCCCTGTCCAAGGCATTTGGTTCAAATCAGCTGAGACAGAGAATAATCAAGATTTATGATTCTCATTCTGACTCGGATCACACAGTCAGTGCAAACGGTACAGCAGAGCTTCCTCCCCGAGCCCCAGTGACATCCCTCTGCTTGCCCTCACACAGTGATTTAATGTCCATCCCAGGGACTGTCACAATGCTGCTGCAGCTCCAGATAATGGTGACTCCGGGTTCCCTCCATTATCCCCGGGGGGGCACTGGAGGGGCACCGCAACCCAGTCTGGGGTTGGTCGGCAGAAATCAGTAAAACAGCACTTTGCAAAATAAAAGGGAATTAATCTTGCTGTGCCTCCCAGCACAGCCTAGAGCAGCCCAGAGCAGGAGCAGCCTGTGGCATGTCTGACCTCTCTTACCCAGAGCATCCCTGCTGGGGAAGCACACCGTGGGTTCTCCCAGGTGAATCCCACCTACCCCCGCAAGAGTCAGGGGCCCAGGAGCAAAGGGAGCACTGGGACTGCACAGAGAAGGGCCAGGGACGGCTCAGGAGGCAGCTCCCAGCAGCAGCAAGGGCCGACAGCACATCCTGCAGGCAGTTCCATTTCCAGGGGCTCTTCACCAGCCCAGGGAGCCAGAGCTCTCCAAGAGCTCAGCTGGGAAGTGAATGTTTAGATAAAAATTAAATGATCCAAAACCAACTCTAATAAAACCAGCCAGGTGATGGGAACCGAGCAATGGTGAGGCTATTTTCAAGCCATTTTGAGGGCAGCCATGCTGTGTGTTGCTGGCTGGCCAGAGTGTGCAGTTGGTGGCTCCTGGGATGCTCTGGTGGGCGCCTGCCCAGACATCTGCTCCCATCAGCACAAGATGGATGTGAGCCCAGGCCAGGCAGCCCAGCCACAACTGCGGAGGAGGGTCCTGGCACATCCACATGCTACACCCACACTGCCCAGCAGCCCTGGGAGTTCCCCTCTCTGAGCAGCACAGCCCCATCTCAGCCCATAAACCCCATATCACGAGTGTGGTTCATGGGAAGAGAGTGCTGTGATCCCGGTGCCGAGAGCTCAGCAGTGGATCCACCCAGGAATGGGGTGATGGGAGCTCCATCTTGACAGAGGGCTGGGACAAGGCTGCTCTTGCCTCGTGCCCTGCTCGTAAGGAAGGCAGCCACACGCAGGGCTGTGTCCCTGGTGCTCGCGGTGCTGAAGCAACGCTGCCCGTACAGGGGCCCTTGTCATGTTCTGTTCCGTCAGGGTGTGCCGAGCCACCTCTCCCCACACACTGTGTGCAGCACCGTGCAGGGTTAGCCAGGGCTCGCTGTTAATTCACACATGCAGTGTAACATCCAAGTGGGTGACAAAACAGCCCGATGCCGCTCCAGTCAATAGAGTAAACAATTCCTGGTTTGGATAAACAGAATTACTAGTGCTGAAGAGCTCTGGGCAGCACTGCACAGTCTGATTAGTGTAAATGCTAAACACAAACCAATTAACACTCTCTAAGACTGCTTATCTCATGTCACTTAGTGCTAAAATAAAGGCTAACACTAAATACACACATTGATTTAGCCATTAAATCTAACATCACTCAAAACAGCTCATTATATCACCGAGAAACAAATAAAGTCACCTGAATTTTCAGAAGCTGCTGTATTATGAGCAATGACTCAATTGCTCCATCCAGCACTAGGGAGTCACTGCTCATACTGAGAACAGACTGATACAGCTTCACCCAAAAATCAAACACGGGCCACAGGCAGAAGTGACAGGTGACATCCCTGCAACACCTGAGGCAGTGCTGCTGTGGAAGCACTTGGGGCTGGCCTGGTGCTGTGCCACCAGCTACAGTGCCTGGGTGCAAACATCACCATCACTAAGAACACGATTGCTGGGCTGGTGCCATGAGTCCCAGGCATCCATCACATCTGCTAAGGAAGAAGAAAGGCTCACCACACTCCCAGCAAACCCCACCAGCTGTGAGTGCACTTTTCAAGAGCACAACCAGCACTGACAGAATACCCAACTTAGTCCCTGAAGAACCAAAGCTGCTTTGGGTTTGATTTGGGCTTTATATGCCTCTTCTACTAGAAATTACTGAAAGCTGGTGTGTGGGAAGCTGATGATAGGAATAGCCTGTCTGGGGGTATCCTGCCCTAACAAGCAGGGGAGCATGCATGGAAGGATGTGTGGATGTTAGCAGGCAATGTGAGATGTTTACATTCCTAATTACAAGGGCTAATTCTTTGCTTTGGTCAGGTATCCCTTCTGCAGACAAGGTTAATGGGATGTGAGAGGCCACAGCTGCCACAGCACCAAGAGAGGAGGACAGGCAAGAGACAGCAGCATTAATCAGCAAGAAGCCATGCAAAAATGGTTATCTCAAGCTGTTTGGAGGCACAGAGTAAAAATAAATCTCCCTGAGTTTAATATTCTGCCAGTCAGCTCCTTTTTGTAGGTGGAATCTATTAAAAATTATCTTTCTGTTAAAATGCTAAAGTGTTTCTGACATTTAACAGCTTGCTTCGAGCAAAAAGGTGCAATAAATACATAGGAGAGCTAATTGGCAGCAGGACACCCAACATCCACCCAGCACGAGCAAGCACTGCTGTGTCAGCTCCTGACGCCTCCAGCAGAGCCCAGCATCTCCCCTGAGGATGGTGCCCCTGCTCACCTGGGGGAACTGGGAGCTTCCCACCATCATCCAGCAACTGCAGATGGAGTGGTTGGAGCCGAGGGTCTGGGGGACACGTGCTGCAATCTGGTCCTACCCAAGTCTCCACTTTGAGGTACTTGGTTGCTGCAAGATGCAGAAGGAGCTGCTTGGCAATGTGGTCTCAATAAAAATTAATGCTTTAACAAGAAGCCAAACAGCTACAGCTAATGTTCTTCTGAATGAGATCTAAATTTTATTCATAAGCATCAGTGTCAGGATTAAAATAACAGTTTTATGGACACTATGAGCATAAACAGCTCTGCTGATTCAAAAACAGAAACTGCACTTCTGAATGAATCGTGTTCATTTGGAACAAAAGCACTGTTCCAAACACATGCCTCAAATAAAAAAAGGAAGCCAGAGAGTGTTCTCCTGGTGAGCCTGCTTCCAAGGAATGCACTGCAGAGGGAAAGGGAGACGAGGGGACAGTGATTGGGAATGTGCTAGGGAGAAGGAGCAGGGCTCACTCAGGGACTGCCTGGAACATGGCTGGAGGTGGGGTGGGATGGTGTTTCCACCTCATCTGCATGTGGAAAAGAATCACAGGTAAGAAAGAAGAGTGCTACACTCCTGCAGAAATCCCTGCTGAGCTCCAGCATTCAGGACTGGACAGCTCTGGCAAATGGTTGAAATGGCGTCTGTTTATTTGGGGTCAATGCCTTGGAAAAGGGGGAGAGCTGTATAGCTAACAAGTAATTGATAAGAGATTTTTAGAAAAATACCTCTTGGAGAGTGGGCTCAGACAGACAGAGTCAGGTAGCCCACAGTGTGGCACGTATGTGTGGGCAGTGCCATGGCCACACTGGCCAGAGAGAGACTCCAGAGCACGGCTGAAATGGGGTTGGAAAACACACTATATATTCCATGAGGAGCTTGTTGTAGGGCTGCTAGTGGAGCCTCTGGACAATTTGTTTACTTTACAAGGCCAATTAAGGGTCATGCAAGAGGGAAGCACCAGCTCCAGCATCCCCATTCCCACACCCCTTCTGCAAATGGGAACAGGACCAACAGGACTGAGCACTTCCAGTTGGCACTGAAACACCCCAGATATCGTGATCCTTGTCCAGCCCTGAGAGCCCAGGCTCCTGGGATGAGGCAAGCCCAGTCCCCTGCACTGGGCAGCCCCCAGTCTCCCAACAGTCCTGTGAGCTCGGGCTCTGCAGGGCATCTCTCTGGGAGAGCCCGGCTTTGCTGCTGCCGCACTTCCCATAACTGGGGCAATATATCTGCGGCCACAAATGAAAGATCAATATTTATTTAACAGACACACTACCCTTTAGAGGCCCTTAATTGTAAATTAATCATCATTAACTGGCAGTAATTGAACACGCTGAAAGCTGTGAGTGCAGCTATCCCCCACAGCAGGGCCCTAGCGCAGGCACCAGCAGAGGGGAGCGGGATGGAGGTGAGAAATGGGAGAGGGACCCACGGTGGGCCCTGCAGGGATGCACAGGGACTGCTGCAGCCAGAGGTTTGCTCGGCCCATAGCAACCCAGCAGCGGTGGGACAGAGCTCTGTGGGCTGGGGACCCTCACAGAACGAGGTGTGAACCCCGGAGCAGGCAAGTGCCTCTCGCTGCAGCAGCCCTCCCTGGACACCCACTGCTGCTTTGGCCACAGGCTCAGCTCCAAGCTGAAAGGCAGTGTGCTCCAGGCCAGACAAACCCCCGGCCTGTGTGTCCAGCACGGGGGGCTGAGAAGGGAGATGAGAGTGCTGACAGGCCCATCAAGGAGAAGGAAGACACGGCTCTGCTCCGCCTGCCCGGGGAAGCACCTGTCCAGCAGCCATCAGCACCCACACAGAATTCTGATGCTGCTCATCTGCTCCCTGCGTGCTGCCTGCTGGAGGCACAGCTGGTGGCAGACTCTAAGCCCAGGGGATGCCTTCCCTTTGGGAGGGAGAAACTGCAGTTTGTTTGTTTCCAGATTTTACAGGAATACAGACCAGCAGTGCAAGCACCAGCTCTTCCTCCCCGGCTCTCAGATCCGTGGGGTATGAGCCTGCCCAGGAGTCACTGCCAGAGGGATCCAGGGGGACAGAAGGAGATGCACAGCCACCCACACAAGTGTTGTGGAGAGTGCTGCTTTTCAGACACCCTTGCACACTGGAGGGCTTTGGAGATATTGGTGTGCTCTCTGGTCTGGGGCTTTGGGCAGCTCTTCCCTGTGTTTCTGGTGTCACAGTGATTAAGAAACAAAATCTTACGTTGTCTTTGGTGGGAATACAGGCTGCACAGGCCTCAGTGCCAGCGGGCTGTGTGGGGCAAGCTGGCAGAAGGAAATGCAAATTCTCTTTCTGTAAGGATGACAGTGGCACGAAGGCTGACTTTATTAAAATGCAGAATTATTTCAGGGCCCTTTGTTTAGCTCAGAGCCTGGAGGTAATTTATGCACAAGGCTGGAGCAGCGAGGGCTGTGCTCGCCTGCCTGGCATTGCCAGCAGTTCTTGGCTGGTGCTCCTGGTGTGAAGGCTTTCCAGCTCTGGAGGGAAGGTCTGGGAACCCACAGTCTCGCTGCTTGTTCTTGCTGAAGAATTTTTCCTGTCCCCACAGCTCCTGTGTACAGCTGCTACGGACAGAACCTAATTAAGTGCTCGCTGATCAAGTCAGCTGGTCTTCTGTCCAGAGACATTCCCTCTCTGCCTGCCCTTTTCCTGCTGCCTGGAACAGCCTGACTGCGCTGGGGCCTGGCATCTGCCGCACCAAGATGCCATCCCTGAGAGCTGCTGAGGGCATCCCCCCCTGCTTCCCCATGGCTCCCGTGCAAACAAGGCAGGACCACTGCCACAGTGAAGCCTGGCCAAGGAACCTTTTGAGCCATGGGCAGTGAGAAAGGGCCCCACTCTCTGCCCCACCAGAGCTGTGAGCCGCTCGTGTGAACTGTGGCCACCAAACACGTCATCACCACTGCTCTGCCCCAAGTACCCTCAGGCTGGGCAGTTCACTGACTTTGCAGTCCATGAATTCTCTTTGGGTTTGGAGACTCCCAAGGCAATCTGAGCTTCTGCAAATTCTGATCAAAACTTGGGGCTTAGCTAGCACTTCCACAGCTTTGGCCTCTGTATCAAAGGGATGCATGCAGGATTTGGCAGAAGAAATTCCAGAAGCTGGCACAGAGATGACAATTAGTTTCTTATGAATAAATACTAGAGCTTGAAGGGATGAGTTTCAGAACTCCAGCATGGCTGGAGCTGTCCTGGTTCCATGGACAGCTGTGGGGGTCCTGCAAAGGTACAGGGAGAGCATGAAGCAGGGCTTTCCCACAAGCAACACAAGGTGGACAGAAGAGAGGTCTCAAGGTCCCTGAACAGCAGCAGCAAGCACACTTGCTCATCACCACAGTCCTGGGAGAGGGTCCAGCTGCCGCCTGTGGCTCAGTTGGAGTTGGCTGAAGGCTCAGACCACTGCGTTTCAGAGGAACAGGTTTGGCCAGGTGCTGGAGTGAAGCAGCAGAGCCATGGGGCATGGAGGGATGCCAGGATCTGTCCTGGCAGCAGCTGGGGGCTGCTGCAGCAGCACAGGGCGCAGGGACCAAGGCCAGGCACTTCACCTCTGCCGAGCATCACTGCGAAGGCAAACAGAGGCTGCTGGAGCTCATTGACAGGGAGGTTTATTGAAATGAAACCTTTGCAGCAGGTTATGTGCTCTTGTTTTGAGGAGTTTAAACCATGTCCAAGATCAGGCTAGATTAAATCCTTGACTTCAACTACTGCCCAGGAAGCCTCATCTAGGCCAATTCATGTTTTCATCTGCATACTAATGCTGGGCTTTAATCAGGAAGGAAATCTTCCAGCACACTGCTTCAAAGGTAAATGTCTGCAGTGGAAGGCAAACAGGGAGGATGCCCCTGCCAGCTTCTCTCCCCCTCTCCCATGCTGCATACAGCAGATTTGCTGTATCTCAACTGACAGGACACGGGGCCTCTGCCACCTAACCCCGTGAGCTGCATGGCTGGTGTTAGGCTGTGCACTGCTGGGGATGTGCTTGGGGAATATTACCGTGTTTGACACAAAGTCTGGCTTCACTGAGCCAGGTTTATCACCTGGTAAAGCTGCTGTGCCCAGACATCACAGGCAGAGCAGAGGGCCTGCTATTAACAGGGGAAGGAGCTGGAGAATAAATCCAGGACTTCTGCTTTTGTGCAGGTGCAGTGCAAATTTAGGTTTCAGAAGAAGATCTGTGCTGTCTGTGTGACTCCTAAATCCCACCCCACCCCTCACACATCGATGCTGGCAGCTGGTCACAGCCCGCAGGTTGACAGGAGGAGGGATGGAGTGCTGGGAGCGCGGGGAGACGAGAGCCTGGAGCCAGCCACCCTTCTGGAGGGAGAAACTATTCTTAGGCGGGTATTTGGAGGCAGTTCAGAGGAACCTGCCTTGTCACACTTTTAAATTCCTCTCTCTGCAGTGGCACAGTGACAGAAGCCTTCCCGTATGGTATCGTGGGAGGGAAAGCTTCCGCCTGCCACTGCCTGTGGCGGATGCCAAGTGGCGCGCTGGGCACCTGCCATCACGGGGCTGGCACCCCCGAGCTGCACTGGCTGCTCAGGGCAGCCACAACCCCCAGCCAGGGCAGCACTGGAAGCAGGTTCCCCACACCGCGTGGGTTCCTGGTCACAGAGCACTGACTCATGGCACTCCAACACCTTGTCTCAACCCCCAAGTATCCCACTTCCCTAAACCTCCTCACTTCTCATTCCTCGTGGTGATCTCCTTGTTATAAATGCCACCAATTACAAGGTAAAATAATCATGTTAATCCCCAACTCAGTTAGCAAACAATGAACTCTCTGGCTTTTCCCAGCAATGAGGCCCCAGCACCAGGACCGTGAGCACGACCTGTGGAGAGACTGGGCCGGCGGCACCGGCAGAGCACGGCTGGGAAGGAGCTGAAGAAGCCCCAGGTGACATGGAAGGAAAGGGTACAGCCTCAGCAGTAAAGGGTTCTCTGCCGTGACTCCATTCCAGCTGACAGTGGCATGATGTGCCACCAGCCTGCCGGCCTGTGCCCTGTCCTGTCCTGCTGTGACATGCTGCATCCCACCGCCACTGTCACGCCTGCCCCGGCCCGAGCTCCTGCCTGCCCTGGTTGCCCCCTGCCAGGGAAAACATCAACAGGTCTGGTTCCAAAAGCAAGCACTGCATTTAAACAGAATTTCCTAGAGGAAATGTTTCTCCTCTGTACTTGAAAGTTTCCTGAAAGTTCCCAGCAAATAGGTGGTGTAGGTAAGCAGAGCCGGGGTCAGCCCATCCTGCACCAGAGGCAGCCGTGCAGCCCCACTGCGGCACACAGGGGTGTGAGGACATTAATCACCGTTGCTGAGCTCCTTTCCTGCCATGGTGTCACAGCGCTAATTGCGCTTGTTAAGTGGAATGTCTTCCTGGCACTTGCTCGGGGCCACGGCTCGTTCAGATAAGACAGACCCGGATCAATGCTGCTTGACAGGCGATGCACTCCGGTGCACTCCCAGCCCGCCTGTCCTCGGGCTCGCAGCAGCGAATGCTGCACGGCCTGTGCCCCTCGGAGTGCTCCTACCCAACGAGCAGGGCATCTTCCCGGAGCCCAGTGGCCCCAGTGGCCCCGGTGCACTGGGAGGAGGGATGTCCCCGGTGTGGGTGTGTGCTGCCGCGCCGACACCGCGAGTCTGCACCGCTCTCCCCGCACAGCTCCTGCCAGGAGGGCAGCAGCCTCTCAGGGAAACCTGTTCACGCTGCCAGGAACAATAACCCCAGCCTAGTCCCAGCTGCTGCTCCTGTGTGACCCCTTGCCCTCGAGGGGCTCTGCTACACGGGACACTTGGCAGCTCTGCCTTTCATGGTTGTGCTGAGCACAGGACAAAGCTGAAGCACACCCAACACTCTCGGCATCACAAGTAATCCCATTAGATGTTTCTGTGTTATCTGCCCGGTCACAAACACCTCACTTTAAGGCAGTCCCAGCTCCTCTGGGTCCAGCTGGTGATGCTCTGTCTGGATCTATCACCACTGTCCACATGCAGGTGCTCTCACTGCACCCCAGCCACATGGACTGGAGAGCAGGGAGAGGGCCAAGAGCTGCAGCAAGTCTGGGCACACATGCTGGCTGGGGCCAAGTCACTTTTCCCACTGTCACCTGGGGCTTTTGCTGTGCCTTCTGCAGCTTGAAGGGACAGGCCATGCTTCTTTGGAGGCAGCAGGACAACTTTCCTGCCTGAGACAGAGCTCCGGGAAGCACGGACTCCATCAGCTCTGATCACCTTAAAAGCCCCAGTCCACGTGAATGTGTTTCAGACCAAATGCATCTCTGGCTGCGAAGTGCTTGGGGACCAGCAGTGACGGATGAAGGTGGTAGCTGCCCTGAGCAACCTCAGGCTCATATGGAGACATCTCCTTCCTGTCAGAGGAGGAAAAAGCTATAATCCACTCTAACTGACGCTGTGATTTTCTTATCCATCACAGTGGCAGCTTGCTTATACCTACCCAGGGCCCAGTGCTGCACAGGCAGCAGAGGAGAAGTGGGGCAGCTGCAGTAAAGCAGCGTGAGCGCCTGATGGGCTGGAGCTGCAGGACCAGTGGGATGAGCCTTGCTGACCAAAGCCAAAGGCAGGTGTGCACGGAGAGGGTGTGCAGCACTAGCCCTGTGCACTCCCAGGGCAGCTGGAGACCCAGGTGGGTTCTGAGACTGGAAGAGAAGATTTGGGAAGTTGTCACGGCAACAGCATCACTTACTGTCAGGGTATGCCAGAGCCGCATTGTCTCTGAATCCAAAACCTTCCTTCAAATTAGCTCCAGAGCACACCATACTGCCTTCGGAAACATGTAATGTGTTCCTGTAAATCTATAAAGCCTTGTCTGTCAAATGGTTGGTGGCTCTTCCCTGCCTCAACAGCATCTTCAGTGCAGCCCCCACATGCCAGCCCCTGTGTGCCACAGACCCTGCTGCACGCCGAGAGCCTCAGCTGGGCAGCAGCATCCATCCCTGCCATGGAAGCACAGCTGCTGCCAGGAGCGAACTTTCTGCCTGCGGAGGGTCTGCCCTGCACGGCCCCGTTACTCGTCACGCCTCCTACACATCCCCTAAACATTTACAGACATAAATCCTCAGCATATCACAAGGAAAGGTTCAGCTTTGCCAGTCAGACTTGTAAACAACCTTGCAGTAGCCCACAGCTCTGACACAGACATTTTAATGTGGCACTGTCATGTGCCCAGCTATGGCTGAGTCAGCAGCTGCCAGGTGAACCTGCTGTTCATGGGTTGTGGCACGACCACCAGCCCTGCGGGGTGGAGGGGTGTAGCTCCCGATTCCTCATCCTGCTGGCCAGACCCCCGAAGAACTGGGAGGTTTCAACTGCCTGGGTTTGGGACTCCCGGCCAAGCCTCAGCTCAGGCAATGTCAGCAGGAGCAAGTGACAGAAATTCATGGGGCTCCTGCCCAGCACGGGCAGAACAAACAGTAACTTTTTAACACTCAATTAGCTCCCTGTCAATCAGCTTCTCCTGAAGTAAGGTAATTACCTTATCGCTTACAGAACTCCCTCTCTCGTGGAGAAGGCAAACCTTCCTCCTCCCTGCCTGGCACCAGCAATCCCCACACGGATCACCCAGTGCCTGTGGGGATGGTGCCCAGTGCTGCCAATTCCACTGCTCTGGCCACTGGATGCCCGGGCACAGCACCAGCACTGGGACAGGCTGAGCACAGCCTGTGCTGAGCCCCTGGCTCCCACACCCAGCTCCACACTGAGTCTGTGCTCCCTTCTCTCCTGCTTCTCTCCAGATGCTTCTCCAGGCTCTCCCAAGGGCTGCTGGGTCAGGAGAAGGAGGGATGTCCTGGGTGCTCTCAGGTGGCAGCAGGATGCAGCACCTTATCCCGGTCAGCAGTGCCTGGTGAGATCTCCTTTGGTGTTTGGCAAATGCTGCTGTTTCCAGGCTGTTCCCTGCAGGCACAGCTTGGCAGAGCCACTACAGTAACAGTCCCAAGTTCAGGAGCTTCATCTCCAGAGACAGATGCTCTCCTCATGCCTTGCCTTTGACTCACCGTGTCCGTGGCCAAGCAGCATCTCGCAGGTGTGTCAGAATAGGAAATCTCCATAAAAAATAGAGCAAAATAAAAAGGTTCCATTGTAATCCTATTAATGCATCTCCACACAGGTCGGTATCTCCTGAAGAACACTTCCCATTAAAGAAATCAATTTAGTATTCGGCTTTCTTCCTGTGGTGCATATTGAAGTGGGATTTGACAATGATGGAAAACAGATTTGTGTTAAATACTGCCAATAATGTCTCATAGCTCAAGGTTACAGCTTCTGGTGAGCGACAGACGCTCGTAATCCAACGCATGGAAAATACTGCACTCCACTATCAATTATCTGGAGTTATTAGGTTTTAAAATAAACTGCACATCCGGACTTCAGGCCACATGTTTATTTTACGTTTCCCTTGCAGCTGCTTCAGCCTGTTTGGGGTTTCTGGTCTGTCTGAGGGCTCTGTGCACAGCTGGCTCTGTCTCCAGCTCCAGCCTCAGACCAGCCTGGAGCCCCAAATTCCCAGAGGGTGCAGTGCCAGCATCCTTGTTGCCCAGGATTTCAGACCTGGATGGAGCTCCAGAGAGGCTTACAGCAGACAGGGAATTTCTTGATCCTCTTCTTTTCACAAACTGGGGTTTTCAGATTCACCAGTTTTGTGGGGAGTTTCAAACCAGTGTTTTCCTTTCTCAGGTTCCTCAGGAGCCCACAGCAAAGCAGTTGCTTTGTGTCCTGAATCCCAACTTTGATGCTTGACAAAAGCTTTTTTCTCTTTGACAAACAGAAATGAAGCCAAACATTAATGGATCCTTTCCTTTCACTCAAGAAGGCTGGGGAGCCTTGCCGGGGGGGTCAGAAGACCTTTTGGAGCCTCTTTTTACTTTGAGGCTGCCGAAGTCTCAGCCGAGGGGAGCTGAGCTCCTGCAAGCTGCTCCATGGAGGAGGTGCCTGGGCAGCAGCAGGGAGCCACACTGATCTCCAGGCTCAGGTGCCAGCATTGCCCAGCTGCCACCCTGGGCTGTGCAGGGAGTTTGGCTTCAGCAGTGCCACAGGAAAACTGGGATAACTGGGAAATGCACATCGGGCTGGATTTCAGCTCCTGCTTGGGGATGCGCAGCATTACATGTCTGCGGAGGAGGAACTGCCACGTGCCGGGGAGCAAAAACAACAGCCAGGGCTGGGGAAAGAGAAAGAACTGATGGATTCAGCAACAGGTAGGGAGTGCCAAATGCATGCACACCTGGGCAGTGGGGCCAAGGAACCTGGATCCCCCAAGCACTCACTGCTGGGCATCTTCCATGTGGGTTTTTACCCTAATTTACAAGTCAGTAAAAAGCCATACAGAAGCCCTGTCCCGTTTTTGGATTGCACTGTGGAAGCAGCATTCCTTCTGTGGACAAGGAGTCTGCAGAAGGAGACACAAGGGTGAGCAGAAAGCTGGAGCCAGCCCAGGGGATCATCAGCTGGGACACAGTCAGACCACAGAAGCATTTGCTGGTCCTACAGAACCCAGGGGAGCAGAGAACGTTCTTCATCCCTTCTTTAAGCAATTAGATCTACAGACATTTCTATTAAGTGTCCCCGCATCAATGGCAATGTCCTGCAAATATTCTAGTGGCATAAACAGAGTAATTAATCAGGTGCTGTAATGGCAAGAAATTAACATAAGGAAAACACAGACTGAATACTGGAGAAAGTTTTCTGAAAGCAAACCATGTTAATCAGGGAATTGCCTTCCTAGGGAAAGGGGGAAAACTCTACGGCATGAGATGGATCAGAGATCCCTGGCAAATATCCCAGAGGGAATGCACAAATGCTGGCTAGTGAGATGGGCAGGACGACCCAGCATGTGACCTGCTCTTCCTGACACAAATCATTGAGTGATTTCTAATGATGATTCACTGCTCTGGGTAAAGGTGCCTTCATTCACACAGTCTGCTGCCCTGCCACAGGCTGGGCTTTGCACCAGGGGAGTTATTTCTTTGCAGCAGGTTATCCTCTTGCAGCAGAATAACCGTGGAGGCTCTGCTGTCCTGCGCCGTGGTGCCTGTACCCCGGGGAGCCAGAGTCCCCTGCTCCCAGGTGTGCTCTGCAATTGTGGCCACAAGAAAAGCTCTCTCTAGCTGTGGCAAAGAAATTAATCCAAAGGACTGGGATGTATCCATGGATGTATTCACTCCCTCCAAGCTTCTGGAAGGCCATGCCCTACCTGGCTTTACGCTGGAGGTCGAACACAGCGAAAACAGTGGCTGGTTTCACAGCACGTGCCAGGAACTTGGTGTAGTAACAAATGTCACGAGTGCAACTTGTGCAGCTGCACGGATGGCAAGGTTACCTGTAGCTGCCATAAGGGGAGCAGCCGCTCGTAGGACGCGCCCCTGAACGCTGACAGATCATTTGTTCTGCGCGTCCTGGTGCAAACAGATGTCTCCGTGCAGCAAAGCAGCCACCCGAATGCTAAAGCAGCTTGTTCTGGCTCTCCATAAAGATGTCATATTTGTTCCCAGAAGTTAATCTTTAAAGATTTTTAGAGCGATCAATAACCAGTGGATGTGTGCAGAGCAGGCTGGAGCAGCGGCCGGGGACAGCACAGTGCAACAAGCACCATTGCTGAGCCCCATGCCCAGCGGTGGTGACTGTCCCCCACAGCTCGGGACTGGGGGCACCGTGGCACTCAAGGGCTCGGGGACGGGGATGCTGAGCCCCATGGCACTGGGGGCTCTTGACACTGAGCCCTGGAGCCATCGGAGAACCTGGGCAGAATGAAACCAGGCCAGCATCAGTGGGGGTTCCCAGGGCACACCGAGTCATGCTGCCACAGACTGTGGCTGGGGGCACAGGGAGCCCCACCAGCAACAGAGCTCCTCACATCTATTCTGAGCCATAGGCTCCGGCTNGAGTCATGCTGCCACAGACTGTGGCTGGGGGCACAGGGAGCCCCACCAGCAGCAGAGCTCCTCACTCTGTTCTGAGCCATAGGCTCCGGCTGTGTGGGGATGGCTGCGAGGAGCAAGGGGAAGTTCAGCTTCAAACTGGCAGGCAGATTAGCAGGGAGAGGAGTGCTCAGAGCCAAGAAACTGGAAAACCATTTGCACTGGGCAAACAGAATGATGCTAGGCTGTGCTGCCGGTGGGGACAGTGCGTGCTGAATGGAATGAGCCTGTTTCTGCAGAGCACGGCGTGCATCCCAGTCCCACAGTGGCTGCTGGAAAACTGGGCACAGGCATAGATAATGTCTTGCTTATCCTCATAGATCTCCCCCATGCCCTTCCCTGGGCCCCTGGTCCAGCACTGTGCTGGCTCCCAGAGCCAGGGTGGGTGTGAGCACCTGGGGCTGCTTCAGACATCACTTCTTGGAGCATATGGTGCTCCAAGAAAGGCAGGATAGGAGAGCTTCAGGAAAGCACCCCAGGTCCCAGCAAACCCCCTTCCCCCATCTGAGAAAAATTTCCATATTCATGAGCCTTATCACTCCCCTCAAGCTGCTGTGTGAATGCAGCAATTCAAAAAGCAGCACCACACAAAGACAGATTTTGAGGCCGTTGGGGAATCAGCAACAGTTTCTCAGGCTCCCTTGCTCTGCGCCTGTCCTGTTGGATTTGAGCTGTGTTTCAGCACTGCTGGTGCCCAGGCAGTGACTCAGTCCCAGCAAGGCCACCTCAGGTCAGAAGTCCCAGCACTGTCCATCACATGGCAGCAGCAGCAGGGTCAGTCCTGGCACTGCCCGTGGGGTGGGGTGCTGCTCCCAGCTGCTGGAGGGTGGCAGTGGGCTCTGGTGAGGTGTTGGAGTCAGTGGGTGCTGCTGGCTGAGGTGGAGCTGGGCTGCCAGATCAATGTTATGGCCAGCTACAAGCCCCTGTCACCAGCCAGCCTGTGGCTGGCTCTGGGACTGGGGTGGCCTTGCTCAGGATGGCCATGAAGCCTCTGCTGCTGCTGCTCTCAGCCCTGCCCAGTGTTGTGTTTGGCATTTTATTATGGAGAGCTATTATCATTTGAAAAAACATTCCAGACTTTGTCAGTGCTTATCCTTGTCTGACTCCACAAAGCTCGTTGGGCTTTTATCTCCTGCAGACTAGATTACAGTAATGCCTCGATCCTTGCCAGGAGGGCTGATTACCAGCCCTCAGCCCCACAGGCAGCACAGATCATGCCCACTGTGCCCACCATCAACCCAGCACCTTGCCTGGGGCTGCTCCTGGTGAGTCTCCCTCCTGGACAGGTCTGGCAAGCAGAGGGCTCCAGGGTGCCAGCATGACTGAGTGCTCGGCCCAGTCTGTGCTCCTCATGCCCCCACTGCCCCAGCCACAAGGGGCTTGGCAGCCAGCACTGCTCTCACCCAGGCTTTGCCCCTGGCAGAGGAGCCCCGGGTGTTCCATTGCTGCCTTCCACAGCCCCAGCAGGACGACTTCTCCAACAGTGTCCTGTCCCTGCTCGCCACTCCCTGCAGGCTGCCATCACACCTGGCTGCGTGGAACCCTTCTGGCATTCGTGGAGCCCAACGTGCTCCTTGCATGGGGTAAAGCTGCCAGAAACCTCCTCCTCCCAGGAAAAGTTCAAAACGCCAGTTGTATGTTCAGGCAGTGACCACAGCCTGGAGCAATGCTCCCAGACCATCCTGTGGGGCTGAGCTGTGGGTGGCAGCAGCCGGGAGAGGGGAGCAGGGGCATGGGGCTGCCAATGAGACTGGCACTCCTGGCTCCTCAGCACAGCTCCCACCATCTCCCCTTCCCACCACATGCCAGCTCCTCCTGCTCTCCCTGTGCCGTTCTGCTGCAGGCTAAATTAATTATTTCTAATAAACCCATGTTTAAATTACCAACCCAGGCACGGGCCAGCTGATTTGGGGGCTTCTCACTCTGTTAGCCTTACTGCAGTCAGCACTGGGCCAGGAAAAGCCCTCACCTCCACCTCCACAATCAGTTGGGACGGGCCCCTGCAGCCCCCCTTCCTCTGCTGGGTCCATCAGCTGTGTCCCCTGGGCCCCAGGACAGCCAAAGAGACTCACCATATGCCTCAGCGCTGGGAGAGAGGGAACAAACACCTCGTCTGGTCTGTGCCAATGATGGAGAAGATGTCACAGGCAAAAGGAACATGGGGACAAGCCGGCAGCCCCAGCTCAGGGCTTTCAGCTTCTGTTTTGGGGAAAGAGCAGTGATAACACACACGAAGGACAGCAAGTGAATTTATAGCCAGCACTGCTTTGTGAGCAGGTGTCTGCAACAGGCAGCTGCAGACAGGATCTGCAGAGGCAGCTGTGGGGAAGAGGATGAAGTGCCCAGGTAGGATTTACCCTGCTCCCCTGGGTGTTCCAGCTGTACCATCCTGTGCCCAGGGAGGTGAAGCACAAACCCTCGCAGGCAGTGGGTTCATTCCAGCACGCTGCAGTCAGTGTCTGAGCTCTGAGCTCGGCTGGCTCCCCCCACAACTTATCTCAACTCTTCCCAGATGGCTTTTATCTTTAAACTACTGTACAGCAATACAAAAAGACAACAATAATTTAAGATCCTCTTTGACTGCAGGCTAATACCAATTCACTCTGCTTGCCGAGGGATGGCACTTTCCCTTTTTTATATAGCCTCTGTGATTTTTCTAGCGTATGCAGATAATCTCAAGCTCCTCATAAATGCAGCCATAAACTTTCCTCCCTCTGCCCCCTTGGAAGTGCATAAAACCAGCGGGATAACCAGCATCATCCTGGGAGGCCTCTGAGGAGGCAACAGCTAAAACAGGGCTCAGTACCTGGGCAGATCTCATGGGGAGCTCCCGGAGCTGGCACCATCACTCACCCCGTGCCAGCCTGGGCAGAGAGGAAAGGACAAGCACAGAGCAAAGGAGCTGGATCTCTGCACATTAAGAGTCTCTCCACATCCACAGTGGCTGCCTGGGAAGGTGTCCCTGGGCAAGGCTCCTGGCCAGGGTGTGCTGGGGAGTGGGACCTCTGGGCACGAAGGGCTACCAGCCTGAAATCAGCTCCTGGTCCCTCTCAGAGCCTGCCCGGCTCACACAAACACCTATTGGGGCCTGGCTGGAAGGAATTCCTGCTTACAGATAAGCCAGGAATGGTTCTCTTCCCCGGAAGAGATTTTAAAATACAAAATGCTCTTCCTGTCTGGATGGAAGACTAACATCATATGATCTCTCAGTAAATTATTTGGCGTCTATGGAAATGCAGCCTTCCCAGATTTCAGCCCTATTAGTTTTGGGTTTTTTTACATGCTAGGCCTGAAGTAATTAAGCCTTCACATTCTGACTCATTTTTCAGCCTGTTCACCAGCACAGCTGAGAGAAGGTGTTCTGTCAACAATGGAACTTCTCCCCCAAACACTTTAAAAACTGAAGGTTCATCAAAATCAACTTTAGTTTGCAAACTGTTTAGGTTTTGACTTAGCAGCTTTTTTTGTGGCAAAAAGAACGGTTAAGAAACGCTCCCAGGCATCTCTGCTGCAGATTCTGGGAGAGCAAAGGGGGCTGGCACAGAGCTCTGAATCTCAGCCAATTTCTCCAGCACCGGATTATAAGCATCCTTCTTCCTCTTGCTGGAGTGCAGACAAAAACTGCATGTTCTCATGAAAGCCTCCAGCCATAAAGACAACAAAATGGTGTGTTGTTTAACAGAGCACGGCTGTGGCTCTGTGTCCCTGGGGCTTTGCATCGGCAGTTTGGGCCCTTGCTGGTCCCCATAGCACTCAGATACCCCTGGTGTGGGGTGGGAAGGGGCCACCATGGACACCAGGGTGCATCATCCCCAGACAGGAGCAAACCTTTCCAAGGGGGCAAATCATTGAAAGCCCCTTTCCTGGCAGCAGCAACCTCCTGCCTCTCCACTGGCTGCTCTTTCTCAGCTCCTCGCCCAGAGTGAGAACTTGCATTTCCCCATGGCCTCTGACAGTGAAACCACCTGGAGGAACATCTCACACTGCTGGAAAGGTGCTGACACACCTGGCTCTGAGGTGGCTGGTCAGGTTTGACAAGGAGACTTCAGGCTTTGTAGGTTCTCTTGCTCTCTCCCCCCTGCCCATCCCTGCCCTGGGGCTGCTGGTGCGGTGCTGCGTGTGCAGCTCTTTCAGCAAACCTTTCCCAGTCTGCTCCCCACCAAGAAGCAGCATCGAGTTTTTCCAGGAGTCGTCTCATTCCAGGTGCCTCCATCCTGCAGATGACAAATCACTGCCTGAATGGACAGGCTGCGCAGCATGTCTCTGGTAGAGTTGAGATTTCACCCAGAACCACATCCCCAAGAGTTATTACCAGTTTCATTAGATTAATGATTGCAGAACCACCAGCAGCATCGCAGATGAGGCGTTAACGTTTGCATTCCCATACAGTAACACCAGTTGCATGGTTTTGCTTAAATCAGGACAAGAGACCAACTGGAGACTGACACAGTGAGGCGTGATTTCTTGCTGGCTCCAGCAGCAAGAAGACAGATTTATGATGCTTAAAAAGCACCAACTGGACTGGGAGACAGAAATCTTGGTCTGTGCATAATGACACACAGGACTTTAACCCAAATGACACACAGGACTTTAACCCCCTGCATGCTGTAAACTTCCTGGTCTACCCTCACATTAGGCTGGTGGTAGAACCCCCACTAATACAGGGGGTAAGGAAAAGAAACTAGAAAACATCCATTCACTGCCTAAACTGTCATCTGTGCTGCTAATAGTCACGGGCAGAGCACACGGTGGGCCTGCTGAGATAAAAGGAAGCTAAGAGATTGTTTGTACCATTAATACATCTCGTGATAAATGATGTGTAAAGTTTTACTGCAAGGTCTTAAGGAGGCTGTGAGCCTGGAACACCAACAGAGGGAATGCCAGCTTGGGGGAAGGATTTAGAGGCAAATCTGGGGAGGCTAGGGAAGGGTTAGGAGCAGCCTGAGCCTGAGCCATCTCTTCCAGGTCCATGTGATATCCCAAAGGCAGATGCAGGGCACTGAGATTCCAGATCTGATGGAGGCTGGAGGAGGGAGACTGGGGTATCACATCCACACTGAGAAGGTGGAATTGAAGATGCCTGTGACAGCTGAAATAAGGAGGCAGCTATGTCCAGTCCTGGTGGCTAAATATGCTCCTAGGGGGATTTCTTGCTTTACCTCTTTTAATATTTTTCCTATGCTGTGACCCAGTGCTATGTGCAATAAAACAATTTTTCTTCCTGAAAATGGTGCTTTGTCCTTCAGCCTGAGGCTGCTGAGGAGCAAATGGCAGGTCACTGTGCTCTGGTGCCCAATGAGCTGGAGTGAGCTGGGCTCTGTGCCTCTGGCCACAGTCCATGTTTGAGCCTCTCAGCACCGCTCATGGAACAAATCCCCGGGTCCCTGGGAAGCTGTCACCCACCCACATCTGTTCTCCATGCTCCATCCACCAGTACCAAACCCTACTATGTGGATCCTGATGCCAGGGGCAGATCTGTGACTGGGGCACTCCAAGCCCCTCTTCCCTGCCAGGACTTTGAGATTCCCGAAGCAGAGGATTGATGCCACGACTATCTCAGAAATGCCATGCGAACATGAAAATTGAACAAATGATAAAATGGAGATGAATTTTCAGGAGCAGAGAGACCGAATAAAAAAAACCAAGGCATCAAACTATGCAGTTTATGCACAGGAAAGATATCTCTTGACAAGAACTAATATTTTATGTGGAGCAAATAACTCAGCAGTAACAGATTTGCACATTTAAAAATGTGGTATTAGGAAGAAAGTCCTGATTTCCCCTACTTCTCATCTGAGTCCCTGACATACACAATCTCCTCACCCTGCCCTCAGTGGTGCCTTGTATTCCAACACCCTCCTCTTCCCTGACTTTCTTCCTCTTCACAGGAGCTGCCATGTTGGAATGGCCTGGGGCTTCAGCTCTCCAACGTGGAGAGAGAGCACCTCCTCCCAAAGTCTGATGGACAACGCCATGTGTGGAATTTGGATGCAGGAGAGCTCACCCCACAGGCCCCAATCCTCGTGTTGCACCAGGGGCTGCCCCAAGCCCCACTCCCTGTGCCAGGGGCTGTTCTCTCAGCACAGGATGCTCTTCAGCTCCACAGCCTTAGTGATTTATGCTTCTGTGGCTGCTGTTCATGGAGACAGTTTGAGACCACCCCAGGGGAAGATGGCATGCTGAGGGACTGTGAAAACAGTGGCCATGATGGTGGTACCAGCCACAGAGGGGTGGGGAGTTGGGACCTCCAGGTCATCCCAGGCTCTGCCACAAGGCCACCAGGATGTCTTTTATCCAGGGTGCCCCAGCAGCTCCCCATGCTGCCTGTGCCAGACCATCTGTCAGTGCTCCCCATCTCTCCCTGCCACAGCCAGAGATTTGCACAATCGAGTCCATTTAACTGGCGCTGGAATCTTCCTACCTGGTGTGAGGCTCTAAGCCTTATCTGCATTTAGGAATTGTGCTAAGCCAGCAGATCTCCTGCGTATTTGCTCTTTGAAAGCCCGCTCTGAGGAGCTCTGGCAGGAGGGCCACATAAAGGGAAAGCCCCACAGCTCCAGCCCACAGATAAAGCTCTGCACTGTACAAGACATTTTGATATTTTATGCCAGCATTTGGCATTGCTCCAGAAGAGCTCTGAGTTATCTTAAGCTTCAGAAATGCAGAGCTAAAGCATTAGCAAGGGAATTGCTCCTAAGTCAAGGGTTAGAGGCACACAGCAAAAAGGGCTCTTAGGGGGTGCTCTCCCACTGGCTTTGGGGGATAAGTCTGTATTTACCCCCCCCTACCCTGGGCAAACTGTGACGCTTCCCAATGCTAAGCTGAAGGGCTTTACTAAAACACTCCAGCAAACTGTTTCCTCCTGGCTCCTAAGTACATAAAAGCATCAAAAAGTAAAAATGTATTCTAAACTATGGTGATTAATTAGGATGATGGATGAGGACAAAAATCTGTTTCGGTTGCCTTCTTTGCACAGATGCAGGAACTGTTCTGAGTGGAGGAACCCAGGGAGGTCAGAACACGGGGGTCACACTTGTGCACTGCGAGGAATGGCAGGTCACGACCGTGGCCACCAAAAACGTGCCAGAGGCTCTTTGCCCACACTGGCATGGGCAAGGCAATCGTAGCTACATCCGTGCCCACCCTGGGCTTGCCCATTTTGCAGGAGCGGATGGTGGGAGCTGAGGAGCTAAAATAGATGGTCTTGAAATAATCCTGAAGGAGAGAATCAAGGCAGCTGCTCAAAGGCTTGTGCCAGCCTGGAGCTGAATCTCGCTCCAGGAAAGGTGCTGCAGCAAAGGGGACCCTGCGTCTGATCAGGGAGCTCAGTCAAGAGCTGGAGCATTGAAACAGCGACAGCAAAGGAACTGAGAAACAGAAAACAGGAAAGAGCAAATGGCTTCTAAACAGTGGAAATGTTCTGCTATGGAGGAGGATGGGGCCTGGAGAGGGAGGATTAGCCAGCTATAAATACAAGCAGTGCTGAGTTAAAAGGCTAATTAGAATAGCAAAAAGAAATACAGCAGTACATTTCAGAGATGATTCTGACTAACAAAGAGTTTTTCAAATCTGTTTGCAGAAGTGAATATGAAAGAGAAAATTGGATTCCTATGAAATGATTTCAAAAATTGGAGGAGGAAAAAGGTAATGGCAGATCTCTTCAACAGCCAGTCAGGCTCCTGATATCTTCATCTGCTGCAAAGGCAAAGAGAAAGGCGACAGGTCTCAGTTTTCATGTCTCGGGAGGAAAAAAGAGCTGGTGACAAAGAATGGTTTGTGCAGGGATGGGGCACAAAAGTAGAGGCCAGACGTTCTCCCCGAGGCAGCCTGGAAAGAAGTGACCAGTCTGACTGCTTCAGGCTGAACTCGAGGGGCTGCAGCTCTGCTCTCCCCGAGGGCTGGGGACTGTGTGGCCCTGTGACACAGCACATGGAGGGGACAGTGCCACCCACCACAGGCCTTACTGCCCATGCCCAGGGAGGGTGATGGGGCCCGAGGTCACCCTGGCTTCAGATCATGGGATGGTGGAGCCAGCCTCTGGGGTTTGCAGAGCAAACCTCACTCTGTGGCAGAGAACCACTGAGCCTTCAGTGATTAATCACCTACAGCCTCAGCATATGCCAGAAATGGCTTTAGCTTCCCCCAAAAGCTGGAACAGATGGTCCTCAAGTTCTTAACCCAATAAATGTATACAGACACACAGAGACACATGTACATACATATAGATATATATAAATACACCCGCCGGTTTGACACCCTCTACCCCCCCATCCTGCAGACATGCAAGGCTGGGCTGAGCCACGCGTTCCCCAGCCATGCTCACCCTGTTCTCCTCCCGTGACAGACGGATTTAATGCTCCACTTTTCCAAGTCTCTGGGACACAGGAACATTCCAACACTAAAAGAGCTTGGACCTAGCCTGAGTGAGAGCTTGTCCCACACATCTGCTGGCCAGAAGCAGCATGAAAAAAGGAGACTGTCACCAGAGCAAAGGCTAGTTAGGATTCACATCCTTCATCTGGGCTCCCAGTAGTTCAGGCTGTAGTGTGGGGGTGTCATAAGAGACCTTCATAGCTGGAGGAGAGGGACTGGCATCACCAGAGCTCATGTTGAGGTAAACAGCTGAGGATAAATGGGATGACTTTTATTCTTCATCTGTTCATGACAGCACTGGTGGCTGCTGTGACCAGAGCCACAGGTCACAATGACATCAGGCCATTAATAGGACAAAGGGTGACAACTGGGATGATTCAAGAAGCAGGGATGGGGCAGAGGGGAAGAGGTGCTCAGGAGGAGCAGACACAGAGTGCTGCTGTCTCCTCCCTAGCAGACAGCACGAGCTGGCTGTCTGTGAACCTGTCTGTGGCTGTGGGCAAGCAGGGACAGCACAGTAGCTGTGGAAAGGGCTGTCTGATTGAGAACTCTCTGAAATTAAACTAATTGCATTGCCTAGTAAATCATAACAGTATCTACAATACCTTTACTCTTCTCCGAAGATGCCGAGTGGCTCTATGAGCATTAATTAACTCCAACTCACACAACAAGCCTGTGAGGCAGGTACAATTAGATCTGTGGAGAGGGAAATCCACAGCCCCAGGTGCCACAGCCTGGCACGGTTCAGGGGGACCCCACAGGACCAGCTCCCTCCCCAGGGCGCAATTACAGCCCAGGAGATCCCGCTCCCAGGACTCCACTCTAATTAACCATCCCATCTCCCTGTGCACTCACACCCATATTTATCATGACTTCCTGGAACAGACAAAAGGCAAAACCATGAGAAGCTTTGCTAATAAACTGCCATCAGCAACAGCCCTTCATCCTGGCCAGGCCCAGAAGAGTCCATCTGTCCTCATGCCATGATCATCCATTTCTCTGGTCCCACCCAGGACACCCATCCCGTGCAGCCCATGGGGCTCTGTGCCTCCATGTCAGTCTGCTCCCACACCTGGGTGTGCTGGGCATGAGGCAGCCCTGGAGGCATGGGACATGGCATGTGGGTTCTGGACACTCTGTGGGCTTGGCTCTGTGTCCCTGTCCTCTCCCCTCTGAGATCTATGAGACCCCATTCAGCTCCCTGTGGTGTGGAGCAAGGGGAGGAGAAGCAGAAAAATCCAAAGACACACACTAAATAAAATATTTTGAAGTGAATTTCCCATGAGGTGTCAGCAGCTCTTTAATACTGTGCTGCCTTTCCTGGCCAATCATGTTGTCACTCCAGCTGGTGGGAGAGTGGTTGCCAGCTGCCTATGGGAAAAGGAAGACAGAAATGTCTCCTCTTGCCTGGGAGACCTGCGCTGGCGCATCCTCCTGCAGCACTCTTGCCTCCACAAACAAATGGCTTCCTGCAGCAGGAGCAGGAAGGCAGCAAGAGAGTCAGCAGACACATGTGCCACCACAGATCCCTGCCCTGTCCCCAACGGGGAATGGAGTGGCAGGTCCCAGCCACGAGGTACGCAGGGTTTTGCTCAGGAATGGGGAGCTTTGCTGGTCTCACAGGCTTGGAACAGAAGGAGCTTTTTGCATCCACTCAGCCCTGACCCACTGGCCGGCTGGGACACTGCCCTAGCCCTGGAGAACTCGCTCTCCCTCTAGCAGCCAGTGGGATGCAAAGCCACAGAGCTTTATCCTTTGCCAGTCCCCCCTGGGTGCCTGGCTGGCTCTGTCCTGGTCCTCAGGCTTAGGGCATTTGAGATTGGAGAAATACAGTAGGAATTAGGGAGCGGTACTGTTGTGTGTCCCTGAGCCGTGGTCCCCGTAGGATGGCACGACCCTGGGCTAGGTGCCCTGCCCTCTCCACTGCTCCAGTCACTGCCGCCACCCCGGAGGCAGAGGCTGCGGCATGGAGTGGGGACAGCTGCTGTGAATGTCCCTGTAACAGCAGGCATCACCTCCACAAGAGCTCTGTGCCCTGTGGCAAAGCCAATGCAGCTGAGCTGCACAACCTCACTAGGTCAAAGCTGGCCAGCTGCAACTTGCAACTTCTGTGAACGGGGAAGAAATAGTTATTTCCCCTAATTACAACTTAAATACCAAATAAATGCCCTGTCCGCTATGGTAATTGCAATGTCACTGGGTGATTAATGCCTGCTCTGCACTCCGAGAACCTGCACCACACCTGCAAACCACAATAACCTGCACCCTGAGTGCCCCAGCTCCAGGGAGCCGTTCTGTCCCTGGCTCCTGCTGGGCCCGAGCATGGCTGCAGAGGGCACCAGCCGAGGGCATCGTGGCTATGCCCAGCCCCAGAGGCAGCTCTGTGTCCCCAGGGTGCAGGGCCCGGACCTGTCCCATCCCAGAGGCTCCTTGAAGCTGCTCTTGCCCCAGCCAAGTGACCCATCACCGCGCTGATCAATGCCAGGCTGAGCAGCAACATCGCTCCTCCAGCTGTTCTCAGGTCCCAGTGGCAGCACTGCCCTCCTCCCAGGGGTTCCTGGCCCCATCCCACCCACCAGGCAGCCACAGGGCCAGCTGCAGGCAGCCAGGGCCGTGCTGCACATCCTTGGCTGCTGCCACTCCTGAGGGGCAGCCACTGCGGAGAGGAAAAGGCTTTTAGGTTTAGCTTTATATGTATAGGAGGGTCTCAAACAGTGACACTTGCTAACTACAGTTTAGAAAATGACAAAAGGAAATTCTAGAGAAAAGCTCAGCATTTAGTTTCACCCCACCCCCAGTTTTTTCCTTATTCAAAGGAAATAATCTTTTAAGCATTAAAAAACTCCCCAGTGCTGCTGATACAAATGCAGTGTAACCTTGAATTATATGTAGCAGGGCTGGCTTTCATTATTTATTAGCAAGATCAATTAGAATATTCTGTTTGCAGAAGAATATAATCCAATATGTACTTCAAGCACTAACAGCTAAATATATGCTTATTTAAAAATCAATCTAAAAGTCAAGGTTTCCTTTGTAAATCCTTACTACAGATTAAAAAAAAAAGCTTTGAGTGTTACCACCTGCTGAACGCTGTAGTCTCAAGGAGACAGTTACACATTTTAAAACATCTCAAACGGGAATTGATTGTAACAGGCGAACAATTGCTGAACCCCCATCCTGGAGGGCTCATGGCATTGCCTGAAGGCTGAGTAGGTCCCACGGGTGGGCACCCTGGGACCACAGGGCAGTGGGAAGAAGCCCCCGGCCCGGGCAGTGACAGCCACCAGCCCCTGCCTGGCGGGAAGGGCACCGGGAGCGTGCCAGCCGTGCTGGGTGACTCACAGCCACTCTCAGCATCCCGGCACAGACTTGTTTGTCACCGACTTCCCCGGGCTGACATGGAGCCAAGGCATCCGCCTGCCAGCCCGGCTCAGGATCTGCAGTGTCCTCGCCTTTCTCCCCCGAATCACAGGTTTCTAAGATTAATTGTCATGTATAATTTATTGACCTCAGCCACGACCTTGGCCCAGCGCGGTTTCCTTCCTCCGCGCCGTGGCGATGGCGGCAGCAGGCTCCGGCAGGGCGAGGGAGCACCAGCAGCACAGGGTGGGCAGCGCTCCTGGCACCAGCCGCGCCGAGGGGCTGCCCCACAGCCCTGGAGATGCCCAGGTCCCTCTGTTCCTGCTCCGTCCCCACCCTGCAGAACCATTTTCCCGGCCGTGCCAGCGCCCGCTTTCATCTCCCCCCTGCTGCCAGCCAGGGGCAGGCTGCTCAGCCAGCTTCCCGCTTCTCCTTCTTCCTTAAGCCCTTTCTCTTTCGTCTTTCATTTTTAAATCTTATCTCCAGGTAAAGAGGGTATTTGATGGGATCAAAAAGTGACCTTTAACAAGGGTAGCAGAGCTTCAAACGATATCCCTGCAAGTTCATGCACACTCAAGTGTTAAAGGGAACAGTTCTCTGATCTCCTGTTCCTCAGTGAAAAAGTCGTTTCGCAAAGATTTCTGCCAAAAGCCGATGCAGCAGACTGAGAAAACTTTCTTAAAACCCAGCACCTAGAACTTGGCACAGGCTGTCCTTAGCTTCTGATAAACCAATCCTTTAAAATTTTTTTGCCTCAGTCTTTGCCAGCAAGCGCTCCAGCCACACCACCCTGCACCTGGGTGGAAGGAGGGTTGGAACTGGATGATCTTTAACGTCGTTTTCAACCCAGATCATTCTGTGAATCTCTGGAATGTTTGTTCCTCTGCTCAAGTTCCCCATCTCTTGCCAGTTTCCTGAGTCTGACAGATTCCCAACTATCCCCCATCTTTCACTCAGCTGAATAAAATCCCTGAAAGGCTTCTTAGGTAAAGCATTCCAGCCATAGAGGGAGGTCAGACAGAAGCAATCAGAGGGATCAGGCAGTGATTAGTGGGCTGAAAATACAGCCAAACACAGCACTGTGGACAGACACTCCGAGGCTCCCCAAGGCCTCCTGAACAGCACCGTGTCCTGCTCCAGCCTAAGGTCCCCCCAGCCATGCTGGGAAAGATGCAGGGAGGGACCAGCAGCATGAGCTGGTGGGTGGCATATCCCTTCCTGAGAAAACAGGGCTATTTGATGTACGAGCTAGGGGTCACCCCAGTCCTCGTTGGGACCAAGACCTGCAAACCTCCCCTAAGCACCTTGGAGATAAATTCCAAGCACAAGAAGAACAGCCAGAGCTAAGGGATGATGTGGGCACATAACAGTTTGGCTCCTGAGCTTGCACTGTGCCATGGGGTCAGTGGGTTGCAGCCCTGTGTCCCTCTGGGACCTCGGCAGACCAGAAGGGAGGTGGAAGGGCCAGATGCCACGTTATGCCAGATCAGGACAGTCCCACACTCTCCAGTGGCAGCCCAGAGCCAGCACCAGCAGTGACATGACCCCCACGCCACCAGGAGGGCAAGGGGACACAGGTGGGGTCCCCCGTCTGTAGCGGAGCTGGCTGGTGCCCCCACACGTGGCAAGGTGCCCGGAGCGCAGGGGACAGACGGAGCGGCGGGTGGGTGGCAGTGATGGCAGCGTTAATCATTTCCGAGGCACCGCGCACAGCCCGCCTGCCCCGCTGCTGCCTGCCCGGCACAGCCAGCACCAAGGGCTCTGCTGGTCCCCTCCCTGTCCCCTGTGCCCCCCATACCTCTGGGAGAGGGGCGAGAGGCGCCAGGTCTGGGGGCTCCTGGATGGCACACACAGAGCTGCGCTCCCACCTCCAGCTGCCCACACACACATCCCTGCAGCACCTCGCCAGGGGAATGCTGGCCCACCCCCGCACGCCAGCAGCCAAGGGGTTAAAGTGCCTTGTTATTGCTTCTGTAGCCGGGCTTCACTTATTTGCAGCCGGAATTCCCCAGGAGCCAGGGCTTTTACTAGTGGCTCCGCTGTAGAACCATGTCATTATAGATTGCAAGTTCCTTAAAGGTCAGATAACACAACACAATTGAATCATATTAGTGAGCATAGCGAGCTGATATTTTCCTAGGAAAACCCATAAAGCAGATTGTTTGCTGCAGAGAAACACACTGTTGTATAGCAAAGCCGGTGTAATTGTCTGCACAAACAAACAAGTGGTTTATGAGAAAACCCTCCCGTGCTGCAGATCCTTGGGGCAGGAGCCTGCAGACCAAGCGCTGGGCAGCTCAGGCAGGTTGGATTTCAGCTTGGGTTACAGCACTGAAATACATCGCGAAAGACAAGTGGGGAAATAAACAATTTCCAAGTGTATTGTTGAGAGACAAATACTCAATACTTCATTTAATGTCTGGATGCAGGTAGCCGTTAATCCAAGACAGTGCTATTAAAGAAACGCAGAATTGATTGTGAGGGTGATTGAAGATTTTTCAAGAGCACAATTTCCAAGGCTGTGATGACCCCGCCTTTTTTTTTTTTTTCTAATTTGCCTGTAATCTATTTGGACAAATCCTTTTATCACATTTATTTCCTTTCCAAGTTCCAACAGTGTGATTAATTACAGAACTTTGCAGTCCTACTTACCCTACTGCACACTCTAATTTTGCTTCCTTTTAAAATGGTTTTCCATCCCTAATAGACACCTTTCCTTTTTCAGCTCCTTTACTTTGTCCCTCTGAAACCTGCTGTCGCTAACCCATCGCACTGGCAGCCTCCCATCCTGCCTGATTCCACAGTTCCATCTGGAGGCAGCCAGCACCAGTGGTCACTCGCCTTCCACTGCAGAGGGGCTTGGGCCTTTCTATGGGGAGAGGAAAGGAACAAACCTCTTTTTCCAAAAATTTGGGTGCTTGTCCCTAGAGTCTGCAGCCCCTCCACCAGCCTGGAAATTCTCATTTGTTTTTAGATTTAACTTCAGAATGAAAAAGGAACTGGAATCAGCACAACTGGTTTAACCTTCCCCAGTCACAGAAAGAGAAGGAAAAGTAATTAAAAAATAATTTTGAATACACAAAGCCACATCTCCTCTCATTGACCTTCAACATCTGCGTCAGCTATCCGGGGCAGCGGAGCAGGAACACCACTGGTTCCCACTCCCACCTGTTTCAGCTCTCCTCCACTGCATTTCATCGTGTCCCAGCTAAATAGTGGTGAAACACAGGCAGAAAAGCAATTAGATTTAAATCTCATTTCCTCTTTCTATCTTGCCTTTTTCTTTTCTCTACTTAGATGCTCCTCAGTGCACTAATAGGATTTGCGTTTAGCACGGTGTGAAACGAATGATTTATGGGTCTGTCCGCACTACACACTCCCAATGCCATTGCAGCCCCCGAAAGGGCACTCCAAGAGTAGCCAGACCAGAGTGTTCTGGCACTGTGTGTAATTCTTTGTACACCCTGCCAACACAGTCACTGCTGTCCTGCCTCTCACAGTGCCTCCGTGCTTTCCTCACACTGCACTTGGCTCTGCTTCGGGAGGAAATGGGACTGAGACCCTTGACCACCTTCAGCCCCTGCTGCCACACACCAGCCACGCTGCTTCCACAAACCCATCTGCTGGTTTAATTGATGTTTCAGCTCAGATTGACTTGTGCCTCATCTAAGCCAAACAGGGGCTCAGTCCCTGCATTTCATTACCAACAGGTAATGCAAAGGCCGTGTGAGAACTGACTAGACCCAGTAACTCAAGCACGGTCGGGAGCGCAGCACATCGAAAGCTGCAGTGACTCAGGTGCCAACGTCCTACTGAAAGTCTCTGGGACCGCTCAGATTTTCCTGGTGGCTCTGAACGTGGCTCTGTCAGTGCAGCTCCTGCGGCTCTGCGCCAGCAATGCCCTTCATTAATTCCTAATGCTGCCCCAAGAACATCTCATGTCCTCCAGGGCTTGGCAGCCCCTGTGAGCTGGGGCATAGAGCACAGCTCCCTACCTTCCTTCCACATATAACAAGAAGCCAAATGAAATAACGAAAGAAACTCATTTTAATGCCACAGAGGGAATTGTTTTATTGCTAAAGCAGCAAATAGAACTAATTGAATCCACTGTTAAAAAAAAAAAAAAAGGAGCAAAGGAATGGAAAGGGTAGGTGTGGAGCACAGACAAAAAGGGCGAGCTGGAGCCTGAATATTCATGGACTTAGAAACTGAAAATCCTTGAATGCAAAATATCTTCATAACTGATCATACTGCCAATGGCAATGCATGCACAGCTCGGAGACAGGCTTGGAATGTTTGCATTTACAAGATGGGTTTTTTTAAGTAATATTACGGAACAAATTCTCTGGTTCATTAAGCTGCTTTGCACCTCCCTGGTAAAACAGAACATCCTGAGAGTGAGCACCAGGACTGGCACAGGTTCCCACGGTGCTGAGCACAGGGCAGGTGGCAGCACACAGCCCTGGGACAGTTCTGGTGCCCCCAGCACCAGGCAGCTGGGGGGGCTGTAAAGGCAGCTCTGACCCCAATCCCTGCCGTGGGCTGAGTGCAGTCCTGCGTGGCTGAGCTGCCGAGCTGGGGCACTTCACCCCAGATCACCTTCCCTTTCACATGCTGCCAGCTACACCTGCCACAAGCTTTTAAACTCAGTTTTCAGAGAATTTTAATTTTCAGTGGCAACATATATATTAATATGGGGGGTTACATTTTAATTAAGGCAGTGCTCATGTTCTTCATTACAATACTAAGTCATCCAGCAAGAAACACCAAGGATATAAATCCTGTTAATGAAGAAGGAGATATGTATCCTGCACTGTATGCTCCAGCACAGAGGCACCAGTACAAGATGACTCTCATAAGTGCAAGGTGAGAAAGCTGGATTAGAAATGCAGTTTTCACTCCCAAGGGCCATACAATGTTTATCTGGCACCACAGGCCCCAAATCTGCACCCCAAAGGCACCCAAAACACCAGTCCTACCTCAATCTATTTTCCCCACCCCGGGAGAGAGCCCAAGGCACAGCACGGCTGCCTGGGCATGCTGGTGGGGGCATTCGGTGCCTGGGTCCCTGCTGGATGCTGACAGCCGCCCGCAGGAGGGGAAGGGCTGCAGCCGAGACCCTCCCTAACAACAGCAGCACTGCTGCAGGATGAGGCTGTCTCCCCAGCCTTGGGCTAACTGGGGGCTCAGCTCTCCCCAGGCTCACTGGAAGGCAGAGGCACAGGTGAAATCCACCTCTCTGCAGAGCCCCCCTTCCTCCCTACAGCAGCATCCCAAATCCTTACCCTCTGGGCACAGCAAAGAGCTTCAGGCTCACCTCTGCCTGCAACGTACTCCGAGCATTAGAAAAAGTTAATAGGGGTCGTGGGGGGAGCCGCACCGGGCAAGGCCGTGCCAGAGCAGCCCGGGGAAGGACCCTGAACCCGGCGGCAGGAGCCGGACCCGCCGCGGTGCCAGGGGGCCCTGCCCGCTCCCGCATCCATCACCCCGCTGGCAGCCAGCGGCTCTGAACTTACACACTGATAAACACGCTCCTTACACAGCCTGGCCAGGGGAAAGCACTTCTTCGCCACTGCCTACTGCAAAAAAATGGCTGAGGAGTTCCTGATCAGGTTTTCCAAAGGAACCATCTGCGGCGGAGACGAGGATCAACTCCCGCTGAGACGACCACATCCCAAGACGAGAGTGCTTCAGAGTACTATGTGGGAACAGAGTAATAATAAAACGCCTTGCTGTAACTTTAGCAGCGGTGGCTCTAGCAGAAAAGCCTGTAATGATCTAATAACACATTTCCCTTGCTGCCACTCCAGCCATGTGAAATCCAGGGTAGTTTGAGCCATAAATCCATCCTGGCTCTTCCTTTGTCATTAATTGTTAGGCTATTTGTATTACACATTTCACATGCCAAATAGACTCCAATTTCATGGTGGGCTAGACTGCAGAAATGCTTCTTTTAATCTTTTCTAATTTTAAAGTGGTACCAAACTTTAATATTTTCTAATGGAGTGTGTATTTTACTCACATCTAACAGTATCACTACAATTTAGGAGCAATAAAAGTCAAGCTCCCGTCTGTACAATAAGCTTGCAGCTCTATTTCCAAAGTTCAATCAGTTAACCTAGGAGAGCAATAACTTCCCTACAATGAGTAACGATGCAGAATAATATTTAGATAGAGATAAACCCTTTTTGCATAGGAAATTGCATTATGATTTGCTGGGTCTATGAAATTCTCAGCAAGATGCTTTAGTTTACCAATGAAGTTGTAGCCTCAGGCATTTTTTCACAGCGCTTCAATTTTTTGGGGGGTTCTAGATGATTTTGAGCTGAGTAAGGAGCCGTTATCATCCCAGATCCCAGCGTGTGCTGCAGACCCGGCAACAGAGCTCCTGCACCCTGTTCCCCACGACAGCAGTGCAGGATGAGCAGCCCAAACAACATCTGCCCCATCTCAGGGGCTGTGCAGCCCTGGAGTCTCTGCCCCTCCACGCTGTGCCAGCCCCTCTGGGGTTTGCCCTGCAGACCCAGCTCCTGCAGGGTCACACACGGCTACAACAGTGACTGCAGCAGGTGCCTAGGTGCCCTGGATTGTGCTCTTTTGGCCAGATACCCATTTCTCTGGGGGAGCCATTAACAAAGACCCCGAGCAGGAACACTGCTGAGTGCTCTCCCTTCCCTGCTGGGCCCCGGGCAGGTGTAATGCCCTCTTTCCTGTGGCACAGCTCAGCACCAGCACCACCCATGGCCCCAACATCCTCCCTCATGCTGCAAAATCACCATCCCCACCACATGGCTCAGCACCCCAGAGCCCCTCTAGTCCACGCCTGACTCTGGATTTGCCTTTCTGTGCAAGGTGAACAGCTCATCTCGAGGAGGCAGAGCCCTTTCCTAGGGTACCCAGAGCCTTTTCCTGAGGTACCATTAGTGCACCCTCCTGCTCTGCAGGCCGCAGTGCCACAGAGCATGAAGCAGAGGTGGTGATTGGTAATTTGGGAATTAAAAGGGTACAAATAAAGAGCTGTAAAATGAGCTTGAAGGTGCCAGTGCTGACAATGCAGGGGAGCAGCACCGTGGGATCGATGCTGGCACTCCCCGGGAACAGACCAAGGAGGGATGAACCAATAGCCAGTTAAAGACCTCCAGCAGCAAGGACTTTAGGATCCACGGTCTGCCACCAGCATTCCTTGAGTCAGCACTTTGGATGGAAAACAGTCAGTTTGTCGTTGAACAAGCAGCACCAGAGCCGAGTGACTGACAATTTGTCCCCTGCACAGGTGACACAGCACCTTCCACCCAGGACGGAGTCGGGAGGTGACCCCTTCCCACATCTCTGGGGCTCAGGGGTGGACCCTGATGGGGTGGGGCATCAGCTGAGCTTCCTGGGCCACAGAAGCACCTGGAGGAGCCTCACAGCCTCTGGTGCAGCCCCCAACGTTGGCATCACGCAGGTTGGGTGGGTTTGTCTCCCCCTTGGCTGGGTGGGGACAGCTCCTGCTGCCAGCTGCTGAATCCAACCACGGTTCCACACCCTGTCCTGATGCTGGCATCGGCTTCCCATGAGCGAGCTCACAGCTCGGCTTAATTATAGGAGTGTCCATCAAGAACAAATACAGAAAGGGCAGAGCCGAGGCTGAAATAAAATTATTTGCAAATGTGGATGAACGCTAATACTAAATATATCATCGTACCCATCTCAATGCAAAATGAAAGGAAATACACTCTAAAACAAAGGAGAAATGTGTATCTGGGCTGCCACAGCAGCGCTGTTCTGCTCGGATCCAAAATGATTACTGCTAATAAAGGAGGGGGCCAAGTCCAGTCCAGCCTGGCTCTGAAGGGAATGGAAATCAGATTTTGGCTTGAAATGTGTTACAGCAATCTCTGTAATACAAAATAAAGTCTGGCAGATGGAGTTATTTTTATCCAAAGCTAGTTCTGTTTAGTAGGTCGGTGGCTATAACTGATGTCCCTTTGCTATTTCCTCTTCCCGCAGGTCCCCCTGCCTCAGTTTCTCCAGGCACTGACGAGATTGGAGCAGACAACTCCAGTATATTTTGGGAGAATCCTCCTTAGCTGTAAAAATCAATTGTGAATTTTGCATCCACCCCCAGCATTTGGCCTGTTTATATTGCCAAATATATTCTGTAAAGAAGTACTGTACTTCACAGGAGAGCTTGTCAAGGTAAATACCTTCATTTACATAAAATGTGACTAGCAATTGAAATGTTAAAGCCATAAAGAGCAAGTTTATGATCCATCCTTGATGCCTGGATGTATAATATGACAAGGGGGGAAATACTGTGCCTTGCAACATTTACTAAATTGGTGTGTTGACACTGGGGAGGGAAATGGAAGACTTTGAAAAAAAAACGTTGGAGGGTTTTTTTGAGGGGTGTTTTTTGGCTTTTTTCTTCTTCCTTTTCATAAGTATGAATCTTCTCCCTAGCATTCTACAGTCAGCTTTCAACACTCTCCTTCAGCTTGGAAACTGCAGCTACCTAAATAACAAACGGGGGGAGCAGTGCCCACGTGCCATCATGTGTGAAGCAGGGTCTGGGCAACAGCTTGGCCATGCCCAGGGAGAAGAGCTACTCTTGGCAGGGTCATGCCCCAATCCTGCCCAGCCACTCCCCTCATGCCCTTAACAGGCACCTGTGATCCTAACAGTAATTTCTCACTGTGATTAAAAAGCCTCTTATATTCTGGAGTTTCCTTTTAAACTTTTTCAAATATAGGGGAAACCAATTTAAATCTCTTACAACCCTAAATAATACTTATTAATAAGTGGATAAAAAGGCTAAAATGAACTGCTGCTCACATGCACAGGACAGTGAAATTACAATATCCACACTGGATGCTCTGGAAAGTTTGATCGTCCAGGTTCCTCACCTGGAGTCCATACAAATGTTTCAGCCATTCATTCATGCTCATACCCTCATACCCTTTGCAATTCATTGAAACCACTTCAAGCAAAAGTCATTTGAAAGAAATTACCTCTGTGTATCACACTCTGAGCAGTGAGAAATGTCCCACATGAACCAGCCCAGCCCCCAAAGCAATAAAATTTCTGCTGAAGTACATGAAATAATGACTCAGAAAAGGAGTCCCCATGACAAGAAGAGGTAAAAGAAACCCGTGAAAAGAAAAAGACTCTGACCTTTGTCGATACAAGGTGTCACAAATTTGTGTTGGAATTTTGACTTTGAAAATCTAAAGCCTTTGTCCATAACTTTCTTTGAGAAGCTGTAGTTCCTTCTCTGCCAGTCTGGGCACTGTGCAGAGCAGAGTGAGCCTTGCTGAGCCAAGGAGCAAGCAGGGGCCAGGTGCATCATTTAAACCAGAGAACGCGACCACCCAGCACTTCCCCTTTTGCTCCTCCAAGGGGCTATTTTTCCCCAGGCCTATTTTCAAGTTTTCTGTAACTCTACGTGCTCGAGCAGTACTGTGCTCACAAGGAGAGCGAAGCTCACAAGCTTTGACATCACAGGTGACACTGAAACCATCAGCAGCAAAGCACCTGGCCCTGGTCACTCCACCCTGCTGAGGGAGTGGGGCCGGTGCCTGGGGGCTGCCCAGGGGCACAGAGGGCACCCTGCTGCCTCCCCCTCTTGCTCCCACCCTTCTCTCAGCCCTTTGTGCCCACAGTCAGCTACAAACACATTTCACGTGGAGGCAGAAGCAGTGACAAGCCCCGTGGGAGCGGGAGCTCCGGAGCCCTCCTGCCAGTGTGTTGGCCCTGGCACTTGTCTCACTCTCTTTGCAGGAAGAGCCAGCGCAGCACACAGGGGCTGCAGGTGCTGAGAGCAGCTGCCATTCCCATGGCTACAAGTGAGCAGCCTGTGGATAACCATCATCAGGTGATAAAACACCACAAATAGACACAATTCATTCCTTCATCCCATTCCTTGAGCTAAAACACAGAAGAAAGAAGGGAGGCAACTGCTGCCCAGGAAGGGTGCAGGGTGGGTTCCCCTGGCCCAGCACACAAAAGAAGGGCAGAGGCAGGAGATCTCCAGCTCTGGCACACGGCACACAGCAGGTTCATTGCAGTAGCTCTGGGTGCAGAAGAAAATCCATGCCTGCTGCTGGAGTGGCCTCTCATCAATCCCCAGATGGGTGAAACACGGGGGCCAACCAGCATAGAGCCAACCCAGGGGTCAGCAAAGTCCAGTACACTGGATCCACAGAAGAGAGAGGCAGCTGAGTCACTACATTTCAGCAAAAGCCAACTCACAGCAGTGCCCAGAAACAAAATCAATACACTTTCCCTAAGTTACCAAAAGTACAGTGGTTACAACACTCTGGGAAGGCCTTTTGCAGAGAAACACAGCAGTTCCCAGGCTCTGCAGCAGTGCCTGTGGGCAGCAGCAGACCCCAATCCATCTGCCCATTGTAGGTGTTCCCACAGTGCTGTCAGTACAGGCTCTCAGTGCTGATGGAAAGGGTTTGATTTCCTGAATGCCCTGAGCCGATCAGAAGAGCACAGGCATTACCCAGCAACACAATTACAGCTCACAGCAAGGTACAGCTCACAGCGAGGTGACACTGTGTGGGATGAGGTTGAAATAGCCCCGAGCTATTGCTGCCCAACAGCTGTTAGGGGATGTCGAAGAAGGGTCCCCCCACGCATCCCTGGACACAATTCCTGCCAGCAGCCATGGCAGCAAAAGCCAGGTGCTCCAAGGTTGGATCATCCCTGGGCACACAGGGATGGCCCCAGCCTCCAGGTCAGCACAGGAAGGAAGGTGAGATGGCCCCATGGGGAGCAGAACCCATGGCAGCAATAACACACAACAGCTGCCTCTCCCATACAGAGAAATTGAGTGTCCACAGGGATGTGACTGGATGCGGCCCCACGGAACTCGTGAGCACGTGTTTATTACTGAGAGAAGAGCTCCCTGTCATGGCATTATTCATTATTTGTGTGAGGGCAGCAGCTCACCAAATAACACGCAGGCCTGACTGCTTGGGAGAGCACTCCAAAAAACCCAGACAGGCGGTGTAAATAGCATTAGACATGCAAGCCATTCCACTGCCTGTCATGGTGACTGCTCCTGCAGCAGGGCCACTCCACACACACAGCTACACCCTGTCCAAGTGCTCAGCACTGGAGGCCCAGGGCAGAGAGGGGAATGTGGTCTACTCACAGATACAGCTGCAGCCTCTCCATGAGGGTTCCATTGAGGAGGAAGCAAGGAGTAAAGCAATGTGCATGTACACACAGAATTTAACTCTTCCAATCAGCGAACCTTAAAACTCAATTTCAACTCACCACTATCAGGTGTTCTCTTTGTGTTAGGGAAATCATATCTGTGTTAAAACTGCAAGTTTATTTTAAAATACTGTTACAAATCCCCAGTTTTTCTGCTAAAGGCAGGATATCAAGATAGCCTTGAAAGCGTAACGTGACCAAACTAAACCCCTCACTCACCATGCCGAGCCTGCAGGCAGCTGGAGATGGTGGCTGGCAGCACTGGGCTGTTCTACTCGGCTCAGAGAACCTCAAGGGTGCCCAAGCAAGTGGTCCCTGTGCTGGTCATTTGCACCAGCAGAAAGACACAACTAAAGCCCCCCCATGCTGGTGCTCGGAGCTCCCACTCCCTTCACACAGCCACCTGCCCCCAGACCAGTCACCAGCAGCATCTGGGCATCCCAAGGTATTGGGGTCTGCACAGGGGAACCCAGTTCACCACCCACAGTGCTGGTGCAGGGCAGCGTGGCCTCTGTGCAGTGCCAAACAGGATCACCTCCTGCTCCTTCTCCAGTCACACAAAGCCACTGGGACCACACCAACTCCAGGGCTCCCCTGCAGACCCCTGCCCAGCTCCCTGGTTCTCTCATCTCTGAGACCAAACCATAGCCCCCAGCACCACAAGAGGACATATCTGCCCAGGTGTTGGACACTGTGGGCAGTTTGCAGTTCCCATTATCCACAACATCCCCACACACTTGTGTGCCCTTGATCTGCACCCAGGCAGGGAACTCAGGCATGTCCCAAATGCTGCGCCTGTCTGTGCCTGTAATGAGCATTTGTGGATGTAATCTCCATTCCCTGGCCTCAGAGGCCTCTCTGTCATTCTGCCGTCCTTTTTGTGCTCTCAGAAAGGCTCTCAGTGCTTTTCCAAAAGCAGGATAGCTCAGGGCAGAGCTCACGGCATGGGACATACCCACTCAGGCATGAGCATCACACTGGAGAGAGCAAATGCCTGCAGTCCCGCCTGGCCACGGGGGACATGCAGAGATTACTCTGTGCCTGGGCACATGAGAGAGCAGAGGGACACTGGCTAAAAATCAGCAGCAGCTCCTGCAGAAAAGATGGCACATCCCAGGGAAGGAAGGAGCAAGTTAAAGACAACGACTTACAAAGGAATGGCAGAGGAAGATTGGATGCAGTTTAAGGAAAGCTGTACCATGGAACTTGTCCTTCAGACAGCCCAGCATTAGGATGGATGGAATCATAAACTGCAAACACACAAACAATTCTGGCAGCATAACAGAAACTAACCAAAACTAATCTTGGCCCAGTTTGCACCAGTACGTGTGTGGGAAGACCTCTGTTTGCAATTGCCACATGAACTGAGCTAAAGACATCAGAGACAACATACAAACCTTCAGCTTTCCCTACAGGTTACCAGGAAAAAACAGAGCAGGCAGCGTGGAACTGCCATCCTGATATACCACCCTGTCACCAGCAGCACAGAGCTGGCATCCCCTGCCCCAGTGTTTACAGTGACTCCAGCTGCTGAGAGAGATCCTGGACCAGAGACCCAGAGCATTTACAGCTTTTCAATCTCAAGGCAGCAAAGACACAGGTAATGCAGCATGGGGTACACACAAAGAAATGGCAATGCCTTGGTGCCGTCTCCATTTTACACGTGGAGAAACCAAGGTGGAGAAGGCAGTTCCCTTCCTTCCAGCTCTTTGAGGCTGGGAGATAATCTTGGGAGTGAACAACAAAGCAAGGAACCCTGAAGGTCTGCCTTATTTCACTATGTAAGAAAAAATTCGACAGTGTTAAAAGCTCACAGTGTGTAATGCAGAAGTCACCATAAGGAGATGCTGGTAAAAACTTCAATAGTTGCTTCTTTGCTAAAAGAACACTGACATTTCTGTGGACAGGAAAAATCTCCAATTACTCTACCTGGGACACAGCTGTGAGCTGTCAGCCTCCCTGGTGCACTCAATCAGGAAATCTCAGAGAAGGTCGGGAAGAAACAGCTGCTGGGATGGACAGCGATCTTTCCCCATTCTGCTTTTGGTTTGTGTTTGTATGGCACTAAAGGCCGGTCCGTGACGACAGCCTGGCACCAGGACAGCACCAGGGAAATTGTGGCTGCTGCTGAGACAGACCACCAGCAGTGTCCTGCCCCTGCAAGGCTGAACACTCTTGGAAGGAGGGGGGAGAAGCACGTGTTTGGGTTGGGCAGGTGTGAAGGTAGGTCAGGCAGCCAGGGCTGCAATGGCAAGAGAGCAGCAGAGTCATTTCTTTATCCTGTGCCCAGAGCATCCATCCCACAGCCCACTCTGCCCAGACCCTCACACACCAAAGGTGCCCCAACCTGTTCTTCTCCCACCTCTCCCCCCCGAGCAGCTGAGATCCAGGGCTTGAAATGAGCTGCACACACCAGAGAGCTGCTGCGGGGATGGAAAATACCAAACTGCATTCTGCAAATGAAAACCTGTGTGTGCCTCTTACTCCACGAGAGGAGTTACACCTACTCACTAGCCCTTTTCTAGTAGATGACTTTAAAGATGAAAAAGCAGCTGCTCATCATATTCAGTGCTTGATCTTCTTCTGCCTGTTTCAAATAAAACCAAACTTCTTTTATATGCCACTTTCTATCCTCTTCTAGCAAGTTATCTATATCTTATTTTTCAAGGTAAGCCTTTCCTCCAGTAAAATTCAGTACAATAAAATACTGTGTCTGAAATTATATCTATAAATACAATAACCATAGCCAGTCCTTTATTTTTTCCCCCCATCAGAGCAGCACACTGAAAACACTCTCAGGGACCTCACTTTCTCAGTGCTGATGTCCACTTTCTTGAAATCCCTCCAGAAAATCCCACAGCATTTCACCAGAGCCAAGCAGATGCCACACCAAGTGTTACAAAGACTTTGCTTCCATAATCCCCGCAGAAGACTGCTTGGAGTTTCTCACATTTAAATACCCCTGACATGAAGACCATGTACTTTATTTTAATAAAGAGTGACCAGATAATCCAGGCAGTAACTAGCCTGCTGCCTCTCATTTTCAGCTTAATTTTCAGAGCAACTAAGCAGCTGCCATACTAACCACAACAAAAACTTCACCAGCTCAGCCACAGACCACTTCTTATCAAGAACCAATATGGTTTGCTTTGAACAGTGAACTACAGAGCTACTGGGAATGTTTAAGTTCTACTGATGTGCTGCATTCTGCTAAGAAATTTTTAAAGAGAGAAAGAAATATTGAGCCGTCACAATCCATTGATTTGCTAAACCTGCCCAGACACTTAACACTTCCTTGCTGCAGTCCAGTGTTTTCTAATAACCAGGACTTTTAGCATAAAATTCCTTTAAAATGTTACCCAACGTCAGACAACAGTATTTAGAGACTTCTTCACAAACAGAATTAGATCGTGTCAATGGAAAAAACTTCCTGACGTGGAACTTGTTGAATAAAGAGTAAACCTTATTTGTGAAGCAAAGCCTGTGCTCTCATGAAGGCAGCATCCTTCAGCCCTACCAGCACCTGGAATAACTCGCGATCTTGTTTATTTCAGTAATTATTAATTACCGACCTATTTAGGCGTATTTTACACCGAGTACAGCTGAACTGCTACGCTCTGCTCACACACTCTGAGCAACCGAGAGGGATGTTATTACGGATTTCCTGCTTTCGCACCAGAACACCGCGTTTTCGATCGCCACCGCTGCCAGGCGCGGCCCCCGGCGACCTCCCCCTGCCCCGGCACCGCGGCTCGGCGCTCCGGCTCCGCACCCGCCGCGTCCCCGCGGATCCCGCGCCTTCGCCCCGGGTCCCACCGGGGAGGAACAGGAGACCCCCGGGACCACACAGGAGCTTCCCCCGCCCCGCACGGACGCGCATTCCACACGCATCCTCCCTCCCGCCGCGGATCGCGCCCGCAGTCCCCCGCCCTCACCTGTACCACTCCAGCCCCTTCTCGTAGTTCCTGTCGAAGAAGTGGGGCTCGGTGCCCAGCGCGCGCACCTCGGGGTGCACCCGGATGAACTCCAGCACGGCGCGGGTGCCGCCCTTCTTGACGCCCACCACGATGGCCCGCGGCAGGCGCTTGGTGCCCGGGCGGGCGGGCCCCGGGG